>JAJMAI010000002.1:0-591200 GCA_030572515.1 Yamadazyma trypodendri | reverse complement strand
ATACTGCCAGAGCGAATTTTGCCTGCTGGAAATGCGACATCCTGATAACGAAGACGAGTCGTTTTCGTGGGATTTACTGTACGTCACAGAGAAGACCCAGCGAAAGAGGGGTTGGATTTTCGGGAAGGAAGGGGCTTGAAACGGTACTAGGTGTTGTTGTGATGTATACCTCTTTTTATAGTCACCTTAGTTGTATTTGAAAATACACAAAAATAAACATACAAATAGTGATACGCCAGACTCAATAGGGGAAGAAGCGCATGCTAACGCCTGAGAGATCACGGTATCAGATAATAGGGGTAACCGAGAAAGGACAAAATGGCAGATCAGACGTGGAGTTTCGTTGTTTCCGTTTTCGCTACGTGTTACTTGTTTTGCAGTCAATCAGGTTCTGGTGATTGATGATTTTGCAACCCAAAAATGTATTGTGTGCACTCAAAGTAAATGTTGGGTAATCTGGGGAGGAGTCATGTGACCAGAATAAGAAAATATGCGACTACGGACGGATGCAAAGACACCACAGCACCAAATACACTGCAAAAGGGCAAAGGTAACGGGTTATTGTGGTCTTTATTATGAGAAGCAGATGACTATCGCAGGGAAGTATCAAGATGAGTCTGAAATCCTTGAGTGCTTGCTCGGATAAACAATCGATAAGCGACAGGAGAACAGAAGTGAACGAAACAGACGACAGACGACAGGAGAACGAAACAGACGACATACGACGGGTGAACAGGAGCAGACGAGCAGACGCACGACATTACCGTTATCACTGACTACTTGTGCGGCCACGTACCTGTTTCAAATAGGTCAAGTTTCAGCTCCATAATTGAGTGTATGCGCACTTTTAGTGCTCGACGTTTTTTTCTTTTGTACTTTGAAGATGCCGAAGAACACATTATATGTTACAGGGTTTACAAAGGAATCCAAGGCCACAGACTTGGCCCCCGATTTCGAAAAGTACGTATACGTTACTAATTTTTAGACTGGTCATTTTATGATTGGTGCTTTTCTACAATGGTATCGGTTATACTATGTTATCCCTTTTGGCTGCTTCTGATTATTGTGCTATCTCCCTTTATTTCATCGATTGATTATCTTGATTCTGTTTGTTCCAGGATATGTGTTTACCCACCTCGTTCCCCTGTCAACTTTGTCCCATTTCCATGGTCCCTTGAAGTCTGCTCACGGTCCTATGTGTGTTTGATAACCCGACCTTCTCCAATCCCATCCACCCTTCTACTCCTCCATTCCTTTCCTCCAATCCTTCTACCTTCTTCCATTCCTTCTTCCTTCTCCAAGCTCTACCTCTGATCAATAATCAAGAAATCCAGAATAACAAAGATCCACAGAAAATTCCAATTATAATTGTCCATTCCATCAAAGAGTATAACTAACAAATCAGATATGGTGAATTGGTCAGGTTAGATATCCCACCTCCTAGAACTGATGACGGTGAAAAGTATGCATTCGTCGAGTATAAATCCTTGGAAGATTGTGAGAAGGCCATCGAATTGAGTGGTAAGCACTTACCATACTCCTTAGCTGATGGTCTAGTTGTACAAATGGCTAGATCTGATCCTTACTCCGCCAGAAGAGGTGGCGCCGGAGGTAGAGGAGGCTACAGAGGTGAAAGTAGAGGTGGATACGGTAGAGGTGGTTATGGTAGAGGTGGATACGGATATGGATATGGTGGTGGATATGGCGGTGGTTACGGATATGGTGACTACGGCTACGACGAAGGTTATAGCAGAGATGGATACTATGGTAGGGAAGGTTACGATAGTGGGTACGGTGGCCGTGGCTATAGTAGAGAAGGGTATGACAGTGGTAGAGGTGGATATGAAAGAGGAAGAGGAGGTTATGAAGGTGGAAGAGGAGGTTATGAAGGTGGAAGAGGGGGTTATGAAGGTGGAAGAGGGGGTTATGGTAGAGGAGGTTATGAAAGAAGTAGAGGTGGCTACGATGGTGGCTACAGACCTAAACGTGATGGACGTGATATTGACTCCCAGTCAAGGCGTGCCAGAGACCCCGAATCCAGAGAATCTAGAGAACCAAGAGAGTCAACCGGAGAAAAAAGTGACAGAGCCAGATATTCAAGATCACCTTCAAGGTCACCCAGGAGAGATAGATCCAGATCACCCGAAAGGTACTAAAATTTGAAAAATCTAAAAAACACGAAAAGAAAAGCACCTAGTATAAAATTATAAGAGTCAATAAACTACTCCAGTTATCTACTTCATAATGCAAAATCAGCGATACCACCAGGTCCACCAGTACTTATTCCCCTAAACCCACCCAATCTTGATGAAATGGCAACCGATGAGGTGGTTGGACGAACGGTAGAACGAATGGACACTTCTCTCATTGTTAACAAAATACAATTTAATACCAAATTATCAGTATTAACTGATTTAGTGGAGTTAGGATCTTTTGTTTCATCGACATTACTAGGATATATTGTGCCGTCTCTATTATTTTGGTACAATTCAACTCTACCCACTTCTGAGTATCTTTTGGGCACTATATTCATCTTTTCTTTGTACATGATAGAATCTTTGAAGATACCAAAAGGTGGTAAGTTATTCGGTATATAACTTTTCAGATTGACGCCTGCAAAGCCACCGTATATATTTCCAAACTCATCCCTAAGGAGGGGGTTAAGAGGGTTTGGATGTGGATTGGGGTAGTCATCTGTGTCCACTTTGCTATAGTCAATTTCTTCCAATATTGGCTTGTTTTTACTCTTCCTCACCAAAGAGCTCAATTCGAACCCTGGTTTCTTGTTTATCAAATCATCACACAACGATGGCTTATCAGCATCGACTATCAAAAGTTTCAAAGAAGGGTTATATGTTAAAGCATAAGCACTAATAACAGGAGTTCCCAATATTCTAAATCTAGTACCTTTGTAAGTGAAGTCAGAGAAAGACTTATAAGAATGCTGAAACACTATCACTTTAAATTTGACGTTTTCATCATTGCTGTTGAGTCTGAACTCGAATGTGTAACGTTTAAGTTCAGCGAATTTTTTGACGTATACAGCACAAAATTGGAACGTTTGAAATTCTTCTTCGATCAAGTCGTTTGCCTGATTGAACCTTGGGGGATCAGGGTGCTCTCTATACTTATGAAAGATAATGAATGGTGCATTCTTTTTGAAGTTGGACATGTAAGGCACCTGGATTCTGAATAGAGGCAATCCTATACCTTTCATCTTTTCAGTTAATGGGATGATATGATTTCGGGTGTCTACAACCCCATCCACACTTTTTAAAGCATCTTTGGAGTCAGATTTGAGCACCTTGATGTTTCCAGAATTATCATACATGGTAGTTGAACTCTTTCTGTGTTTTTTTTGACCCGATCGAAGTCGCTTAAAGATATTAAAGCTCTCCTCGCTAGGAAACAAGTAATTATTGCTCTTGATAAACTCACTGGCTATAATGTATCCTCTTTTAAGGTTGTAATTGGAGGTGCTTTCACCCATGATCCCTTGATCCGTATATACATCTCCAAGTGGCTCGTTCAAAATAGTGGGCTGATCATCGTTATCAATGGCAGCATCAGTAGCCCCGTCAAAGGGAGTCTCAGAATAAAGATGATGGTTTCTCCACCTTCTCAATACAAATGGGAGATAATTGTCGAAATTCTCATTGTATGTTTCCTGTAGTTCGAGTCTTTGCAATTTATCTTCCATTAAGGTGGCCGTCTCCGATAAAGGCACGGAGTTGGTAGGAGATATTTCATATTCATCCACGGCTAATACATTCCCAGCAATTGCATTGGAATTGGACTCAGGTGAGCTGTATCTCCTTCCACGGTCAAAGCTCGAAGAATCCAACGTCTCGCTGTCTTCTTCTGCATCTTCTGGTGCACTTAATCTTCGTGTATTTCTGTTGAACAACCTGACCATTCTGGAATTACTCACATCTTTTCCCGCACTCATGAAATGATTGCAAAAAGCCTCACCATCAGGGGAGGTGGGGCACGATAAGGTAATGATTTTCTGGGTCAGTGCAGGAATGTCGGGGTAGCAACCACATACTTATCGATGTTCTCCTTTTCTTTGAAGTACGTTTCATGGTTGAAGAAGATAACCATATCCTCATAATCTCCTTGCACCAAGTGAAGTTTCACGCCTGCCTTGTTGGGAAAAAAACATCTATTCATCCACATAATAGGGACATTTCCTAGTGCCAGGAAAACTTCCAATTTGGAAATATTTGTATGGACCCCCTTCGTTTTGATTCTGACAAAACTGAAGTCTTTGATGCTTAGCTGATAATTCATAATGTCCCTTAAATCCTTTACATTTCGGCACAACAGAGAGAAACACACTGGCACTTGTGGTTGGGAATAACGGCTTCCCAATAGGTAGCTGGATTGCAAATTCCCTCTCAATGTGAACGCCGTACCGAGTAAACAGTGTAACAAACTATCGATTGACTGGTGGAGGTATATGATGGTACTAAACATAGGTGTCATCACTCGCCTTGTGGGGACCCAACTCCCCACACTGGAAGAGGAGGTGACCACCAGAGATGCCGACAACATATATCCGTCACCATCCTCCACTACGGTAACATTATCGTCAGAATCACTGACTTCCGATGTATCATTTTCATTCGTCCCAAAATCAGAAAAGGGAAAACCATCACTAAAACAGCCAGGAAGCATGTCAATCAGAATTCTCTCCTTTTCTCGTAACAAGTTAGTTCGATATTCGATTTCCTTTTGTGAAATTGGACCTATTAAAAGAGCTAGCTCACTCAATATCTGTAAGTTATTCATTACTTTTCATTTTGCAACATTTCCAGTGATAAGCTCCGCATGGCTCATACTTAAATACAGGAACGGTCTAAATGTTAACTGTGGAGGTAAAAAACGAAACCGCATTTTTCGAGTAACTATTATGGCTGAATTACGTCGTTCCACAAGAAGTTCCGGAAAAATTCCAGAAAAAAAAACCATTGACAGTTCTAACACGAAAACTACTGCCAAAGTTACCAAGCCCAAAGTTACCAAAGCCAAAAAATCTGCTGCTACCCCCAAAATGCTGGAATTAGAAATTGGTGACAAAATCCCAGATTTAACCTTGTTGGACGAGGACGACAACGAAATCAATTTAGTCGAGGCCAGTAAGAAAAATAAGTACGTGGTGATCTTTGCGTATCCTAAAGCATCTACACCTGGATGCACTAGACAGGTATGTGGATTCCAAGCCAATTACAAGGATTTGGTACAATTGGATACCGTAGTTTTTGGTTTAAGTGCTGATTTGCCCAAGAGTCAAAAGAATTTTGTTGTCAAGCAGGGGTTGGAATATCATTTGTTGTCAGATCCGGAGAAAAAATTAATTGGAGTATTAGGGGCTAAAAAAGAACCTACTGGGATCAAAAGAAGTCACTGGATTTTTGTGGATGGGGTTTTGAAAATCAAAAAGATCCAAATTAGTCCTGAAGTTAGTGTTAATTCTGCTTTAGAAGATATCCAGGCATTTAATGCTTGAGAGAAAAAGTTGTTTGATACGTTTATCATAATATATTTGTTTTACCTCATCTTATAAGGATCGAGATCGACTGAAGCAAAATGGTGACAAAAGTAACTATTTTCGCTGCCCACCACCAATGCTGCACCACAAACGAACAATACTTGAAGTCAAAGTCCCAACTTTGGTCGGAGTAATCGTAATGGCCTGTAACAAGACCTGTTTGGCCATTAAAGTCGCCCATCATCGACTGCACCACAATCTCTCTAATTGACTTTCTACTTTCTTGCTGCTTTTGTTTACTGGCAACCCATTGAGTCCCGTCGTGGTTATACCAGGAATCACATCCATAATGGTCATGGCCTGTCAAAATGATGCCTGCTTGATCCGGATTTGGAAACACTATATCGAGAACCTTTTGAGTGGTATCATACAACAAATGATTCTGTGATCTTAATTTGCCATTTTTGTATGGTTCTGCTTCGTAGTTTTCATAATAAATGTGCTCTGGGCCATCTTTACAAAGACCTTCTTTCTTGTAGAATGGTATATGCGTGAGTAATAAAGTAGACCCGTTGAAGTTTTTATTGGCCTCCTTTAATCGGTTCAAAAATTGCCAGGTATACTCCACAAACTCTTGTTGCAAAGCAGGACCTTCAAGAGTCAAAGAATCCAACACCACGAGTCTCCATTGCTCCTGGGACTCGGTGTTATAGTTTATCACGTAGTTATTCTGACCGAACAAATGATGGAACCGGGCCATGTGCTGCCATGTAGCGTCACCACTATATCCAATATCGTGGTTTCCTGTAAGATTTATAAATAATGGTTCCTCGTGATTAGGAAAATGTCTGTCTTGATACACCCAGTCGTAAACGTCATTGTAAACTCTGGAATTGAATCTATGATCGGGGTCCATGGCCACCTCATTATTCAACCAACCTTCCCAGTCGTAATTCTCGTGTTTTTGAACCGTATCAATGACTGTCTGTTTGTACTCCAAGGTTCGAGGAAAGAGTCTTTCCACAAACCGACTGGACCGGTTATAGAACTCACTATCAAGTATCCATTGGGAAGAGAACATGTCCCCCATCACTGCCACGTGACTTGGTTGTAGTCTGGTTTTCATGGTCTTGTATATATGTCCCAAGTAAAAATCATTACCATAATTATCGAGTCTTTTGAGGTATGGAGTTTTTGGCCAATTGCCGTTGATTTGGGGATCTCCAAACGTTAGCATATGTATATCTTTGATTCTGCCATCCTCGGATTTCGTAGAGTTGTTGAAGGTGTCTTTATTGTCTTGCATAGAAGGGAATGTCAAAAGCACTTTGTCCAAGATGGTTTGTGGTGCTATATTTAGTATCGGATACACAGACTTTAAAACGGCTCTTTCATCATACTGCTTCCATTTACACTGATCTGCAGAGTTGAGGATATCCGGGTAAAGATAAATGAATGCATTTAGGATAATGGTCACGACCAAAAGAGTGATTCTTATTGCTTTGAACACACTCATGATAATGAAACTGAAAAATCGCATTTAATATGACATGATCTATTGGAAGTTTAAGAATTTGTTACAAACAATTAATCTAGCGCCAAGAAGAGAATCTACTGGATCACCCAGATGGTACGAATGGCTAAAATATTTTCTATTTTTCAGTTTTTAGAATTCTAAACTGTACATAAAACTCATAAGATTATAATGATTCACTCAAAGCGTTGTTTAATTTGTTAACTTTAGCGGAGATAGATAAATCGACGGTCTTGTCAGCAACTTCCACAACCAAACCACCTAATATGTCTGGGTTAACGTCGTTGGTAACTTTCAAAGTCTTACCTTCTCCAACGAATGATGATTTACCAATGGCAGTTTGTAACCTTTTTAAGATCTTAGAATCTAATGGTTTGGCAGATGTAATTTTGGCCTCAACAAGACCTTTATGAGCATCATTTAATAAGCTGAACTTGTCAAAAATTGAGTTGAATTCGCCTAATCTGTTGTTTTCTGATAAAACAGTTAAGAAATTCACAATTGAAGTGTCCAATTTCAAATTGGAAGCAATGGTACTGATAACAACAGCCCTGTCTTCTTTGGTCAAGGCTGGGTTGGTCAAGTAATCGTTGACTTTGGGATCCTTAGTGATAAGTTCCTTGATGCTACTTAAAGATTGGAATGTTTTGTCAATTGAAGAATCTTGAGCGGAAGCACTGTATAAAGCATTGGCATAAGTACCATCAACTCCAAATAATTGGATAGGTGGCTTGACAGACTTGGTGGCAGTGGCCATTGAACGTAAAAAGACTCTAGAACCAATCATTTTAAACAAGTTTATCTATAGATTGTAAGTTGAATCTATTTTTTTTGGATGAAAAATTCGGTATTGAGTTTTGAGGTGATTTTCTGCGCGATCATTGGCGGATGAATTTTACGCCTGTTCACAGTAAAAATTAAACTATGCGAATATTTTACAGTGGTTGAAAAATTTGTGAATCTGATACTTAAATCATGTTACCTTGGAGATCGAGTTTAAGGTTGAACCAGCCGTTAAAGGCATGTTTTATAAGGTTTCAGTCATCTTTAACTCCAGATATAACTGAGTTGGAAAAAAGAGATGAGACCTACAAGAGACAGAGAAAATTGGCCATGGCACAAGTGGCAGTGAAGACTTATGGTAGAGGACACGAATTACCCGGGTCTACTAATTTCAGGAAACCCATACACGACCACTTATATAAGGGAAGACCCTTGAAAGAGTTGACAGTTACTAAAAAAAGCACTGCTGGTAGAAATCATAGAGGAAAAATCACCATTAGAGGAAGAGGTGGAGGTCATAAAAGAAGAGTTAGATTAGTGGACTCTCATAGGTTGCTCCCAGGAAAACAAACGGTGGTGAGGATTGAATATGATCCCAATAGATCGGGACATATTGCATTGTTGAAACATAATCAAACAGGAAATTTGACTTATATATTAGCATCTGCTGGATTAAGAGGAGGAGATGAAGTAGAATCTTTTAGAGCTGGTATACCAGAGGATTTTGTCAATGAAATGAAGAAAAACAATCACGGGGAAATGGATGAAGCTTTACTTAATGCTAGAATCATCCAAAGAGGTAATTGTTTACCTTTAAATATGTTACCTGTGGGGAGTATAATCCATAATATTGGGTTACATCCTGGAGGAAGAGGTCAGTTGGTGAAATCAGCTGGGACTTTTGCCAGATTGATCTCAAAGCATCCTGACATGAATAAAGCTATTGTGAAATTGTCATCTGGTGAACAACGGTATATTAACATGGATTGTCATGCCACTTTGGGAACTGTATCCAACAGAGAACATCAGGCTACTTCTTGGGGTAAAGCTGGAAGATCTCGTCGTAGAGGGTTCCGTCCCATGGTGAGAGGTGTGGCTATGAATGCGGTTGATCACCCCCATGGTGGTGGTAGGGGTAAATCCAAGTCTAACAAGCTTACTCAATCTATGTGGGGTCTTAAAAAGTTTGTAAAGACAAGAAAGTTCGGCAACGTCAATAAGTTCAAGGTCAAAGACAGAAAAGCTTAATCTGTAAATACGTGTACATATAATAATTCAAAACATACTCCATTCCACCGCTGGAGGGCCAAAATGTTAATAACATATCCCATCCCAACTGCTCGAGGGCCAAATTGACGATATACTACAGTAGATAAATTTCACCCAAATGATGAATGATTTTAAATGGTCTGTGTAGTATAGAACAACTGTAAGCATCATTAAGAGAACCAATCCTGTCACAATGAGGACTCTTCTGTTGGTAACAACAAAATCTCTTATATCGGCAGTCAAAACATAGTTCCAGAAAAGAGCTGCAACAATCTCCAAAAAAGCACGGTAGGAATTTGCTGGTATCGGTTCTGGATTGGGTGATGTATGGACCGGGAGTAGTGGAGCATCTTGGTGTCTGTAGACGGGGATTAATGGAGTAGTCTCATCACGGTGTCTGTGGACGTTAAAACAATTCAGGAACGTTTCAGGTAATTGATTTTGTTCAGTATGGTGATTATCTTGCGAATCTAATGATTCACCCAGAGAGTAGTCATTCAAGAAAGAGGCCTCATTCGCCAAAGCTTCTAACCTGTTTAATTCCTTATTAAATTCAGATGAAGAAGGCATATACAGTTTAGGAAATTTTGTTGCCACAAAAACTTCGAAATGGGTGCAAATTTTACACTTTAGTGTTTAAGCGTAATCCGACAATACTGGAACGGGCCAACATAAGCAGCATCGACCCAGCAGCACACAAACAGCCTACCAATATGACAAAGTGGTCATAGTTCTTGGCACTTCCATTATCAATGACAACAGCACCAATGGGAATTCCCACCAAGTTTCCAAAACTTAAAAAGAAATTGAGTATACCATATCTCTCACCGAATTCAGATACCTTAGTGATTTGAGCCAAACAAGAAGGAGTTAAACCTAAAATCAGACCCAGGAAAAACCCCCCAACTCCTGAAAAAGCATATAAGATCTTGGGATTTGCTCCAAAAGCGTACCATAAGCTGAATATTGACACAGATAATCCCGATACCATGACGATATTGACATTGAATTTGCCAATGTAGTCAGCACACAAACCCGGCAAAACTCTTCCGAGAATACTTGTAGCATTCCAAATCGTCAATAAAAGGTAACCAGTGTATTCAGACATGCCTTGGGCAATCGCATAAGTCACAAAATAAGTCAAAGCTAACACCAAACATAATTCTGTACAGAAAGCCCCAAGAATTGTCAACAAGAAAGACTTTTCATTGTGCTTTTTTAGTACGCCAATGAACTTGTTCACTGCTTTTTTGATGTCAATATTAAAGGTGCCATTACCCATAGATATTATTGCCAGATCTTCACTTTTGACTCTTTCACGGCGGATTCTTTCCTTCACAAGTACCACGGCTGCCAACATACAAGCCCCATTCACAAAGGCTAGGATCCGAAGCGACCAAACATAGCCATATTTAGCAAAAGTGTATCTTAAAAGTAAGGGAAACACCAATCCCCCCACCGAACCACCACTGGTAACCACCCCCGTCATCAAGCCTCTTTTCCTCATGAACCAATGGTTAATAACCCCCACCAAAGGGGTCAATCCTACTCCATTTCCGAGTCCTAAGCAAATAAAACTGAGAATAAAGTGGTATACCTCCACACTGTTAGCAGCCCCCATCAATCCAATAAACACAAGGGCAGAAGATACTGCCAAAATGGCCCTGGCACCCCTGCGATCAAATATAGGACCCACCACCACCCCCAATGCATAGGCCAACGACAAGTAGATGGAGAAAATCCACGAAATTGAAATGGCGTTCAAATGGGCCAATTGATGTGTGGACACATATGCTTGAATAGCACCAATGGAGTTGATCAACCCCAAGCATGTCACACATCCCATGAAAGATCCTGCAATGACAGAATATGCTCGAATACCTCCATCAGGATATTCTAAGTCATCTTTTTCAAGAACCACAATTAATTCTTGTGTGGATTCTTCTTGGGTACCTGTGTTAGTTTTGGGCACTTGTACGCTTGAGTGTCTACGACTGGCCGACATATCTCTCGTTTCCACCGGCTTTAGCCCGCTCATTTGTGAATAAGAAAAGAATGAGTCAAAACGTTTTAAATGAGATTTAGGGCTCATACTCTGTGCCTGGCATTTTCAGTATGTAAGGAATCAAGAATTTTTTGCTGGAAGGAAATGATGCAATGAAAGTAGGAGTTCCCTTTTCGGTCGCCGGAATGTTGTTCCCTGGTGATGAGATACTCAAAACATACCAACAGCTAAAACTGAGACCTTGCAGAGTGTAATTACCATTGCTTTATTTTCTGTGCTTTTTGCGCTTACGGAAGATGATATTACAACGCTTACGGAAGATAATATTACAACGCTTACGGACCTACAGCGCCTCAACGGTCAATCTCAACAGTAATGCGGTAAACAAACAATGCCTCAAACTTGCGCAACAGTAATGCGATAAATAGACATTGCTTTAAACGTTTCAGATCCTAAATAGTCAAACCACTGCCCCAATGCCCCGCCAACGGTCAAAAATTCAATAGGCCGGTAAACTTGGTGCCCGTGCATTGTGATACTGTGGAAGCTGTTTCACAATAATAAAGAATGTTTCCGGAAACTGTACGTCATAAGGGTTTCCCATGTTGCCAGGCTATTTTAGGCCATTTTGTGCTTTTTTGGCCCATTTATGACTGTATCATCCAGGCATGGAATTGCTGCTACCGTACTTATTTTGCTTCCCTGCATACAATTCTGAGTTTTGTCTGATATCATCACTCATTTATTTTTTAAGTGTAACTGAAAAGTCCGGTCTATACTGTAGTATATTAAATACCCCGTTGTATCCGGTACATTTGTTACATTAATCCTCCTACCACTTCTAGTTCCCCGTGCTTAATCGCCTATCCTCTTTTAAGCTGGAGGTCGATAAATACCCACTGGTTCTTAAAAGCTGCAAAATCCCTGTCGCAATTAGTGCTCAAACATAACTACTTCCACAAACAAAGTCATATGTTCCAATTGTTGGTTTCGGGGATATCCCTGGGTCTATGCTTGGTATTCCCGCTACTTTTGACGGTGAAGGTATTGAATAACATGGACCTGAACTTTACAGGGCCCCAATTAAACCAGTTGAAGTTCTTGTTCCATTACTGGATATATTATGTCCTTTTGACATCAGCACAGAATTCTCTTTTCTTCAAGATGTTGGACATGTCTTTGTTTAATGTGGTGGATTTCATGTTTTTGGCTGTGAAAATATGGTTATTTTATTGTAAAGGTTGCTTAGTGATATCCTATTACTATACTAGTAATGTGTTTGCACGGGTCTTCCGCAACCCCACCCATAGTTCCAATTTGGACGTGGTGGAAGGGAAGATCTTAGATCCCTTAGCATCCCTCGTTGTGTTCAATTCCGTGTTGGTGAACCATTTTTGGAACATTATGAGCAATTTAACCGGAACAAACAACTTGCTTCATTCCCTAGTGGTAGATTTCCAAACCTTCAACGCTTCTTTGGCACATAATTACAGCGCCGGAAATCTCCAATCCCCCTACATTTTGGATTTCTCCTTGAATTACTTCTGTACCATTGACAATCAGACGGTGTACAGACAGTACAAATATACTAGCCAGTTATTAAGTTTTTTCCACTTCAAAGGCCATCAAACACAAACCCAACACTCACGACCTGCCCATAAGTCGAATTTTCCCGATTTGTCTAACAGAAAGGTCAGAACTGGCGACATCAATAGCGGCACCAATCCAGCTATTTCGCAGCCAATGTTAATGACTACATCTAAATCAAGTCACCATCGAAATGGCAGCAACAATAGCCACCACAGACACAACCCCTTCAACGATTCTCCCTCAGTGTCGCCCAATGTTCTGTTCCGATCAACAGACTCCCAAAGAGCAGGTTCACAAACTGATCAGTTCGATAGAGTGGACACGATTCCACGAACAACCAGCGACCCCCTTGCGGACGCTATAGGTAAAGCCCTTGCTGGGGTTAATGGCCCCAGCTCCCGGTCCAGATCCAGCTCTAGTGGGTCTAATCAAGTGAATCTACCCCCGAATGCTATTTCTATTGATCAGATTTTGCAGACCCAATCGAGATCGAGGGCTTCTTCTATTTATTCCGACCCACCATACCCGGTGATATAATCGTGTAGATACATATAGCAATTTACAACGGTTTGTAACTCCTTTACCTTGTGAAATTTACACTTGCGTGTTTTGTGATTTTCGTTTTGTTCTACTAAATGTAAGTTGGGAGAGGGTGACTTGATGTAAGCTTTCTTCTTTCAACCCAATCTGAAGATTCTGAATTTGTTATTGTTCGATTACTTGACTATTACTGCTTTTTGTAAGCTAACAATGCAGCAAAATGTTGATACTTAAGATTATATATTTTTAGCTCAGGTAATCGTTCCAGGAGCGGAACGACAATTCATTTCTTGTACACTCACTCCCATTTCTTTTTGTGTGATATACCAAGCGTCACCGTCAAAAATCACCCTTATTATTTAAACTGTGAGAGATTGTGTTTTAAGACAACTTGTTTCAGTGCGTTTTGCAACCATTTGCGTGGGACCCAAGGGGTGTTTGTTAGTGGTACGAATTTACTTTGGATGCTAGCTCAATTCAACAGATCTGTAATGAACTGCAGCTTGGTTCTGAGTTGACTTACAAAAAGAAGACAATTCCTGCTGAAGTATTGGGCAGGAAAAAAGAACTCCGCGACGGGGAATTGAACCCCGGTCCCCCGCGCGACAAGCGGGGATTCTAGCCACTAAACTATCACGGACTTTGATATAGATGTGTAACGGGAGTAGAACATATTGTGTTGAAATGTTATGACTTAGGACTGCAAAGTCCCACAATAGTATCACCGCAATGAACTCAAAGCGTTCACAGTTTATAACTCCCAGCGTTCTATATTGTAGTCGGAGAATGAGCATCAACTTCTCGATGTCAGATTTATTTCTCTGCAATTTGCTGAAAATAAAGGACTTCAAAGTTTAGTTCCAAAAAGACCCAGAAGAGGAGATTATTCACAGACCACACCAACAGAAAGGACCCAAACTACTACTTCCCCTCGTATCCCAAGAGATCTACCTCTCATCTGTAATTTGCAATCAAGTATATTGATATTTTATTGATGCGAAAAAAGTACAAAAAAAAGCTCATCTCCAATGAAGGTGTTAATATCAAGTGACGAAACCGGTGCCCTCAAAGAAGTGATTTGCTCAAGGGGCACAGATACATCTAAGAAGGATGGTATCAAACCCACGTCCATCACTAAAGTGTGTGAAGAGCCAATTCTGTCCATTAAAACGAAGGTTATTCAGATGACTGTGGTATCAGACTTTTTAGTCACCTTGAGAATAAATGGAGTTGTATGCATCTATAACTTGCATGACTACGGGTTGGTCAAAGAAATAGCACTCAGTAGTGACAAACCAATATCCTTGGTGAATTGTTCTGAGTTCAACGCTGTTATTGTTGCCTTTGAAACATGCAATATCTTTGTGATTGATGTGGAAACATTACAGTTTGTAAAAGTTGATTTACCTGGTGATGACGAAGATAAGGGTCAGGTTATAACGTCGTTTGTGTCTAATGAGTTCAAGAATAATGAGTTTGCTTACGGAGGAGAAGAATTTGACGTTAAGGTTATTTCATTGTTCGAGAAGCCTAAAAGCCTGTTCATAAAGACCAAATTCAATCCCAAGTTTGTATACGTTGCCGAGAATGTAGAAAACGACTTTCTTGACTTGAGAGTGCCTATCAGCATCAAACATATCAGATTCTTTGAAGAAAAAAAGTTCATTACCGTCACAAAGTATGGCCAGTTGCGTGTATATGATACCAATGGTTCAAAGCAGCCGGTGCATGATTTCAAAATTACTCCTAAACCAATTATCCAAGCAGTTTTGAACGGTGAAGACGTTATTTTGAGCGATACTACCAGTTTGATCGCGAAGTACTCCCTCACCAAAATAGACTCCAATGCTGTCAAAATAAATTCGGCGTCTGCAGGCGAATTAAGAAGACCTTCAGTCAAGTTACTTGGAAAGTTCACAGAAGGAAGCAATACCGGTGCTACGCATGCTTTGTATAATTTTAAAGGCAAGTACGTGGCCACTGGTGGATTGGATCGATATTTAAGAATTTTTGATCTCAACACCAGAAAATTGGTTGCAAAAGTTTACGTTTCTACCCAAATATCTACTATCATACTATTAAGCGACGAGGAAGAAGAAAATGATCTAATCGCAGATTCCAAAAACCTGAAATTGAGTAAAAAGAAGAGACTTAATCCAGAGGAAGATGAAGAAGATGCAGAAGACATGTGGAATCAATTGGAAACAGTTTCCAAACCAACCACCAAAAAAATCCAAAAGAAGACCAGAAGATTGTAACCCAATAATGTACATTTATAGAGCCTTAACGGAATTGTAACCCCCTCTACTTTCAAATCAACTCCTGCTCTACTTGGAACTTTCCACCTCTTCTTGGATAGCCCGATTTTGGTCTCTATTACTGCTGTTGATTATACTCATGCACTTCCACTCATTCAAATAGTTACACTTCCATAACCTCACTTTCGCGTCATCTCCCGCACTACTCAATATCGTCCCCGTCAAATTCCAATTGACTCGCCATACCTCCCCTTTGTGATCATTAAGGGTGGCTATTGTCTCTATTTTAAGGTTCTGACCGTCTGTTTCAGTGGCCTTGAATATCCTCACATACCCATCTTTGCAACCAGTGGCTATCAAGTGGTACCCTCGTCCCATAGAAGGGGCCCAACTGACACTTCTGATCAACCCGTTGTGTTCTGGTAAATTACAGATTTTCTTGTATCTGATTATGCTGTCATCATCATCGGGGGTTTCACTCTTTTTAGAGTCCCTGAATGAAGAGTATATAAACCCTTGGTCCAAGGCTATCACAATAAACTTCTCGGTCTTGGTGAACTTGGCCGGACACCATTCAATACAAAAACTACTCTGGAGATTTTTAGCAGGTAATTGTTGGTTCAAAATGGGGATTTCGGTAGTCAAAGTCCAATTACTCAAATCTGAAGGTTCTAGCGACTCGTATATCCTAAAGATCCCATCACTTCCAACACATCCCAACTTAAACCCCAAATGACTAGGAGCAAAAACCACATCGTAAACGGGTCCATAAGATTCAATGGCCAATGTGCACAACTTCATCCATCTTCTCCCCGACCCCTGTAATTCATCGGGTTGTTCCTGCCACAACTTGACAGTCCTATCATATGAACACGAAGCTAGAATTTTGGAGCTGGAAAACCCGGGGTGAGCCCAGCTTACTTTGACCACCAGGGAATCATGGGCTTTCCACAGATCGTTTAAGACCCAAGAATTGGCGGCCGCATCCAAATCAAAAACCTTTATATGCTGATCAGATGAGACGGTGGCAATATGCCTGCCGTAAAAGTCGTATTTGATGTCGTGTACGAGTTCTTCGTGTCCCGTTATAAATGGCTTCATAGTTTAAAAAGTTGTTGGTATCCGCGATTTTCATTATTTACGATTGCAAACGTGTTAAATATGTATGGATGGGTGAAGATTTCGTTGTTGGTGTTATCTGTGTCAATGATAACCCCCAACAACCCCATAAAGACCTCGGTGGCGTTTAGTATCATTGGGTACCTTGTGACGGTATCGTTAATTCCTCGGGTGGGCGAACTGTTTATCAGAATTGGCCTTAAAGGTAAAGATCTTTCCAAACGAGGGCCGACTAAAGAAATTCCCGAGTCCATGGGGGTAGTGAGTGCGATTGCATACTTGTTCATGATGTTTGGATTGATCCCGTTTGTTTTTTTCAAATACTTGGTGTCGTATTCCAATTTGTCCAATGAAGCATATCAATCCACAAACTATTTGGAACAATATAGTTCAATCGACAATACCACCTTGTTCCCGCATAATAAGTTGTCACAGTACTTAAGTGCGATCATATGCCTCCAGGGCACGATTCTTTTGGGGTTGTTCGACGACTTATTCGATATACGTTGGAGGCATAAATTTTTCTTGCCGGCAGTGGCATCGTTACCGTTATTGATTGTATATTACGTGGACTTTAGTGTGACATCCGTGGTGATTCCTGCCACTTTGACGTCGTTAGTACCGCAAGCAGATGCTTTATTGGATATTTTTACTCATTTGATTCGTTGGGGGAATCACGTTGTTACTTATGCTACAGGGCTTTCATTCAGTACTCTTAGTTCTGATTATGTGGTTCCAGAAGGTACCCCCAAATTGCTAGATTTGGGAGCCTTTTATTATATTTACATGTCGGCTATTTCCATTTTTTGTCCCAATTCCATTAATATCCTTGCAGGTATCAATGGCCTTGAAGTGGGGCAGTCGGTGGTATTGGCAATTATTTTTTTGATTAACGATTTTTGGTATCTATTGTCGGAAGACGTTACCCATGCTGCTTATGATTCCCATTTATTTTCCGTCATTTTTTTGCTTCCATTCACCGGAGTGTCTATAGGGTTACTTCAATTCAACTGGTACCCTTCTAAAGTGTTTGTGGGTGATACGTACTGTTATTTCAGTGGCATGGTGTTTGCTTTGGTGGGAATATTAGGCCATTTTTCAAAGACTTTATTACTTTTTTTCCTTCCCCAAATCATCAATTTTGTCTACTCGGTACCGCAGTTGTTTCATATCGTACCTTGTCCCAGACATAGACTCCCCCGGTTCAATGAAAACACCGGATCAATGTCTCCAAGTTTCGCAGAGTTGGTACAACCTAATGGTATACAGACACTAATGTTGAAGATATTACAGGCGTTTAAGTTGATCAAGTTACAATACAATCCGGACGGTAGTATTTCCAAGTTCTCCAATATGACAATTATCAATCTCAATCTTGTGTGGTTTGGGCCATTGAGAGAAGATGTCTTATGTACGCTCATTTTGACCCAACAATTGGTACTTGGGGTCTCGATGGTTCTTGTGAGACACACGTTGGGTCCATGGGTGTTTGGGTACGACAACCTCAACTGGAAAATTAAGTAGTCACTGTATTGAGCCTTCAGGGAACAATGGGTGGCCTGTAAATAGGAGGTAGTTGAATGATTGCAAAATAACGCTAGTCGTGCACCAACCAGTAGTTGCTGTCGCATTTAATCACGAATCAACCGCTCTGTTTTCTTCCACTAACTTACACAAACCATGACAGCACCACCTCCACCTCCACCCCCACCCCCTCCTGCAGGGGGATTCGGGGGACCACCGCCAATGCCTTCATTAGGAGGCTCTTTTGGTGCTGGCGGCTCAACTCCCCCCGGTAGAGATGCCTTATTGGGAGACATTCGAAAAGGTATGAAGTTGAAGAAGGCAGTGACTGTAGATAAATCCAAGCCAGTATTGGACTCCAAGGCGTCGGGAGCAACTTCTGGGTCACAGGCCTCAGGAACTAATGGTGGTGGTCCTTCTGGCCACGCACCCATGCCACCTGGTGGTGGCATTCAATTGGGAAACATCTTTGCGGGTGGTGTTCCTAAGCTCAAGTCTGTTAAGGATAATAGACTCGATAAGATCCCCAGTTCTGCACCCCAGATCCCGGGATCCCCTCCTCCAGCCCCTGTGCCTGCATCCAAACGGACTCCTACTATGCCCTCCACGAGACCCCAGAAGATCCCCCCTGCACCAACTACTGTTCCCCCTGCCTCAATCAGTGTTTCCCCTGCACCACCTGGTGCGCCCCCGATGCCACAAATGCCTTTGTCTCGACCAAAGAAACCAGAGTCTCTGGCCCCGTCACTTCCCACGTCGGCACCTCCAATACCGGGCTCCTTACCACCTTCCATTCCAACCATGGCACCTCCAGCACCTCCCGCACCTCCAATAGCACCCGTGCCATTTTCAGGTGCCCCAAAGATGCCCTCATCGAGACCCAGGAAGTCTGGCCATACAAAAAACAACTCCAGCTCCTCATTTGACGGTCCAAGCGCACCACCATTACCGACCATGGCACCACCGTTACCATCAGGACCACCACCGTTACCGTCCACAAGTGCCCCACCAGCACCAGCACCACCAGCACCAGTACCACCAGCACCAGCACCACCAGCACCAGTACCACCAGCACCAGTACCACCAGCACCAGCACCACCAACACCACCTATAATCATGGCACCACCTGCACCACCGCCACCACCTCCTGCAGGATTTTCCACTAAAACCACTTCACCTTCCCCGGTAGCTGGTGGGTTACCCTTCCTAGCCGAGATCAACGCTCGCAGAAGTGAAACACATGTGGTCGATGAAACCAGCGTGGGATCGAATCCGTCGTCTGCTGCAACTACTGCTTCAATACCACTAAAGGCTCCGCCGTTGCCAAATATGGCACCACCAGTTCCAAAACAGGCACAGGCTCCTTCGAGGGTACCACCTCGAACACCTCCGACTCCCAGTGCACTCCTGTCCTTACCAAAGGCGCCTCCAGCACCATTTTCCATTCCACCAAAATCACCACCTATCCCAGCCATTCCCTCCAAAGCACCACCTATCCCAGCCATGCTTGCCACTCCCCATCCACCAGCACCCCAATTTAACGACTATAATGACAACGACGATGATGAAGATAACTTTTCTGGATCTGGGTTTGAAACTGCGTCTGACGACGAAGATAGAGTCCCGGGTATTCCTTCCATGGCACCACCGAGCATTCCTCCCGCGTCACACTATTCTGTGCCTACTCCCTCACCTCCTTCTATGGCTCCTCCTTCTATGGCTCCTCCTTCCATACCCTCCACAATTGCACCGGTTGCCCCAGCCCCAGTTTCAAGTTTCGAAAGGAAGCCATATAAAAAGGCGGCACCTCCTCCCCCTTCTTCTAATTTAGACCTGATGCAGAATGCCGGTGCTTCATTGAGGCGAATCCTGGCTTCTGCGTACACCATCAACCATGCTAATAGATCTAATGGTACAGGCGATGCAGCCTCCAGGATCAAAATCCCAGACACCAGTCGATTTAAGTTTATCAATGTCAAAGCCCTTCCGAACCCCAGAAGGACTGATGCTGGAAAAGAAAAGTTATACCCTAGTGGTAGAGGTTCTTCGGTGCCCCTTGATTTGAGTTTGTTTTCTTAGTCTACACATATAGAAGTTATTTCGTCTTAGCTTCCGGGGTCCCATCTTTGTACCACCCTATCATAAAATGAACAAGTCACTATGCCCTGGTCACCCCAGTCTCCACCATAACACATACTGTCGTGGTCTTGCTTGAAATATTTCGTAACCACAAATTTCTCGTCCTTAACATCCACAATTCTAGCTCCATCGTACATGCAACACACAAGCACCCTATTATCGATCGTGGAAGGAATTAATCTCCACACACCCCCACGTAGATTTTCCTGCTGCTGCACCACAGGTATATAACCTTGGATCAAACTGGGGTTGAGTTTGTCAATTACTCTAAGGTCAAGCACTCTTAAATGGTCATCATAAGAGCCAGTCCATAATTGGTTTGAATTAGTCACATTCCAATTTTGGGATGGGGCCAAGATCGAAACTACTCCTGCCTCATGGTGTCTTGTGTTTGTGACCCAAATCGGTTCCTTTGTTCTTAAATCATGGGAGATGAGCTTAGAGTCATCTCCACCAGTGAAAACTACGTTTGATAGTTCGCCTAATTCTCCAAATGAGCTGATCCAGCATTCCAATTCATGCGGCCGGTCAAAGTACCGCTTCTCTGCCAGTTCCACTTCAATACTGCACGCTTGTCCATCCGTGCATGTTGCAACTAATATTCCATGAATCGCACTGTAATTAACAGACGTAACTGTATCTTCAAACACAGTAAATGTCTTGATTTTTTCTAGCCCGTACGTGTGGATGTCGAATTTCCATAGTATAACATCACCGGTGTCATGACACGTAACAATGGTGGAGTCATTGACGATTTTCAAGTCCAATACCGCATCTGTTGAAACTGATGAACTTAATACTAAATCTGCTGGATCGTGTTTGTACACATCAATAGATCCATGTTTTTGTCCTTCTTGTTCTAACCTATATGTACTTATGAATACAATCAGCTTATCTTGGGGGTGATACTGCACACAGCACGGCGGTAGTTGTGTGTGGAATACCTGTAGTCTTTTGCAGCTTGTCATTGATGGATATTTTCTCACTTTTTCTGAGATTTTTAGTTAGTTGAATATGGGTCTTTATCAGAGGTGGATGAATTTGCCAGCCAAGACAAGGATATATGTGAGTGCGTCCACGTTTGTTGCCGCTTTTGCAGCGGACTATGTTTTGGGGAAGTTGGAGACGGAAATGAAGGCCAGAAAGGAGATTGAAAAACAGCTCGAGACAAGCTGAGAGTCGAGAAGAGAAGAAATGGGTGTAGAGAGAAGTAAAAGAAGATACAAGAGCAAAGGTATAAAAGAAGGTACGAGAGAAAAGGTATAAAAGAAGGTACAAAATAAGGTACAAGAGAAAAAGTTCAAGAGTCTATCTTACTGGTCTCATGTATAAAATATAAGACTAAACAAAACATCAGTTCAAAAAGCCCTTTTTAACATACTCTTTCCTAATGGAGGAGATGAACTCAAGGAACTTGGCCGGATTCGAATCTATGCCTCTAGAATAAACAAATCTGGATGCCAAACGCGTTGCAAACAATGCCTTCAAGTACGCTTCTGGCACTCTGGTTAGAATATTATCGATTCCGATCTCTTGTAGCAACAATGGAGGCAAGGAATCAACCAAAACAGCATTTCGGAAATTGATATCGTCGTTCCACAACTCTTTGGAATTGGCCAATTCGTCTCCCAACTTATTAATAGTTTTGGATAACTTATCAGATAATTCAGTGAAAGTTCCACCAGAGTTTTTCTTCAAATCCCATAATACCTGGAATTCTGCTTCGGCGTTTGCTACAACTTTTTGTTGCACTTGCTTAACGTACTCTTGATAGAACTTAGGTACTTCGTGTGTCTTGGAATCAACACACATATGGGACAAGAATCCTTTATCATCGAAAGACAAAGCGGCCAACACTTCCAACGAAGAAGAGGTTACACCTCCTTTGTTGGTAGAAGCATCTTTGAATATAATACATCCCGCCTCTTCCAAAATAATCTTAGCTGATTGGGTGATAAACAAATTGGCTCCTTCAACAATATATGGAATAACAGATTTTCCAGTCTTACTGTCAATCAACTCATGGACGTTATTGGTGTCAATAGCGGATGGTCTACCACCACAGGGCACAAACAAGTCCACTCCATCGACACCAAACACTTCTTTGATCTTCAAGTGGAAAGAGTTTCTAAAGGCAACTCCACTGGTAATATTGAGTCCATTGGGTAGAGTGACATCAACATCATCCACCAATACTCTATAACCATCTTTGGAAAGTTTAGAAATATCGAAATCATCGATCATCTTTCTTTCTTTGGCCAATCTTAACAATTCTGGCTTATCTAACCCATTTGGATCTGCAATTATACCAGACCCATCAACGATACCGACATAGTTTTCGTTTCCAGATAGCAAGATCTCATTACTTCCTAAATCACCATCTGGTCCACCAGTTTGAATCTTTCGAATAGTGGCATCTTTGATGTTCAATTGCTCATAGATCTTGTTCACATAAGCTCTAACTGATAAACTGGTCATACCATATTCATCGTGAGGAATACCACCCAATTGAGGAGACTTTCCTGTCAAGAATGATTTCCACCATGGGGCACCTCTTTCCTTGGCATGCAATGTAGCCCAATCCACATATCCTGCAGTTCCTTCATCTGGTCCCAAGAATAATATTTCGTGCTTGTTGTACAAATCAATATAGTTATCTTTGACCCCAGGAATATTTTGTTTCAATAATAAATCAATCAACGAGTCAATGTACTTTTCGAAATTGGCTTGTGGTCGTTCTTGAGCCATTCCAGGGTCCAACAAAATCACACCCTTTGAACCACCCTCCGGAATATCTTTGTTTTTTCTTTGTTGAGTACTAGCCAAATTATAATTCTCGTCAAACAAATTCCGAACATTGACGTTATAAGCATCTTCCGATCTGGATCTAACAATTCTTATACCACCTCTGGCAATATCTCTGAACCGGATATGGAATCCTCTGAATTCACTACCAACAACAAAGAACATACCGAAAGGAGTTTCTGGATATTCCGATTCTGGCAAAAATGAAGGGTTCAATCTAAAAGACAAAGCAACCTTGGTGGAAGTGTAAAAATTTGTCTTTAAAATAGACTTGTTAAACACGTACAATGCTCTCAAGACTAAAAGGTGATGTTCATTTTGTGAACATTCACGGTTCAAGATCTTTTCAAATTCTTCTTCATTAGCAAATGGAGTGATTTGGCTGATCCTTTGATAACTCAAAGTCTTTTCCATGGAAGATCTGATATAATGAACATCAGCAAATTGACGGTATAACTTCTTGATGATCTCTTTTCTGGTTTGAAAGACCTCATGGATATAGCTCTGAGTATAAGTTTCAGCTCTCAATCTCTTCTTCAAACTACTCAAAACCTCAGCATGTTGAGTGGATTTAGAAGGATCTAATAAATCAGTCAACTTATTGTACTCAGGACCTAAACGATTCAAGAAATGAGTAACAAAAATGACCCCACAATGGGCATAAATGGACTCTTGAATTGACAAATCACCATTGATGAAGTCCTGATGGAAGTAGTTATGAGGAATAGTGTATAACAAGGAAGCTTCTTTAATGACTTGATAGATCGATAAATCCACAGGATTCTTTCTGGCCTGATTTGACGTGATGTACAACGAAATAATGGTAGTACCATTAGCGAATTGCTCGACGTATTTTCTTGTGGTACGCAAATTATAATAGTTGATCAAATCTGTCAAAGCCGAATTATATCTTGGAGCCGATTTTTGTTTAAAACCAATCACAACTCTGTATTCTTCAGCATCTTCAACCGGGTAGTGTCTAATCACAGGACCAGTGGTGCTCAATACATTAAGAATGATCTCCTGATACAACTGCTTAGTGTTTTTGGAAGCGATTTTCAAGAAAGTCGAATCTCCAATCTTTTCAATATCCGTCTCATTTGCATCCACTTTGTGAGTGTAGTTGTTCTTATAGATGAAATAATATTTCACCAACTGGTTCTTAATGGAATTGTTCTTCTCGTAAATTCCAGACAAGATTGGATCAGTTCTGTAGTTTAAAGGAGCACAAAAGAATTCAGCCCGGTAACTGTTATCTACCGAGGAAGAAGGATCAATATATTTATCATCAATTCTAGTTTCAAAAGCCTTGGAGTTGGAAAATGAAGTGGAATCGGATGAAATAGTGTCAAAAAACACTGCATGATCATCTGCTTCTTTTTTGTATTGAAGCAATGGAGTATCGGATAAATTATCATTGGAGAAAGCCTGGACTTTACAAGCATACAACGCATGGATATGAGTTGCAATACCTTGAGCGGATTCTCTAGCAAAGAACACGTCGTCAATTCCTAAAGACCCGTAGAACCATTTAGTTTCAGCTTCAATCAAGTTTTCGGGGATAAAGCCAGTGTTATCTAAGATATCTAATACCTCCTCCCGTTGATCTTTCTTTCCACTAAAAGGAGAATCCACATAGTCGTGTTTGATACTAACCAATGACGAAGTATTGGAAAGTGATCTGTTCAAACTTAAGCTTTGAACTTCTTGATCTAAGGACATATTATTTTTTTGTTTTGATGTATAATTTTTTTTGGGATGTTAAATGCTTATAATGTTTACTTCAGTAACCAAAAATATTAGTTGGCAATTGAGGCAACAGGTAGAACCGGATATTCAAATGAAACACAACTCAATTGAAAGACAGAAATAGATTTTTCTCGTATCCACTTTCCAATGTATTACAAGTGAATTATAGCACCTATTCAATCTGTATAGCGATATGTATCAACAATTTTTTTACAGCAAATTAAAGAAAATGGCTTGGTATTTATACCCAAGCTTCGTGGAGGTACATCTTATACGTTCGTCCGGAGGTAGGTTCATCCAGACGTTAGATGACATGTAAACATACCTTGAGTGCAGGACCTGTGGTGGTAGGTACACGCAAGGCGACGGAGGGCTGGAGCAAATGAATGCAGCTCTCCACCCCAGGAAGCAGGGCAAAGAGGTACTGCTCACTACACAAGTGAAACAAGCACATATGGGGCACAAATGGGATACAGTAACTTGAACAGTAGAGAGTATTAACAAAAGACGAATACGAATTGAATAAGTTTATCTACAGGAACCACCACAGTGGAACTGTCGGTTTTGTAGTGCCGGGTCACATCGCAAACCTTAACCGCAATGGAATAGCATTGTGGCATAGGGGCCACAAGTTGAGGGGAAGTGTGTAAAAACTTCCAAAAACAAATGATGTCTGTCTGAGTTACTCCATAGGGAGTTTCCACAATAAAACAAGTGAAAGTGGTGGAGTTGAATGCCATTCATGATTTGCGAAAAGGAGTCGTTTTTTTAATTGTTCCCCAGATTTCGGAATTATTATTTTTCACCTCACCATCCGTGATCAAATAACATCGAAACCGATTCTCCATTGTGAATTCTTCTGATGGCTTCAGCGAGAATCCGAGACACGTCCAATACTTCGAGTTTATTGCCCAACACTTCGGAAACGTGATTTTGTGGCACCGAGTTGGTGACAATGACTTTATCGATGGCAGATTTGGCTATCCGGTTGGCAGCATCTCCACTAAACACCCCATGGGTGACCAAGGCAATGACTTTTTTGGCTCCTTGGTCCTTAAGAAGCTTCGCGGCCCGGGTGATGGTGTAGGAGGTATCGACCAAGTCGTCAATTAACATGCAAACTCTGTCTTTGACATCACCCACTAACATGGTAGTGGCCACCATCTGGGCCCCTGAATTGAGGGAGTTGGTACTGCTACTTCTGGCTAAGGGTGACTCCGTTGTTGAGGAAGCACCAGA
Organism: Yamadazyma trypodendri; assembly: GCA_030572515.1. Classification (NCBI taxonomy): domain Eukaryota; kingdom Fungi; phylum Ascomycota; class Pichiomycetes; order Serinales; family Debaryomycetaceae; genus Yamadazyma; species Yamadazyma trypodendri. The sequence continues at coordinate 565,152 of JAJMAI010000002.1, read as the reverse complement.
CGATGGGGCCAAACTGGTGGCCGAAACTGGTACTGACGATGACATTTGGGAGCTGGGGGGCTGTTTAGGGATCTTGGCTCTTCTTTCCTTGTGGATCAAGGCAAACGAACACCCAAGGGCGTCAGCAATGGAAGTGGCTCGCTTGGCTCCTCCACTGTCGGGAGACACAATCACACAGTCTTTGTAATTCGGTATATAGTCAATGATGTACCTTTTGAGGAGCGGCTTGGAGTACAAATTGTCCACGGGGATGCTGAAAAACCCTTGGAATTGCGGATCATGTAAATCCATGGTAATACACCTGTCTGCACCGGCGGTGATCAACAAGTTGGCTATCAAGGTACCATTTTGGGCAATCCACTGCTTATATCCACTCTCAGTTTTTCCATATGCATCCACCGATGGGATGTTGACAGCAGCGGAGTTGGTAACGATGGAAGTGGGGGTCAACGATGGGATCTTGTTGCTACCCGCGGAATTGGGCATCCTCAAGTTGTTCATGGTGGCCTTACTTAATAAGTCGTTACCACTCAAGCTCAACGGTGGGGGAGTGCTGGAGAATATATCCTGGTGGTCCTCTTTCAAAGGTCTTGGGGTGCCTGGCGCACTCTCGTAAGTATACAGCTCCTTTTTTACCGTTAAAGAAGGAGCTCCTGTCAAAGAAGCAGCATGGGGAACGTCTGGTTGTCTAGAATATGGGAACATCGGTAACACTGCTGTAACTCTCTTAGCACTGGCGGTCTTACAAGCGGCAATAGCGATCAATAGTTCCATGAACATGTCGTTAACTTCTCCACATCCACTTTGAATGATGAATACGTCCTTTTCTCGAACAGAGTCTTGAATCTCAATGGAAATCTCTCCGTTGCTGAATTTCTTACTCAAAAGTTCTCCTTTATCCACAGTCAAGCTTCGGCAGATGCTTTTGGTCAAGTTGGGGTGACTGCTGCCTCCCAACACTACTATATCTCTCATATGGTGATGTTTCTTATTTTTTTTGGATTCTCATCGTTGCGAATTACGGAGGGGCCGTGGTGATACTAGAAACCGTGGGCTAAGCGTGGATTTACGGTCGTGTCTAGATATATGGTCGTGTCTATAGAAGTATAACCGATTAGTACCTGATCTCATACAGACCCGATTGTGAGGCGTATTTGATCCATTTAACTGTGCGGTAGTTGGTCTTCTCCTGCACTCGTAAGTAATTCACCGATAAGCCAGAACAGTTAAACATATCGAGGAAAAAATCCAATTTTATGGGAGGTCTGTTCCAGCTCCTAAGGTTTTTGACAGAATCAGTCGCCAATTCAATTTCCGCCGTTAGTACATGTTCTTGACCACCAAAGAGTTTATTGAATTTCCATATAACGACATTTTCTTCAGGATGGAACTTGGCTTTACCACTGGATTCCGAACAGTAATGATTGACAACTCCTTTTGGGGTGGGAATTATGATTTTCACATCGGTAGCATTTATTTTACTCGGGTATAATGATTTGATGGATAATTTGTATTGCAACCGAGTCAGCGCAATTTGTTGCACCTGGGGTATCACTTTGAAGGGGAGATTTATGTTCAGAACGCAGTTATACGACATCAACTGGAATTCCCCGTCGGGAGGAATAAATTGGATTACCCGGGAGGTATCGAATTTGGTCAATTCAACACATTGATGGAATTTGCAGTCTTCCAATACCACTTGTCCCAGGCTGCCAGTGGTATTGCCATTGTTAATTATGACGCTATCATCATTAAATCCAAACTGACATTCCGGCATTCCACTCAAATGGGTCTTTAACACGATTTTCCCATCCACATAAGCTCGTAAGATCTCTGAGTGTTCGTTCGTTAACACATTGATTTTTTCTTCCACATTCAAAAAGATTTCATTACGACGGTACTTGATGCCAGTAGGTCTCCTGCTGTTCTGTGCCGTCAATATTTCCGAGCTCTTATTGGCATGTAAGGTGAAATTGGACCCGGATTTGCGCCTACTCAATGAAGTGTTCAATTTGAACCCATCGCCGATTGTCATACCCGGAATCACCGCTTTCAAGTATGCCGGTTCCAAATTGATGGGGTAACCAAACTGGATGATCTCGTCCAATAACTGGTAGATACTGAAGAAGTTATTGAGGATTTTCTCGTCAACTAGTCCGTTGGGGGTGTTGAATGTACTCTTCAATAACGCTTCGAATTTGTATAGGAATTCTAATATAACCGCACAATCTTGGTTGGACCGGGTAACCGCCACGATCCAGAGGGTTCCACTGCGGATATATATGAAGGAAGTTGATCCCAATGTAAGAACTGGCGATCTGACTTCTTTGGTGCTATCGGCTTTGCTGTTGGTGTTGATGACCTGGATCCGAAACACGTCCGACACGTTACGTTTAACACCTTCTTTGTATACCTTGGACATGAGCATGTCTCCTTTGCTGTCGAAGATGAACAATGCCGTGATCATTTTCGTGTAGTGGTGAATCTAATATAAATTGTATGTCAATTCTTTTTCTCAAAATACCGTGAATGAGGAAGTTGGCTAAATATTACGGAATAGTATATTCCAATTGACGAATGATTAAAACGAGAAAGGCTATTTATAGGCAAACGATTATTATGTGTGTTTTGAAAACTATTGGGGTGTCAGTATATATTTTTAAAGCGAAAAAATGACGTTTTACTGCAAAAACCAGTTCTCAAATAAAGGAAAGGTATATCCTATTATAGTTCCGCCCTGGCCTTCTGGTCGTGTCCCCGTTTTCGATTATGGTTGGCCTTCGACGCTTTATTCTTGTCATTGTGTTTGTAATCAGTTTTTGTGAGAGCTTTACTCTTTCCAGTTTGGGCTTTACCCTTTTCTGGGTCATTTGGCTCTTGAACCCGTTGTTTCATCTGCAATGCAAGCATCGACCCCCAACTCTCTATACGACTGTCATTCCACCCTGTAAAATCTTTCATGTGTTTTCGTATCGTCTGGTTCTTACTTTCGCTTAGAAATGGATTCATTCCTTCACTTTTGTACACTGCATGAAGATAATGGTGTGGATCATTATCTGCTATTTCTGGGTCAAGGTCGTCATACTTTCCAAACTCGTTATACAGATCCAATTCCGGCATCTCATCGTCCTCCATTAAACCTAATGCCAATCTCATGGTGGTGGCCTTCAAAGTGTCATCAACACTGTTGATGCGAGCCTCCTGCTTCTTTTTGGACTTGAGTTTGGTGAAGTCTTCCTTCACACCCGGTTTCACGACAGATTTTGCTGGGGTTGGTTTTGTTTCCGGCACGATTTCGTTGATAAGGCCGGGACTTTCAAGTAGCATATTGATGACTTCTTCGGAGTTGTTGTGGTGCAGCTTGAGAATTGTTCTTGCTTGTTCAATAGTAATATCAGGGAATATTCTGATCAAAGTATCTATGGCTTCGTCTGGTACAAGCAGGGGGGTATCCTCAGAGGGAGTCAAATGAGACACTCTTTCCTGCAATCCACTGATCAATCCATGTAATTCTGGAGATATGATAATGGCACCAAATAATGGCATTTTGGTAAGATCAGTAGGCTCTTTAATACCCACAGACTTTATAAGTTTTAATATCAGAGTGGCTGGGAGACTAATCAACGATATCACCATGACGTTTTTGGCAATTTTAGCATGTATCCCATTTCCATTGGCGTAATTTCTTTCAAGTATTTCTATCCAGTCAAGATTGACAAACTTTTCAGCAAAATCTATGGATGCCTTTTTATTGATGATTTTGCCACTCCTTTCCTTGTTATCGAGTCCAATAGTAGTTGACCCTGTGGTAATACTCTGACCCAAGATCATCGATAAACACTCCAAGTCTTTCTGGCTAACTTTACCATTCATGATCATTTTCTCAAAGTGTGCTTGCACTGACAGTATTGAACTGATCTTACCCGACTTTTTGTTATCATTCAACTTTGACTTGAAAGAGCCATCTACCAAACCCCGTACCACCGAATTATTGCCCTTGACATATATTCCAATAAAGCACCATATAGATTCACCAATCAAATTGAACTTGAGAAGACTGTAGAGTTTTATAGCGTGTAACACTAGCTTTTTTAACTCCTGTTCGTTCTTTTGAATATCCACATTGATACTCCCCAAGGTAAAGATTTTATTTTCCTCGCCGTAGGTTTCAGACAAGTATGACTTGAAAAATAGGTAAAGCTGTTGCTTGGACTTGACACTGAGAGACTGGAAATTGTCGTCTTGGAGGAAATGAAATAATTGGATATAGCGTTCGAGGAGATGGACCCAGATGACAGGATCCTTATCGATCAATGAAGACCGTAATGAGAACGGTGGATATTGTGGTATGGGTACATATGCTTCTTGACTCATGGTGAAAAATAATGATGCGAATTTCCTGAGATACAGAGGGAGAGAGGGAGGGATACAGAAGAGATGAGAAGGTGTGAAGGTGAAGGTGCGAAAGTGTGAACAGTAATTGGGAAGGAAAGGAGAGAACCTAAGGGTGTCTTTTTAGATTGACACACATTTCCAAGTGTATGCACCAAAACTAATTTCTACTTCTAACATGTATTGGGTAAAAGAAATTTTGCCTCAACATCATTTAACATATCAGTATTCTCCCGTTACTCAAGTGGGATTACAACAGCAACTGGAAGAGACTCTATATCTACACTATACCGAGATTCCAGGAAGCAGTCCCATGGGGCGTATAATAAACAAATTCACCACAGGAAGAGACACAGTTTGGTGGCTGCTAAAAACTTTTGGAGTGGGTGTTAAGGTGAGTGTTAAGGAGTGAAATACTTTTACTTCCACAAAGTGACCAAACGCTATCTCTAGCGTTGTATTCGCACTCTAGAACATCTTTCTGGTCGCACCACAAGTAACACATTTGTGACCTGCAGATCTCTGGTTTCAATTTATTAATTGACTCGGTGAAAAACCAAATGACTCGTGCGCAATGATTCATAAAACGTTGAAAAGCATTTTTTTTTTGTTTTTTGGTTAACGAGTTGAATCGTTCAAACATCTAAAGAAATTTAGACAAACAGTAACAGAGAAATAATGTGTGACGTTGTATTAGGATCGCAATGGGGAGATGAAGGAAAGGGCAAATTGGTGGATATTTTATGTGATGGGATTGACGTTTGTGCCAGATGTCAAGGTGGTAACAATGCGGGCCACACTATCGTTGTAGGAGACATCAAGTACGATTTCCATTTATTACCAAGTGGATTGGTCAACCCAAAGTGCTTGAACTTGATTGGTAGTGGGGTGGTTGTGCACGTTCCTTCTTTGTTTGAGGAGTTGGACAACTTGGAAAAGAAAGGGTTATTCTGCAGAGACCGTCTTTTCATTTCTTCCAGATGTCATTTGGTATTTGATTTCCATCAAAGAACTGATAAATTGAAGGAAGCAGAATTGTCTACCACCAAAAAGTCCATTGGTACTACTGGTAAAGGTATTGGACCTACCTATTCCACTAAAGCTTCGAGATCTGGGATCAGAGTTCATCATTTGGTGAGCGAAGAGCCAGAAGCTTGGGAAGAATTCAAGGTTAGATACAAGAGATTGATAGACTCTAGATACAAAAGATATGGTGATTTCGATTATGATGTTGAAGCGGAATTGAAGAAATACGAAACTTACCGTACTTTGTTGAAACCATTTGTGGTTGATGCTGTTGACTTTATTCACAAGGCTATCGATGACAACAAGAAGATTTTGGTGGAAGGTGCCAATGCTTTGATGTTGGACTTGGACTATGGTACCTACCCATATGTTACGTCGTCTGCCACCGGTATTGGAGGTGTTTTGACCGGTTTAGGTCTCCCACCAAGAAGCATCAAAAATGTTTATGGTGTGGTTAAAGCCTATACCACTAGAGTGGGAGAAGGTCCATTCCCCACCGAACAATTGAATGCCGATGGAGAAACCTTACAGACCGTGGGGGCTGAATTCGGAGTCACGACTGGAAGAAAGAGAAGATGTGGATGGTTAGATTTGGTGGTGTTAAAGTACTCCACTTTGATTAATGGATACACTGCTTTAAACATCACTAAATTGGACGTGTTAGACCAATTTAAACAAATTAAAGTTGGTGTTTCTTATTCCTACAAGGGTAAGACTATTCCTTCGTTTCCTGAAGACTTGACGGTATTGAGTAAGGTGGATGTAGAATACAAAACGATGCCCGGTTGGGAAGCAGATATCACTAAGATCAAATCTTATGATGACTTACCAGAAAATGCCAAAAAATACTTGAAGTTTATTGAAGATTTCATCGGGGTGCCAATTAAATGGGTGGGTACAGGTCCTGCTCGTGACTCCATGTTGAAAAAGGATTAGTTTTTGTATTTAATAGCATTTCTTTATACACGATAAAATTAGATCGCATCAATTTTTCAAAATATTGCAACACGAAAAAGAACATGTTGGTGATATTTCACATAATTGTGAGGCTTTGGACCTCGTTGGTGATGATAATACCCGACTGTGATGAGACCTTCAATTACTGGGAACCATTGAACCTTTTATTGCGTGGGTTTGGCAAACAAACCTGGGAATATTCCCCAGAATATGCTATAAGATCTTATGCGTATTTAATGCCATATTACTTGGTGGTTTCCCCGGTGAAATATGTCATTGACACGTCAGGTGTACATGTAGCTCCTTTTGTGTACTTCTACATGGTCCGAGTTGTGTTGGCCATGTTTACTGTGTATTCAGAGTGGCGTTTGTACAAATCGCTTTGGAGAAATTTCAACCCACAAACTGCCAAAAGCTACCTATTCTTGAGCATCATTTCGACAGGAGTGGCACACGCAGGAGTGGAGCTTTTACCTTCATCATTTGCAATGCAATGTGTGACGATTTCTTTAAGCTACAGTTTGGACGCTTTCAATGCCGAAGTTGCAGTTAAGAGTTTGACGTGGATTATGATTGGAGGTTTAGTGGGATGGCCATTTGCCTTAGTATTGGCGGTACCATATGGGACATATATTGTGGTGACAAAAGTCAGCCAGTTGTACAAGGTGGTGGTGGGGTCTTTGGTTAATTTGGTGTCGATTTTGGTGTTAATTGTGGCCATTGATTCTATATTCTACAGAAGATTGGTGCTCATACCGATGAACATCGTGTCGTATAACATATTTGGCGAAGAAGGGGAAGGACCCGAAATCTTTGGCGTTGAACCGTTCAGTTACTACATCTTGAACTTGTTGTTGAACTTCAATTTTATTGTGGTTTTGGCATGTGTCGGCGTTGGACTTGTGAAGTTCCACAAGAACTGGTTGGTGGTGAACGGACAGCTTTTGATCTGGTGTGGGGTATTTTTTAGTCAGCCACACAAGGAAGAACGGTTTTTGTACCCCATATACTCCTTGATAATCGTCAATGCTGCAATTTCCCTCTCCACTATCTACAATCTTGGACAGGGTTTAGTTGTTAACAAAAAAGTGAAAAAGTTCATCAAGTTTGTATACTTGACGTTCTATTTGGTGATTGCCACTATTTCAGTCCTCCGAACTATCAATTTGGTAGAGAATTACAGTGCTCCGCTTACGGCATTTAAGAGCTTGGACAAAGGTTTGGATGAGAATGTTAATAAACCCGTCAATGTGTGCGTTGGTCGAGAATGGTACCACTTTCCCAACTCATTCTTCTTGCCAGATAACTACAGGCTCAGATTTGTAAAGTCAGGATTTGATGGCTTATTACCCAGAGATTTCAACGAGGGTACCAGCCTATTTGAAGCTACAAGCTTTGTTCCTAACGATATGAACAATAGAAACTTATTTTCAGATACAACGGTGATTCTGTTTGATCAATGTCACTATTATATTGACAATTCCGGCAAAACCAATGGCATTGAACCTCACATCATTAACAATAGCCAGCTTGCAGCTAAATGGACTGCGGTTAGCTGCAAACAACTAATCAACCCCGACGGCGATCATGGATTTGGCAGGTTGGTGTATGTGCCGCAAATCTTGCGGTCCGTCGTGCCATATGGCGTGGAATATATGGACTTCTGCTTGTTGAGAATAAACACCTAATGTTGATAATCTTCATGGTTGTATTGGTCAGCCATTGCATAAAGGAACAGTTGTTAAGACAGCTTTGATTGGGTAGTGTCTATTGCGGCCCTGTTGCCAGCTATAAAATAGACTTCTTTAACCCCTGAATGACGTCAAATGGTTCGGAGCACAGTTGATTTGCATTCAATTAAATGTCGTGTGAGATCTAACTCATAAATGTCGCTCACATACATTTCACCGTAGCAATTTTGAATCTAAAAGAAACAGTAGTTGTTTGTATATATTTAGTTGGCAGCAAAATATCTCATACTAGAGAATCGATTGAATGCACCAATAATCGGTCAAAAAATTTGTGAAGAGAATTAGATTTGTGAATTTTGCAACCGAAGAAAGAATTTTACGGAAGCATCTGATTTACCTCGGGAGACGTATCATTTGAAAGCGAACAAGTATTAGAGTCAAAAGACAGGATTTATCCTGTTATACACAAAAAAAGTGCAACATACTATTGAAATTGCAACTACAACTAGTAAACACTTGCACCAAACATCAGGTGAGTCGTGACTTGCAAACCTTTTTATCGATTAGCGTCTTCACTTAACATGTAGAGGATCTTTTCTCCAAACTTATCTTTATAGAACTATTTTGTGGCCTCTTCTAAAACTCTTCTTGATATGGGATAAAAATAGGGTTGAACACAAGAAAGATCCAAGAAACATTGTTCAAGTAAGGTTGGGACAGATCTATAGTATCCATTATACCGAGGGTCTTCTGTTATGAGTACATCCTCTCTATAACAATATTTATTATTTTGGTGGCTTCTTCCTTCTGTTTTGTAGTCTGCCCTTTGTGCTTCTTGTTCCACCGTCAGCTCATATGTTCAACCAAACACATGGACTCAAGTGTATATTGATTTACAATTCTCTTCTCCTATCTAAGTGGAAACTCTATTGAGTTCAAGCAATCATAATTCGTTATCAAAATATTCGTTAAGAGCAGCAGTTGATTTATCGAACCCATCTCTTGCATTTTTCAAAGCATCCTCGATTAGTAAAACCCAATAATCATCCGATTCATGATCTATTTCACTATCCTCTTCATCTTCGAGTTCAAAACTATCAAAATTATCTTTATGACCATAATTTTGAATTCGTTCACATTGATTAGAAATAGTGATTAACCCCAAAGCAGCAGCACTCCCCTTTAAATAATGACCTAAAGCTGATAATTTATCCAAATTCTTAGCTGTTAGATTTTCATCAATCTCTTCAAATGTTTCTAGTACTTGGTCAACAAAAGTCTGAACCAATTGTTTGGAGAATCCCTCTTCATCTTCATCCATGGCAATTAATTCAGAAAATACAGGCCATGCCACTAATCCGGAATCTTGCAATTTTTGTTTCTTCAGGTCTGACATTGTAATATGAAGATATGTGTCTATGATGTGGTTGTGATGAAGGATATTATTGGAATGGCGCAAAAGTGCTATGATGCAAGGGAACGGTAACGAAAGTGACGACAATTATCAAGCACCAGAGCTATATTTTTAATAACAACGACTTCGGAAAACAGTAACCAAGTGGGTGTCGAAATCCAATGATGACTTGTTTAGGGGGATGTTGTAATATTAGGATGGATGAACCCAAACTTTAAAATAACTGGTAAAATTGATAGAGAAATTTGAGAAGAAAAAAAATCAACGTGAAAAGCGAAATAGGTTTCAGGAAAAAATAAAAATGTGTGAAAAAAGCACCGCATAAGGAGAAGGTTTTTATCTGTGTATTATGTACGGCACCCTTTTAAAATTCGCAGACTACCAATACGGCGTGGTCACCATGTACTAAGCTGTCGAATGCAACTGAAATTCTTAAAAGTACAAAATAGAAGTTTTATCAATTTACCGGCCACAATGCATGGCGAAGCGATCATCGGTTCCTCTTGTTCCTGGTTCTACTCCGCAAGCGAGATTGTCTACTTTTTTGTGTTTGTGGACATAAACTGAAATCGGTGGTTGTAGAGCTTGTGAACAACAATACAGATAAGCATGTAGTTTATTTTTATCTTCACATATCTATCAGCGTAAAAAACTGGGGTGTGGTGCACGGCCGTGCCGAGCTACCAAGATCGTTTGCTGATACGCGCATTTAGTTTTGTGGTGACGTTGACATATCAAAAGCCTTGTCGTGGCATCACCAGTTAGCTCTATTTCAACAACTCATACACATCTCCTAATTTATCCATGTAATACGTGGGAGCTTCATCCTCCGGTTGTTTGAGAACGTTGGTTTCCGTTTCAATACCCGTCAACACCAAAAGAGTATCAAGGCCTCCTAATCGGCCGAATTTCATATCGGTGTTCAATCTGTCTCCGATCATGATCCCCCGTTTGGGATTTTGCATTAATCCTGGGTTGTCAGCTTTAATGGAATTCATCATTGACTGGTTAGGTTTTCCACAAATAGCATCTGGTTTCCGGTCACAGGCATAGCTGACACTTTCAATGATGGAACCAGCCCCAATCAATAATTTACCCTTCAGGGGAAATGTTGAGTCAATATTAGTGGCAATGAAGGGAATTGTCTTGTTTTTAGCCAACAAATATTGCATTGTGATAGACAATTTCAAGTAATTGACTGCTAAACATAATCCAGCAACCACGCACCCCACAGTTTCGTCCAATTGTGTCAACATGGGGTGGTCCTGATCGAAATCCACTCCGTCTTTTACCAACGATTCATCACTTCCACCAACGGTTTCATACCCCAACTCATGCAACTCTTGTTCAATACCTTTTTCTCCCAATATCCATACCTTTTGGTCGGTAGGTAATTTCAAGATCTTGCTGATGTACACTGCCGTGGCATACGAAGATCCAAACACCTCGTTCTTGTTAATTCCGGGGATTCCGAGCTTCTCAAACTTCTTCAAGTAGTCTTGTCTTGCCTTGGTGGAGTTGTTGGTGACAAATATCACGGTTTTATTGTTCTGCTTTAAAATGTCCAACGTTTCCTTGATATATGGGAGCAAATGGTCGCCCAACCAAAGGACACCATCACAGTCAAATAAGAAGTAGTCATAATTGTCAAGTAAGCTTTGGACCTGGTCCTTTTTTGTTACGTGAACTGACATTTGCAAAGTTTATAATATATGTTTTTGCTCGTTTTTTATATAGAACCTAAAATGGTATGCTGATGTATTCTTTGATTAGAATTCGTTATATGTAGCGATTTTGTACCGTTAGCAGCAGAGACAGGCTGACACGATGTTTTACAGTGTTTTTTTGCACAGGAAACCTTAGAGGTATTTTTGGCAAAAGGACTTTTTCATATTGCCAGAAATATAACTCTGCCAAATTTACCCTGAAATAAACTCATACACTCGATGCCCTATTGACGTTCGTTATATATTTGTATAATGACCTGTGGTCTGTCAAATCTAAATGTATGCTCCACTTGATGCTTTTCTTTGGACGTCCAGCTGATTCCTGTGTTATTCTGATGTCTCTGATGGTACCAGCTGGTCCGAGCCCTGTGTTACTCTTATCTCTCGGATGGGTGTACTCCTGCAGTGTATCTTGGTAAACGTAACTTGGACTTGTCGTTGTAGAGCTCTTTCTCAAATTTGGCCTTGACTTCATCACTCATGTTCTCCTTAACCAATTCTTGTCTCTTGATCTCACTGAAATATCTTCTAGCAATATTTCTGTCGTCTTCTGCAGTCAACAATGGATCCAAGTGGAACCGAGCCCATTGCCTTTCTCTGGCGAATTCTCTTTGTTCATCGACTCCTTGATAGTATCTATAATAACCTAATCCCATGAATCCGGTGATGAGCCAAAAGTAAACAACGGGCCTAAACCCTCTAGCTGGAAGATTTCTTTTCCATTGCACGGGGCCGTATCCTCCAATAGGTGGTAAATCTTGCATTATTGGATTAATATATACAAATTAGAAATTAAGTAACTTCAATTGGATGAAATTTTTTTTTGAGGTTGTAGGTGGTGCGAGAAAAACTTGAACTTCCAGTTTGGGAAGGCTGTTTCATACTGTTGGAACATACCTACATTAGAAATATCACTATTTAATATCAAACACTGGTTTCAACTTTTTAATCAATAACCAATCATCTCTGCTAACAGACTCACGGAAAGCTGGATCCTTCAAAGTATCGATGGATCTACGTGTAATCAACGAGTACAAATTATCAGTTTCATCCACATGACGACCCCAAGTTGGTTGAACTCCAGATGGTCCTTCCAATCTCATGGCCACTCCGGCAGAAGTTTGTCCTTTTTTGACAGTATCGACTGAATTATGATTGACTTCCAACGACGTCACTCTTCCAAGTAATATAACGTTGGGTACACTACTTCCAGGCTCTTTACGAACGGCTGAAATTGGAGTTCCTATTTTCAAAGTACCTTCCACCACATCAACACCAATAATCATGGGGTTACGTTTGTTAATGATTTGAACTGTCTTCAACACAGTGGGGAAAACTGCATATTCCATGAAATCCTTACGACGTTGCTCAAGAATCTTCTTTTGGTAATCGACAAATGCGTCAAACAAGTGGTAAATAATATCGGCACTGAAAATCTTGATGTTTTGCTCGTTGGCGTAATGTTCAGCATCTTTATCAACTTTGACATCGAAACACAACATGATGGCATACTCTGGAGCCTTGTCTAACATGGTGGTGGCTTTCATGACGTCTTTTTTGAAAACAGGTCCTAAACCAATAGACATCACTGGAATCTTCATATCTTTCAAGAAATCCAATAAAGCTTCCAAAGAACCCAAAGTGGAGGCTTGAACAACCACTCCTTTACCAGAAGTATCGACGGAATCCAATAAACCAGTCAAATCATCCATCACTTCTTCCATTAAATCATCTTCGTCATCATCTTCACCCACCACCAATAATCTGGAACCAGCAACCGCTTTTTCCAAATCATTGGCAGCAATTTTGACACCCAAAGCAGCTTTGACTTCCTTGTGATGAATGTATTCAGATTTAATTCTTAATTCTCTGGAGGGAGGTGGGGTTAACAATGCTCTTATATTGGTGGCAATGGGTCCGTTCAAACCGCACAACACAATACGATCTCCTTCTCTCAAAATACCGTTGGACAAAACAATATCAATGGTGTAACCGAAACCTTCAACAACCTTGACTTCTAATACTGTGGCTTCGATCTTGGACAAGTACATCAATTGTTTAGACATTCTCTTTTGGGTTAATTCCATTAATAACCATAATAAATCAGGCACACCTTCACCAGTGACGGCAGAAGTAGGAACAATGGAAACATATTTGGAGATGTTTTTGTTCTGGAAGTATAACTCTGAATTCAATCCTTGTTCTGCCAAAGCCAATTTGATTTGTTCGTATCTGTTTTGGAATTCAGCTTGAACTGATGGTTTTTGTTTGGCAAATGAGTCACGGAAAGAATTGTTTGGAATGGTTTCCCAGTCAAATAATCTATCAATCTTGTTCAAGGCAACAATAAAAGGAGCTTTTCTATCTCTCAATAATTTGATACTCTCTAAAGTTTGTTGTTCTAAACCATGCATGATATCGATCACCAAAATAGCAATGTTACACAATGAAGAACCACGACTTCTCAAATTACTGAAAGACTCGTGACCTGGTGTATCAATGATCAAAAGACCTGGAACATCAAAGATTCTCTTCTCGTATTTCGTCATAACCTCAGTCTTTTGTTTAATAGCCTCCACTGGGAAATATGTGGCACCAATTTGTTGGGTAATACCACCAGCTTCACCACCTTGCACATTGGTTTGACGGATCTTATCCAAAAGCTTTGTTTTACCAGTATCCACATGACCCAAAATACAACAAATTGGAGAACGTAATTCTTTTTCGTCGGAGGAGGTTTGCTCGACTTTAGAAATCTTCTGAGATGCTTGCTGAGCTTCTACTTCCTTTTGCTTTGAAGCTTCAGTTTCGGTAGCAGGTTGATCATCTTCAGAATCGCCTTCGTCTTCCTGTTCCTCTTCATCACTTTCTTCTACTTCTTCCACTTTTTGAGCAGGCACACTTTCTGTCACTTCTTTATCGTTGGCAGCACTTTCCCAATCATCGTCTACTGGTTCATCGTCATCGAGAGCCATTTTCTCCCAATCATCAACCACAGCATCATCATCTTCGGTTTTGGTTTCCTGTGTTGTGGTTTGAGAAGCCTTGTGTTTAGAGGGCTTTTTCTTGGAGTAAACAATCTTTTTGGGTTTGGGTTCGTCAGACGATTTGTCCTTTTGCAAACCTGGAACAATCACCCCATTACCAGCTAACAATTGTTGACGACGGAGCTCTTGCAATTTCTTTTGCTCTTTTTGCTTCTTGGTTAATAATTTACCTTCAGCCTTTAATTGTTCCTTCTTCAACCGGTCCTTTTCCTTTTTAGCAGCTTTAGCAGCAGATTTCTTTTCTTCGGATTCTTGTTCCAACCTTTCTTCTTCAAGACGAGCAGCTTCCTCTTCTTCTTCTAAACGACGCTGTTCATCTTCCAATTGCTTCTTTAACTCCAATTGCTTTTTTAAAGCAGACAATCCACCAGGTGCTTTTTTACCCTTTTTGGCCTTTGGTTTGGCTTCAACTGGTTCTTCGGGTTCTGGAGTAGCAGTGGCCGACTTGTCAGAAGATGCAGGTCCGTTAGCAGCTACAGCATTCTGTTTATTGGCCTCTTTTATCTGCTCCTTCTTTTCTGCTTGTTGAGCTTTCTTCTTAGCTGCCTGTTCTTTCTTTAACTGCTTTTCAGCCTCTTTCTTCAACTTTTCCTTCTCTTTCTTACTCAAGATCTTAGGCGCATCTTTCTTCTCTTCTTCTTTGGCGTCCTTCTTCTTTTTCGACTTTCTAATAGAACTCAAAAAGTCCACAGCAATGTCGTCTGCAGAAGCTGCTTCTGGTTCTGTGTCTGCTATTTGAGTTTCCTCTACATCTGGAGTGGCATCTGCGCTGAATTCTTGGGCTTCTGGAGTCTGTTCGACTGTTTCTTCCTCGTCCCAGTAGTCTCCTCCAGCCTTGGCTCCTTTCTTTCCTTTTTTAGCCATTATTCAAAGTACTAGCTATGAGGTTTTTCGATTATAGGAAAATTTTTTGTGGATCTTCGCAGCGATTTTTTGGCGCGCGCGAGGCAGAAAAGTTTTTAAGCACATCACATCGAGTAGACTTACTACTGTGGTTAATAAAAAGACACAAAAATGACCACGGTTGAGAAAATCAAGGCCATCGAAGATGAGATGGCCAAGACGCAGAAGAATAAGGCCACTTCTTTCCATTTGGGACAATTAAAGGCCAAGTTGGCCAAGTTGAGAAGAGAGTTGATAAGCGACAGTGCTGGAGGTGGAGGAGGTGGTCCAGGTGCCGGGTTCGATGTGTCGAGAACGGGGGTTGCTACTGTGGGGTTCGTGGGGTTCCCATCCGTTGGAAAATCGACACTATTATCCACTCTTACTGGTACTCATTCCGAAGCAGCTGCTTATGAGTTTACTACTTTAACTACAGTTCCTGGGGTTATTAAGTATAAAGGGGCCAAGATTCAGATGTTGGATTTGCCCGGGATTATTGAAGGGGCAAAAGATGGTAAAGGTAGAGGTAAACAGGTGATTGCAGTGGCCAGATCTGTCAATTTATTATTTCTTGTGTTGGATGTCAATAAGCCATTGCAACATAAAAAAATCATTGAGCATGAATTAGAGGGTATGGGGGTTAGAATCAATAAGGATCCTCCAAACATTGTCATTACCAAGAAGGAAAAAGGAGGGGTGAACATCACTAAAACTCAACCGTTGACTCATTTGGATAGCGATGAGATCAGAGCCGTGATGAGTGAATATAAAATTAACTCTGCCAATATTGCCTTCAGATGTGACGCCACTGTCGACGACCTTATTGATGCTATTGAAGTCAAGAATAGAAAATACATTCCTGCAGTGTATGTGTTGAATAAAATCGACTCCTTCTCCATTGAAGAATTGGACTTACTTTACAAAATCCCCGATGCCATTCCCATATCATCAGGTAATGGATGGAATTTGGATGATTTACTTGAGCTTATGTGGACCAAACTTAAATTGGTAAGAGTCTACACCAAACCAAAGGGGAAATTACCTGATTTTGACGAACCCGTAGTGTTGAAAAATGACAGATGCACAGTGGAAGATTTCTGTAATTCCATCCACAAGTCTTTGGTTAGTGATTTTAGAAGTGCCTTGGTGTACGGAGCTTCCGTTAAGCATTCACCTCAGGTTGTTGGTTTAGGCCATGTTTTGAACGATGAAGACGTTATTACGATCTTGAAGAAGTGATCACTGATCACAAAACCGCTTCTGGCACCTAAATGACTTTCCACGACCTCCTATATATCCTATATATACACACCCTTGTATAACTGTCTTACTGGTACTTTTCCCATCAACTCGAGTATACCATGTGTCGTGTCCGTACCGATTAAAATTTTTAATTGAATCGTGAAGATTTGAAAATTTGTAAACTAAGGAAACTAATACAGAATATAAATAATGTCTGTGTTACCGGCAGAACTCAACAACACATTAGGTCAATTGTTGGAAAACCTATTTTCTGCCGATAACAGCGTCAGAACTGTGGCCGAGAAAGCACTTGACGACAATTGGTCTGATAAAGCAGAAGTGGAAATTTTATTAACTTTCCTAGCTGAGCAAGCATGTATAGGACAAACGGATAATGTAAGATCATTTGCTGCTGTATTATTCAGAAGAATATCCATTAAGTCTCCCAAGGTCTCCACAAAATTCACAGATAGAAACATAGGAGTGATAAATGAACAGGCCAGATTTCAAATCCGGGAAATTCTTTTAAAAGGGTTCCTTTCAGGAACTTCTACTCAAGTAAGACACAAATTGAGTGACGCTATTGCCGAAGTGGCCAAAGAATACACCGAACCAGGCCAGACATGGGATGAGTTGATTCCTGCATTATTTAGTGCTGCATCCAATACCAATAATAGTATAAGGGAATCAGCATTCAGAATACTTTCCTCGGCCCCGGAAATTATTGGACAAAACTACTTGAATGACGTATTGCCTGTGTTTAATCAAGGGTTTCAAGACCCCGACGATGATGTGAGAATTGCTTCATGTACTGCTTTTGTGGAATTTTTCAAGAACTTACCAAAATCGGTTTGGGGTTCTTTAGCACCTTTATTACCTAACTTGTTGAATTCTTTACCCATGTTTTTACAGAATGGACAAGATTTGGCATTGGCCTCGGTTTTGGAGTCGTTAATCGAGTTAGTAATGGTGGCACCAAAGATGTTTAAAGACATGTTCCCCTCCATAATAGAGTTCTGTTCTGCTGTGTCTCAAAATAAAGAATTGGATACTAGTACCAGAAATGGGGCCTTGGAATTATTGACGACATTTGCTGAAGTGTCTCCTTCCATGTGTAAAAGATCAGAAACATATGCCACCACCGTTGTGTTGGTGAATTTGTCGATGTTGACCGAGGTTTGCATAGATGACGATGATGCAGCGGACTGGAATAATAATTCCAATGAAGACGAAGATGAGGAAGAATTGGAATATGAGGCTGCTCGTCAAAGTTTGGACAGAGTGGCCTTGAAACTTGGGGGTAACTCCTTGGCAAGTCCATTGTTCCGTCTTTTACCTGCCATGCTTTCATCTGCCAACTGGAGAGAACGTCAAGCCGCATTGATGGCATTATCTGCGGCAGCGGAAGGATGTGCTGATGTTTTGATGGACGAAATCCCCAAGATTCTTGAATTGGTGTTACCGTTAATAGACGATGACCACGCAAGAGTGCAATATGCCTGTTGTAACGCTATTGGTCAGATGTCCACAGATTTCGCAGATGTTATCCAGCGGACTTCGGGGGCTCAAGTTTTGCCAGCTTTGGTGTCGAAATTGACCAACAGGTCTGTTCCCCGGGTTCAAGCTCATGCCGCCGCAGCCTTGGTGAATTTTAGTGAAGCGGCTTCAAAGGAAGTGTTGGAGCCATATTTGGACGATCTTTTATCAAATCTTTTAGGGCTTTTAAATTCACCAAAGAAATACGTCCAAGAGCAGGTATTGAGTACCATATCTGCTATTGCTGATGCAGCAGAAAAAAAGTTCATCAAATACTACGACACATTGATGCCGTTGTTGTTCAATGTTATGAGGTCCGATGTGGGGGACGAGAACAGGGCCTTGTTGGCCAGATGCATCAATTGTGCCACTTTGATTGCTTCTGCCGTGGGGAAAGAGAAGTTTGCGGAACACTCCAATGAATTGATTCAGTTGTTTGGACACATCCAGGCCACCATTGAGTCTCCAGATGACGAAGTGGTGCCACATTTAGACCAAGGATGGGCCAGAATCTGTAAATTGGTGGGTAAAGAATTCAATCAATACCTTCCCTCAATATTACCTCCATTGATAGAAACCGCTAAAGCCACGCAAGATATTTCAGTTTTGGACGAAGAAGAAGCAGAAGAATATCAACAAAGTGACGAATGGGATGTGATTTTATTGAGTGGAAAGCATATTGCCGTGCACACGGCTGCCTTGGACGAAAAAGTCACAGCCATGGAATTACTTAACAGTTATGCTTTGGACTTGAAAGCCGATTTCTTTCCCTGGGTTCCACAACTCGTTCAAATTGCCATTCCAGCATTGGATTTCTACTTGCACGATGGAGTGCGAGTCTCAGCTGCCATTACCTTGGCGTCACTTGTTCAATGTACAGTAGCTGCCACCGGGAAAGATTCCACAGAAACATTGGAAATTTGGTCTCAAATCTGCGATAAAATGTGCAGCACCTTGACCAATGAGCCAGTGGCTGAGCTCTTGATTGCATACTATTCGTGTTTGAAGACTTGCATCGACACCTTACAGCCCAAATCGTTGTCGACGGTACAACTTAAGTACCTTGCCGACTCCATCAACAGCAATTTGACCGATGTAAGTGATAGAATCAAGCAAAAAGATAACGAAGATGATGAATACACTGAAGATGTGGATCTCGAAGACAGTGAGTACACAGACGAGGAGATCTTGGATAAGATCAATGGTGTCATTGGATCCATTTTTAAGAACAGCCAGGAATCGTTTTTGCCGGTGTTTAATGGCATATTCCCTACCATTATCGAGTTTGTTAATGAAGAAAATATCAACTTGAAAATGTGTGGTTTGGCTGCCATTAGTGACTTGGTGCAGTACACCGGTCCGGTATCTTACACGTACAAGGACCAATTCCTCAACCAGGTGGGGGAATCTTTATCATCCTCCGATGTCACAATTAGACAACTTGCAGCCGTTATAGTGGGGCACTGTGCTCAAAATGGTGGGGCAGAATACAGTGACTTTTGTTTATCATGTTTGGAACCCATGTTCCGCATGGCAACCATACTTGATTCTCGAGCCGACGAAAACGTCTACGGGACCGAATCCATGGTTGGGGCCATCGCCAAGACGTTTCATGCGTTTGCATCATCCATTCCCAACGCCGACCAAATGCTTCTCCAGTGGTTCAATTTATTGCCCACTGTACAAAATGAGCAAGCAGCTCCATTTGTGTACTATCTATTGGGCGAACTCATCAAGAGTAACCATCCTGTGGTGCAAAATAACGTCAATAAGACTATTGACTATATCTTGCAGGCCCTCTCTCATGGTGCTATTTTCGGACAAGATGCTTCCAATGCCGCAGAATTGGCAAGACAGCTCCTCGGTTCTATTCCCCAGTCCGATGCCGTCACGCTTTTACACAATTATGCCGAGTCGAACATTATCAAGAAATATTTCTCTTAACTGTACCATATAATAAAATAATACACCATACAAGAATACTCGCATCCAAAAATTTGTTACTAGACAAAAAACCATCACTTGCATAAGATATGGAGTACGGTGAGGAAGTGTCTAACACTGACAAGGAGAACGACTTGTACTTTGTGTCGACACAGATTCAAGCGGCGTACGAAGAAAGCGAGGAAAACGCCGGCCAGGTGGTGGAGTTGGACCGCAAGAAAGCACAATTACTGCAATTCCAAAGTCACGTCAAAACACGTCCTTCCACAGTGGTCAGCAAGGTGCTACAGCGCAAAAGGAGGTCTGGGGAGCCGGGCCGACAGAAAAGAGGGTCAAAAAAGATTAAATCATTGAGTTCACATGTGGAAGAGATCTTTGGCAAGGTCTCCACTACTGATTTCAAACTGGATAACCAACTGTCGATACTATCATATTTTTCGGGAAAGAAGCACAAAATCAAGGATATTTTAGACCGACTAGAACGGGACAGGGCCCCCAGTCCCTGTGGCGGCGAAAATGGTGGTATTTGGTTGAATAATGTGATACCTTATCAAAAAGAGGAATGGCTAAAGATCATCGGAGCTATAAGGGACAATTTGCCGTACTTATCTGATGCCACAAAGAGAACGCTTTTCAGTGTGACCAAGAAAATAGAGGAACAGAACAGCCTAAAAACTGACACCTCCGGTATAGAATCGATGTGGGAAAGGGCATCGTATCAACCGTCAACTGACCTAACACCGGACGATATCCGGACGCTTTATGATCTCAACTCCGACCAGATGAAGGGAGAAGGGTCGATGGAGGAAGAGGCGGAGGAAGAGGCGGAGGGAGATGTGGGCGTGGAAGATGTGGTGGTGGTGGACGACAGTGAAATATCTGATTCGTGCTCCGAACCGGAAATTCTTGGAGTCAGGGATGTGGATACATTTATCAGTACGCAGTCTGGATATATTGCCGATACTGCTGCCGAAATCACCTCCCATCAGCCAATAGCGTGCAGTGACAGTACCAAAGTGCCAGACTCTCTCACATTATTTCAGAACACAAACCCCCAAACCCCCACAAAGATACCTACGGAGAGCATAGTTGTCGACGTATCTTCTAGTAAGGGTGTATCGTCTCCCGTGCAAGTCAAATCATCACCGCAAAATTCAGGCATACGGTATATTCAAGACGATTACGATGAAGATGAAATGATCATATCTTCTTCGGTGAGAAGCTCGCCTACACACACCATATCCCGTATTACCACACCTCACAGAAATGGCACATTCAACAACCAGCTCCAGCAATTCAATGTGTCTCCTTTGAAGTTAACACCGCCCCGATCAATGGACTTTGGGTATTCTTCCACCTACGAACCGGATTCTTTGTATGCCACAGCTCGATCGGAACTTCCGCCGCAAAAGCCGAAGCGCTATAAAACAAGAGTGGTGAAGGTGGGTGGAAATATCGAGTTCAAAAGGTACGAGACTGCCAAGTACAACATCCGCAAACTAGACAGTTCACCCGGAGCAGATGATGTGATTGAAGCATCTGATGAAGATGACGTTAGTATCATCGAATTGACCACTTTAATAGAAGAAGACGAAACCACTGGTGATGACACAACTCATTCGGTCATTCAAGTTCCCTCCAGTCCTGAATTGAAAGATGTTCTTTCAACTGTAGGTAACCCGTTCATCCAAGATAAAGTCAGCAGAGAAACTAGTGCAAAAGCCAGCCCGAGTAAACTGAGCTTGACACAGGCCAGCCCTCGTCAAAGGAGTGCACAAGAGGATAGACCTAGTCAAAAGAGCCCTAACGGTGCTAGTCAGTACAGTCAAATGAGTGCAAAAGAGCTTAGACAAGTGTTAAAAGACTGGGGCTTGAAACCCGTTAAATCCAAAGAAAAAATGGCCGAGGTGTTGGAAAATGCCGGAAAGATCTTGAACACACAAGACTACACGCATTTATCCCAGGCCGAATTCTATCAACAGATATTCGAGGTCCTAATCAACACGCTACAGAAGCTGGAATGGTTGGAAAAAATAAATAGTTACGAACCGATTCTCATAAGTGATTTGCAACTATTTCTACAGGATGAAGGGCTTCAAATAGAGACAGATATGTTAGAACGGTTTTGTGATCATAAGGGTATTTGCTATACTACTGGTGCCAATAACATTCAAAAAACTCGACAATGAAATTTTCCTATATTGAGCAAATAATGTACATAATGATAAATGACGAAATGATTAAATATACTTTTTATGGTCAGAATCTATGGTGTTATCGATGTAGTTTTCGTTCAAAAACGTCAATATTTTGAAACTAAGGGTCCCATTAAGTACCAAAGTGCCAAATCCAAACACGACATTACTGAGATTATCACCAAATCTATTCGAAAGAAGGGCACCGACAGCCCAATACAAGTGGTACCCGAGGCCTATGAGCCAGGTGATACTAAGAAGGGTTATACCCACGGACTTAGCGGCCCTAGACTGTGAAATGTCGTACTGAGGTGGTTGGTATGCTCTTGCAATTTTTGCCATCTTCTGTTATATTTTTTACTAATCTGAATGGTTTGCCTGTAGAAAAGTTCGCGACTGACTGCAAAAATAATTTCTGGTGTACGGGTCTAAAGCCTTGGGTTTTGTGTCATGTGCGACATTTTGATTTTAAGTCCATTATCGGTTTACAAGTAACTGATAGCTGACAACACCCACAAAACTAAAAATACAAGTTTGCCCGGAATTGGCACACCACAATGGAGAAATTGTACCAATTCGACCCTAATTTGGAAATAAAACCTCACGAATATTCCGATGGTGTACCTGTATTTAAACCGTCATATGAAGAGTTCAAAGACTTTTACAAATTCAACAAAGCAATCAATAAGTATGGAATGGAAAGTGGGATTGTCAAGGTGATCCCCCCGAAGGAGTGGTTGCGGGCCACAAAACACAATTATCACAAAAGCAATTTGGACAAAATTCGAATCAAGAATCCAATTATCCAGCACATCAACCAGAATAGCAATGGGGTGTTTAGCCAACAGAATATAGAAAGAGCCCGAACATATAACATATTCCAGTGGAAGGGGTTGTCGGAGAAACCAAATTACCAACCTCCTGCTCCAAAAGGAAAGAGCAGAACGGACAACCAGGAAGATAACAAGCGGTTTACTCGAACACATAAAAGAACCAACTCCCACACCGAGTATAACATTGATACGGCTGCTTTCACAACAGAGAGATGTGAGTCGTTAGAGAAAACGTTTTGGAAATCCTTGACATACGCTGAACCAATGTATGGTGCTGATACCATTGGTTCATTATTCAGTAAGAAAGATAAGGTGTGGAACGTGGGGCAATTGCCCAACGTATTGGACTTGATGGATGCAAAGCTTCCGGGAGTCAACGATGCATATCTTTATGCAGGTCTATGGAAAGCGACATTTGCATGGCATTTAGAGGATCAAGACTTGTATTCCATCAACTACTTACATTTCGGAGCTCCTAAGCAGTGGTATTCCATTCCCCAGCGAGAATGTGACAGGTTCTTCCAATTGATGAAGGAGACATTTGATGATGAGTACAAAAATTGTCCGGAGTTCTTGAGACACAAGACTTTCTTGGTGAGTCCACTGTTTCTTGAAAAACATGGAATTGAACATAATAAAATTGTGCATCGGGAAAATGAGTTCATAATAACGTATCCGTTTGGGTATCATGCGGGATTTAACTACGGGTATAACTTGGCAGAGTCGGTGAACTTTGCTTTGGATGACTGGTTCCCGTATGGAGAAAAGACTAAAAAGTGTGAATGCATAAGCGATGCAGTTGGAATTAATGTGAAGCAATTATATTGCAGATTCAAGGGTATACCTTACGAGGTTCCGGACTTGACGTCTGACGATGAGAATGAGTTCAATCATGAGGACCATGAATTGGCTCTGATGGAACTGGGTGATAATAATAGGGATCATATAACAATGCTACATGACAAGGTTAGTAACAGAAAAAAAGCATTAGAGCCACAGAGGGAACTACAAAAGGAAAAGGAACATAAGAAAAAAAGAAAACAGGAGCCAAAGGCAATTGCCAAGAATGAACCAAAGAGGGCCAAACAGACCCCTCAATGTTGTCTCTGTCCAAACAATTTACCTGCTGAGCTTTTATCTTTGACACAATTTGAGTTACTTCCAGGTGATTATAAGGACCACCAATACCACCGAATTTGCAGTATGTTGTTCCCAAACGAACTCACCATCAAGGATGACCAGGTGCAAGGGTCGAAGGATATTTCACGGGCACAAAAGCAACTTAAGTGCTTGAAATGTCAAACCAATTCCACGGGTGCTTGTTTTCAGTGTACCTACGAAAAATGTTTCCGATCATACCACGGAACATGTGGTTTAAGCGAAGGGGTGGTGTTTAATTTCGACAAGACGGAGTTTGTGTGTAAGTATCACCAAGCGAAAGCAGACGATTCCCTTTGCTTGGCTCTCGAGTCATTGAAGCCCAACGATATGGTCCAATTCAAAATGGGTAAGGAGTACCTGAGTGGGTTGGTTCAAAGAAACAATAGAGGTAGTGCAAGTTTATGTGTTAAAGTGTTTCCTGGGTTGTCAGATATAAAGGATGTAAGCTACGGTGATGTCATGGCTAAACTCGACCCGTTCTTCCTTTCTCAAAAGAAAAAGGGACCACAGGAAAAGGAGAAGAAAGGGAAGAAAGGGGTACCCGGAAATGTGGACGAGGACGACTTATTTGTGACCGGTCTCAATTCCAGCGATCTCACTCTAACTCAAAGTGCAAACTTCATCACAGACACCCTCAGCACACCCTTACCGTACGGCCAGTTCAAAGAACTCTGGCATTATCTCCCATTGTATTCAACCGACCAAATCGGTAGGTATACCAACAACATCTCCAATCCATATCCCAACGACACATATTTCCTCAAACAATTGAAAAGGAAGAAGAAGAGCAAGGAGTTCATCAATAACAAAGAGCTAATGCCTCTTATGACTGGCTCTGTCAATCCTCCAAGAGCCTCCTCGCTTCCCACTAATGACGCTAACTGGGCCTCCTCGGTTCCCAACGACACATTTCCACCGGTGTATGTACCTGCCCACATCCACATGGTGCCTTTCGTGGCCAATCCAGTGCGGTTCGATAACACAGGCCCGTTTGTGGAGAATTTAAGTGCATATACTGCGTTTGTCCCCCAGTATCTCCAGGACAACGTCAATTTCCAAAATAGCCCCCACCAACCCCACTTTGTACAATAATAGTCGGCCCTGTATACGAGATCAAAGATCTACAATGTATGATTTATGAACCTCTCTCAAACGCTATCGCGATAATTTTAAATACTCTCTACTATGAAAAGAGTCATTGAGTCAGATGACGACGATATCGAAGACGAGTCCTTCGTATTTGATGTGGCATCGAAGAAAACGTCTGCCTCTGTGCCGACGTACGATACATGGCTCCAGAAGTATCAGCCATCCAAAACAATCGATGTATGTGTGAATCCATCCAAAGTAAAACAGTTGCGACAGGTGATGCAAAAAATGGTATCCAGTCACCAGCCGCGGTTGCTCTTGGTCACAGGTCCATCAGGATCCGGCAAATCCACCACATGTAAGATGTTGAGTCAAGAATTGGCCGGAGGATACGTGGAATACACAGAAACAGTGGGGTTTGAAGAGTTCTTGAATGAAGGGAAATATTTGATTGGAAAGAACTTGAAGTTTTTGATCGTGGAAGAGTTACCCAATGTGTTTCACCGAGACACGCTACAAAGGTTTCGCGACAGTATGATGCAATGGGTGTATTTGCGGCAGACGTTGCCTCCGTTGATTTTATGTTTGACAGAACTTGAACGGAATTTCAATGATTCAGATCGAGACTATTTTAGTATTGAAAACAATTTGAACGTCAACACACTATTACCGAAACCATTGTTAAAGGATTTGAGGGTGGAACAGGTCAAGTTCAACCTGGTTTCAAAGAGATTTCTTAAAAGTGTCATAGATAAGGTTGTAAGCCGTGAGTCCACCATACTTCGTCAAATTGCCAAACCACAATTGTCCGAGTTTTTGGACTATATCTACGAAACCGGCGATATTCGATCCAGCATCAACACTTTGGAGCTATGGGCCCGGTTTTATGTCAAGGGTGTGGACATGACCAAACAACTATTCGTTCCACAAGAAGGATACAGCAGAAATGTTTCTATTCTGTTGTTCCATGCTATTGGTAAGATAATTTATTCTTCCAGTAAGTACCAGGGTCTAAAAGAAGATGAGTCAAATTCCAAGACTATAGAAGATGTGGTGAATAACTACGATAATTTCCCACTACTCAATTTGTCTGTGTTGGAAAACTACACCAATTTGATTCAAGATAACGATATTGCCAGTGTTTGGAAAATGTCTGATGCTTTAAGTGCCAGCGACCTTATCTATAAGCTTAACGAGGGGAAAGAATACATGTGTCGGGCTATAAGGTACGAGTTGGGATGTTATAGCTCTATGCATGAAATAAAACGACAAACTGCAGCTACCTCGAAAATAAACTTCACCAAGAGCTTGGGGGTGATAAAACGATCCAACCAAGTTACCAGGGAGATCAATGGTTTGAAAGACGTAGTGCTACGGAGGAGTTTCCAAAGCATTAACTTACTTGATGGGTTTTATGTGCCGTTGGTGTTGAACAAACGGTTTCACAAAAACTACAGTCGAATAGGAGGGAAAATAGATGTGCGTCTTGAAGACGATATGTTTGATAACGACAACGATAATGCCATGGACTTAAATATTGAGGAAGTATATGGCAAGCTCAATAACGAAGAAGACGAAGATGAAATGACGGATCCAATCGACGATTCCGATGAAAAAAGTCAGAATCCGTTTGGATCTGATTACGAGTTTCTGGACGACGGGAGCTTTATGTGAGAAGAATATGCATAAATGTATAACAACTTTATCAATGAATATAGCATAAATATATAATACAATGGGTGGATGAGGTAGTCAATAAAAGGATTAGAATGTCTGGAAGGGACACGCTGGGAGGGGACATGTCTGGACTCAGGAAATGCACCGACCTAGGCCTCTATGGCGTTTTTGAAAAAATCAGGATCTTCTTCAATAGATTCTTTAATGATATCCAATCCCCCCTGGAATTCGCCCCCGATGTACAACTGAGGGAAAGTTGGCCAGTCACTGAACGACTTCAATCCATTTCTGACAGAATCATCTTTCAATATATCAAAAAACCCAAACCTAACCTCATGTTCTCTCAATATAGCCACCAACTGTCTGGAAAATCCACACTGTGGCGAAGAGGGAGATCCTTTCATGAACAACATCACTGGAGCAGCCGATGTCAATTTTTCCAACCGTTCGCTCAAGGCTTCAGGAGACTCTTCCTCGGTAGCTGGAGCTTTAGAACCATTAACAGGAGCAGTAGGAGCAGTATCCACCACCACATTCTCAGATTGAGGGCCTTTTAATTCGGTTAGAGTACCTATGAATTCTTTTGGATCCGCTCCACTTAACTCCTTCAAAATCGTGGCATTCTTTATAAGAATGAAGTAGGGCACGGCAGACACTTCAAACAAGTCACTTATATCGCCATGGTCATCAGCATTAATGGATAAAAATAAAACATCCTTATTTTCAGGTGTATTACTTAAGGTGTCGTATATGGAGTTCATGGTCTTGCAAGGCTCGGCCCATTCTGTATGGAAGTACAATGAGATCAACGTGTTCTCTGTCTTGGACAAAGACGTGAACTGATCATCTGAAGATATTTCAATCACTGGCATCTTGAAAGCTATGGCGGTAGATGCTTATAAATTTTTCGTGAGCTAATGGTGCGCAGAGAATAGCACACGTCACGTGATCAGTGTTTATACGCTTGAACTTGACCACACCAAAGGCCTACACTTTTGCCATTGGTAGCACGGGAACTGCTGGCCCGTGTTGGGATGTAAAAATTGCAAACAATTTGGCACCCTTACACCAGATCCTTACACCACCAAAGTAGCAAGACCATTCCCGTCCTGTCAGAAAACAATTACGTTCAGACAATGACGTGGGAATACCCACGGAACAGACATCAGCCCCAGAGTTTATTACCATCGTAATTGGTACATGTTCAACGTCTTCCCTTTGTGTAACTTTCCCCACTTTTGGTGCATGCTGGTTTATATGCCAGAAACAGCGATATGGTACTTTGAAACACGTTAGCGTAGTTGGAACAGTAGGGGGTGACGAGAATACTCATGCATGCATGATATGCTTCTTGGTGATACCGAAAGTTCTTTTAAGTACCGTTTTCAGCGTCCCGTAGGTGCTGGTTCGGACTTTCCTTGCTCATATTGGTTCGCACACGCTTACAACAATAACCCCAGATTTTTCATTGGATTTGCACGGAGCTGGCATTTGCAGATGATCACGGTTGTTTAAATTATTTCAGATGACCACGAAATAGGATAGCAAAACAAATGTGAGAACTGACACGTATATAACCCGTAGAACACGCCGGTTAGATTGTCCCATACAAGGGATATATCCAACTTCAAACTGGTAAAAGAATTGCAAAATCTTTGGTATCTCTACCTTTTTCGCCGATACATATCCATGGTTATTTTTTCCCTTTTCACCCGTTCCATATGAAATAAAGTTTTCCTTTTCAACCCAATAAAAAGTACCCATTTGCACTTGTTTTATTTTAAGGTGTTTGAAATAGAAACACAAAAGGCAATTTTTATACAGTAACCAGGTCTCCTTCTAGTCCATAAACCCAACTTCAAATATCTGCTTTCAAATATTTGCCTACCTTGTCACGGACTTGCCCCCACAAATTTGGTGAATTACGGTCGTGAACTCCCATAAATTACTGAGAATATCTGTTAACTAAGGAAAAAAGAACAAAATTTTGCATGATTTCATTTTATAGCAGGAACATGGATAATTTGAATAGAACTTCGACTGAGAAGACTACAGGCCATGGAGCTGGCTCTATGAGTGCGGAAGACTCGGACGAACTAGCATCTGCCAATGGCAATGGTGCCATAAATGGAAATGGCTCGGACACAAATGGAAAAAAGAAGATACCTCTCGAATTGACAGCCCATGGAACAACTCCTTCTGGTAAGCCTCGGTTATTTGTGTGTCAAATGTGTACGAGGGCTTTTGCTCGGTTAGAACATTTGAGAAGACATGAAAGAAGTCATACCAAAGAGAAGCCCTTTAGTTGTGGGGTGTGTCAGCGGAAATTCAGCAGAAGAGACTTACTTTTGAGACACGCTCAGAAATTACATGCTGGATGTGCGGATGCCATTACCCGGTTAAGAAGAAAGAGTGTGAAGAAGCCGACCGATAACCCTGACGACATGGAAAGTGATGAAGAAGAAAACATGGACATGAGGACGAAATCCGGGGACGACGTCAACTTCAACTTGAATTTATTCGGGTCAGCCAAAGCCACAGGTGGGGGGACTGGTACGGGGGGTGACTCCATACATAGCCAAATCAATCAACTTCAACTGCTTAGTGGCAACAACTACAATACTCACCACCATTCCCAGCTGTTTTCGGTTCCATCTTCAAAAAAATCCAGAAAGAACTCAGACTTGTCCAAAAGTGTGTTTACTAGAAACAGAGGTGCTTCTTTTTCGGCCCAGTCCGGGCAGAATTATGCTACGAATATCCCAGAGTTTGATGACATGTACTCGGGGGCCGGTAACGTCGAGTTTTCCACTCCACAATTGGTTCCTTCTGAAAGCTACGAAGAACACTCATGGTTGAATAATTTGTCTACTATACCAGGCATGAACGAAAAGGAAGAAAAGCACATGAATTTCCAGTACACGCTTCCCACAGTGACCATGAAAAGTGACTTTGACAAACACCGCACCACAACCACCACCAAAAGTCTCCATTCCAAGAGCATGAGTCAATCGCATAGTCCTCTTAATGCTCAAGTGCAAAGCCCACATCAGAATCACAGCCAAAATCTGCTTCAGGGAGTACAGGGCCAGAACCTGATCCATGGTCAATTGAGTCACACAAATACTCCTGATAACAAAAACGACCACAACGAGTTCTACGGTTACTCCTTCTACGATATTCCCGAATCTATGACATCTGCTAGTTTTAATACCGAATTCAAATTAAGCAGCATGCTTACCCCCATCAAACAAGAATTCCAAGAAGACCATATGGATATCAATATGCACCGAGATAATCTTCAAAACCACAATGCTCCCAGTAGCGCTACCAATATCTTGGACCAATTTGACTTGAATCTTATGGGAGATATAGGAGATTTGACGCAGGAACTCGATGTAAATGGAAAATTCATGCCTAATGGCTACTCCTTTTATGGAGATAATCCTTCGGTTTCATCTTCCACCATGGAATCTCCCAATTATAACTCTCCCGTTCCCGGAAACTACTTGAACCAGTCCCAAATTCTTAGTATTGAAAACGTCAGTCTTAATCATAACCTCAACAGTCTTAAGATATCCAACTATAGCAAATTGCACTTATTTACTGATAACTTGAGATCCTTGATAAGCAGGGCCTTGGATAAGTATCCGATAAATGGAATATCAAATCCAACAATTCCACCCAATGACAGACTTGAGTTTTACTTGGAGGTATTTGTGAATAATTTTTTACTTCATTACCCATTCATTCACCCCAGTAAATTGAATGAACATGAAATAATGTTGATGACAAGCAACGAAGATTATTCCAATGAAAGCTCTAGGGCTTGTCTTCCTTTGTTATTGGCTACAATCGGGGCATTGTTATCTAATAATAAAAGTGACTCAGAGCACTTGTATGAAGCATCTCGGAGAACCATCCACATTTATCTTGAGACCAGGAAAACGAAGAGTGACTCAAGCAAGAATAACAATCCGCTATGGTTGATCCAAAGCTTGACGTTATCCGTGACATACGGGTTATTCAGTGATAATGAAAGCAATGTGTTCATTGTCATAAGACAGTTGAATGCATTGAATTCTTTGGTGAAAACCAGCATAGAAAATTCTGACCCCAAACGGAAGATTTATTTTACTATCAATCCACTGGAATACGAAAAGATCAATTACGACCAGAGTCCTTCTTTATTTTCCGATGATGTCACCACCAGTGAATTCAAGTACAATAGCAGTATTCTACTCCAGAGTCAATCACGAATTATTTTTACCATCTATAGGTTGACGAGTTTCTTGTTGATTTTCTATAATATCCCATTGACTTTGAGTATCAATGACTTGAATAAGTTGGAATTGCCCAACAGAGCCGATGAACTTCTTTGGAATTGTAATACGTTTGCTGAATTTCAACACCAAAAGGACACAGTTCAATTCATTAGCGAAGAATCTAATGAAAAACCAGTTGTTCTTCAATTCAAGGACTTGCTACTCAAAATATCAAAGAATTCCAACTTGAGCAATTTTGACCAGAACAATCAATTAAAAGCCTTGAAACATCTCTCGTCATCGGGAGTTTCTGCATTGGTCAATGGTATATTTGAGATAAACCAGTTCAACTCCAATTTGAACACCATCAACATCATCAACAACCTTTCCATGATTTTCAAGAATGATCCTGTGAACACTCAAATCATTGATTATGGTATAATGGCTAATTTCATCAAGATATCAAGTCTTATTAATTTCAAGTACTTGAAACAACAAAGTTGGCTTAAAAACTACAACGAGTTGATCAAATTTTATGAAATCTTGATGAAATCCATTAATTTAAATGAGTTTTCGAAAATTGATAAAGTATTGGATTACTTTTTAAGCTTATTGAATTTCGCCATGAACAAGTCGGAGAAATTTGATTTCAAAGATCATCTTGAAGACACATCAGGGTCAAGGCTAGAAGATGCATTTGAGTTAGATTTCGATGACTTTGAATTCAACCATCTCCTCAACGTGAGGTTTACCACCACCCTTCCATTTAACCAATTGAATTTGATGTTGGTGCAGAGCTTGTTTCATACATTCACCTTAATTTCAATCTTGTGGATCAAATACTTGAAATTCAACTCCTCAAATTATAAAAACATATTGACCGTCAAATTTCAGAAGATTTTGAACTTTGTAAAGGCTGCAGAGAAAGACTTGGGATTAAACTCCATTTATAAATGCAATAACGATTTGTCATTTTACGATATCTTGTATTTTTTGAACATTGGTGAATTGGTATTGTCGAAGATCTTCAACGAACAGTTAAATTTTGCCATATTCGATAAATTGTCATTCAACTTGTTTCAAATAAGGAAGTATCTTATTAGCAATGAGTCCAAGCTCAGTGCAAAATAACTGCCAGGTTTTCTGGTGTAAGGGTCCTGCGCTTGGTGTAAGGAGTTGTGTCAATTTATGAGATTGACTCTGATTGACCCCGATGCGATGTCATTCATATCTAACCCTGACTATTTAACATTTAAGACACCTATTTACTGTAATTTAAGATAATGTATATTATTATTTATATAGTCTGGTAGTAAATCAGTTTTCTAAGATAAAGGCCTTGAATTCTTTGTAGGCAACATCCAAGTCTTTATTAACAATGATTTTATCATGAGCACCAGTTTTGGAGTATTCTAATTCGTTAATGGCAGCATCCAATCTCTTCTTGATGGACTCGTCGGTTTCAGTACCTCTTCCCACCAATCTGGTCTTTAAGTCATCAATGGAAGGTGGAGCTATAAATAGGTACTTAGCATTCAAGTCACTCTTCTTCACGGATTTAACTCCTTGCATATCAATATCTAAAAGACAGATCCTGCCGTTTTTTGCAACATCTTCGACTGCCTTTTTGGAAGTTCCGTAATAGTTTCCACTAAATTGAGCCCATTCTATAAATTGATTTTCTTCAATTAATTTCTTGAAATTTTCAACACTTGTAAAATGGTAGTCGACCCCATCACTTTCTCCAACTCTGGGGTTTCTGGTGGTATGACTGATGGAGAATCCAAACTTGTCAGGGTATTCAACAAAAAGCTTTTTCAATAAAGTACTTTTACCGGTACCACTGGGTCCTGAAATAACAACTGGTCTAGACATTGCAAAAACAAGAGTTTTCGAACGGAGGAAAGAAGTCGTGGTATTCGGGGTATTTGGGGTACAAGCAGTGAGGCTTGTGTGTTTGTGGGCTGTTTTTGAACGTATAAACCTTCTGGGGACGGAAGGTCTGCTTAAACACGATAATGTTTAACGAAAATATTTTTTTCCAAAACAATCGCCATACTTATGAGTGGTATATACACGCGGGGCCATACGTGTGGGTCGTGTACTGGATAATTATTCGGACATCTATGATTTGGGTTTAATCTGGGAATAAGTGGTTGGGCGTCAGCCTTTGCATGGGTTGAAAGTCTCCTGTAGGTGAATTACGAGCTTGAATCTGCTGTCAAATGGCTTTTTTGTTTGTGATGCTCATTCTCGGTTTTTCTGGCACAGATTCTCAAATTTTCAGTATATTTCCCTTTGACTCAACAGCATTCTGTTTTATCAACTTGGCCACCATCTAATAGGTCGACACTCCTAAATTACCCTATTCCTACTTAATTTATTACTGGATTTCCACGTATTCCAAAAACACCGGGTGTGGGACATATGAAAAAACGAGAAATTCAAACATCTTTAAAATTGAATTCTCATCTCCATTGTACATATATTACCAAATAAAGACATATTCATAGTGATAACTTAAGTTTCCATCCAAAATGTCCATGAATGAGGTCATACAAGCATTGGATACAATGAATTCCAATGCTAGCCAGCAGGAAAAAAGATTGGCGATGGCATACCTTGAAAACTTTCAGAAATCCAAAGAATCTTGGGAGATTTGTAACAAATACCTTGAAGACGCCGCTGACTTCAATATCCAGATCAAGTTGTTCTTGTGTCAGACGTTAAGGAACAAGTTGACGTATGATTTGGAGCAAATCAGTGACAACAACTTGGCAGAGTTGAGAACCATTATATTGAACCTATTGGTGAAATATAGTAACAATAAAGCATATAAATTGATACGGATCCAGTTAAATATCTGCCTTTGTCAATTAATACTACAAGATTTGAGCTGGCAAAACCCCTTGCTGGATATTATTGAGTTTTTCATAAATAACAAATATGTGGAAAACTTGTTTGAATTTTTGAAAATTTTACCAGAAGAGATTAATGATGTCAACAAAACATACTTGACAGATGACGAGTTCAACAATAGAACTAATATGATAATGGAAGAAAGCAACATTCAGCAGATATTCGTAATCTTTACCAATTTTTTGACCGAGGAGAACAGAAGTTTGGTGTTGGACTGTTTAATCAACTGGATCAAAGAATTAGCCATAGAAAGCTTCCTTAAAATTGACAGACTCACAAACCTAATCTTTGATTCCATTTCCGACGATGACCTTTTCGAGAAAGCTATTGATTGTTTGACGGTGATCATCAGAGAAACAAGGGATATTGAAAACTTTCCTATTATAAATGCATTATTATCGAAATTGATTGAAATGAACAGTATTACTGTTGATGAAGACAATTTCGAAATCTTGGGTAAGTTGTACATTGAGAGTTGTGAGTGTTGGCACGTTTTAATTGCCAAAAATCCCGTGGAATTCAAGCCATTGGTAGAAATACTATTGAAGTTCTTAAATACCGACCAGGATTTGAATATCATCCAGTATTCTTTCAACTTTTGGTACTTGTTGAAGCAATTATTGACTATTCCGAACTTTAAGGAATCCAGAATCCAGTTTTTGAGTGTTTACGAGGCGTTGATTCAAATTATCTTGGAGAAATTAACGTACCCGGAAGATGAAAACTTTGAAGGTGACAAAGAACAAGAAGACAAATTTAAAGATTTCAGATACGAATTGGGAGATGTTCTAAAGGATGCAACGGTAGTGGTAGGTCCCACTAAAGCATTATTAATTCCATTCGAAAGAATAAGGCTGGTTGTTCAGTCTAATACAACCATCAAATGGCAATTTTTGGAAAGCTCGTTATTTTCCATGAGAGCAATGGCCAAAGAGATCCCTAATAAGGAAAACAAGATATTACCTCAGATTATGAACTTTTTGGTTAATTTACCTGAACATCCAAAGATTCGGTACAGTGCTACCTTGGTATTGGGCAGGTACACTGAATGGACAAACGAAAATCCCCAATACTTGGAGACACAATTGAATTACATTATTAAAGGATTTGATAAGGAAACCTTATCAAAGTTCAGTGAAAGTGACTACAGTTCGATCTTGATTTCTTCCAGTAACGCATTGATGTATTTCTGTCAAGATTGTTCCAAGCTTCTTGTGAACTATTTGGAACAACTTTTCTTGTTATACAGCGAAATTAACGACAAGATTGATTTTGAATCTCACGTGGAGTTGCTTGATGGAATAGCCAGTATCTTGAAGAATTTTGACGAGAATGATAGTAAACTTTATGACATGAGTTTATCATTTTTGAATCCGGTATTGAATAGATTAAACCAGATGTACGAAATGGGAGGTGAAGATGCTAAAATTGGACAACATTTCGAACTATTGACGATTTTTTTCAAGGTTTTGAAAATCCAGAACTATGATCTTTACGATAATAAGGTGGTGGGGTTATTTGTGCAAGTGATATTGCCTATAATAAAGAAATTCCTTAACAAGCACTCATCTAATTTACTAATCAATGAAAAAGTGTTGAAATTAATCAAAGTGGCCCTTGAATCTTTCAACATATACCTTTTGGACAACTTGCAAGAGTTCATGAACTTGTTATTGGATGGATTCAAATTAAACTACTTTGGATGCTATCTTTACTTGAGTGGTACCGTGTTGAAAGTGTACGGTGATGAGGAAGCTTTTGAACCTCAATTAATTGATGTAGTGTTCAAATTTGGGGTGCAACAGTGCATGAATTTCTTCAAATTACTCAACATGGTGGAGGATATCAATAAGATTCCAGACGTTATAGAAGATTTCTTCCGGATGCTTGATGATTTATTGATGTTCTACCCCAATCAATTTTTTGAGCTCGAGGACGATAATTTACTATTAAACCCCTCGGTGGAATCATCGTTGATATTGGTGGACAATTTGCAGAATTTTGAAAGTATCATTTCCATCAGTCATTACTTGATTGACTTGATCAGTTTCGGGTCTAGCAACTTCCCCATTTCTTTCATTGAAATCAGAGACGAAAATTTGATCAAATTCAAGATCTTGAACCTTATTAACCAAAAGGGTGAGATCATATTGAACAAGTTGATCAACCTCTTGATTTTTAAGTTCAATGATATCAATAATGATACCATCCTATACGAAATCAATGAACTTATTCTTAAATTTGTCATGTTAAGCCCGGAAAACACAATTTTGCAATGGTTGCTTAACATTCTTAACGAGTTGCCAAATAATGACGTGAAGCAGTTGAATAAGTTCAAGAACGTGTTGCAACCGGCGTTGGAGAACAAGGACCAAAAGAGAATCAGAAGTGGGTTCAGAGACTACGTAAACTGGTACACCAGAAAGAACGTCAAAAGATCAATTACTTGATCTCTATATAAATATATAACACGTGACCTATATAGGGATGTCGTGCGTCGCATCAAAAAGTTTTTTTTACTCATCGAAGAGAAAACCTCAAGTCCTCTGAATTAACATTCTTTAAATTGCACAAGTAATAGCATATAACTTGTTAAATATGGGAAAGCGGAAGTTGGATGCCACCACCGCGTCAGAGACCGGTACCGGTGCGGCTGAACCCGATACTACTGCACCACTAGTAACCCGTGAGCAGAATGGCCATAAATATCCATCTCCCAGCGACGAAGAATCAGAGGACGAAGAAGATGAACAAGATGACGATAAACAGTTAAAACCACAGCACCGTCCTACCAAAAGGCAGCGGAAGCAGCTCACAGCTCAGGAAATTCAAATTGCCAGAGAAACCGCCGAATTATTCAAGTCCAATATCTTCAAGCTACAAATCGACGAACTCATCAAAGAAGTGAAGCTTAAGGAGTCGAGTGTTGATAAGATAGAGAAGGTGCTACACAAATTACACGACTTGATAAGTCAAATACCTGCAGCAGAAAACTTGACGCTTGAACAAGTCGAGGAACAGTATACCTCCAAAAGAGTAGTGGTGCCGTTCCCAGACCCAAAACCAACGAAAGTCAACTATAAATTTGCGTATTTGCCACCTCTGGAAGTGTCATTGGTGGGGTCGTTTGGTTTGAAGACTGGGATCTTACAAAACCACGGAATGTCGATCGATATGGCCGTGATAATGCCAAAAGAATTATTCCAACCAAAAGATTATTTGAACTATAGAGCGTTCTATAAAAGGGCTTTCTACTTAGCCCATTTGGCAGATAATCTTATTGGGTTGACGAAGAAAAACAACCTTCCTGTTAAAATTACTTATCAGTACTTGAATGATGATATACTTTGTCCATGTTTGAGACTAGAAAGTATCAAAACAGATAATCCCGAAGATCTTAGTTTCCACAAAACCAAATTCACCATCAATATTATCGTTGGGTTTCCGTTTGGTGTTTTTGAACATAAGAAATTGTTGCCAAATAAGAACTGCATCAGAATCCAAACCGATTCCGAGGAGTTACCACCAACTCCTTTATACAATTCCTCCATATTATCCCTGACAGGCTTTGACTACTATTTGAAATATTTATATACATCCAAGAAATCAGCTGAAAGTTTCAAGGATGCTTGTATATTGGGTAAAATCTGGTTAAAGCAACGAGGTTTTGGCTCCAGTATAAATAAAGGAGGGTTTGGCCATTTTGAATTCGCCATATTAGTCAGTGCTTTACTTCGTGGAGGCGGTTTAAATGGAAATAAGATTCTTCTACACGGATTCTCATCTTACCAATTATTTAAAGGTACTATAAAATATTTAGCCACCATGGACCTTTCATCAGGCTATTTGTCATTTTCCAGTTTGATAGGAGAAAATGTGGCTTCCAAATTCAACCCAAATGAAG
Source organism: Yamadazyma trypodendri (assembly GCA_030572515.1). Lineage (NCBI taxonomy): Eukaryota > Fungi > Ascomycota > Pichiomycetes > Serinales > Debaryomycetaceae > Yamadazyma > Yamadazyma trypodendri. Next base: position 527,251 of record JAJMAI010000002.1, on the reverse strand, counting down.
GGTTTAATGTTCCAACCATATTTGATAAAAACTTAAAGTTGAATGTGTTGTGGAAAATGACTAGCTTTTCATATAGCTTATTAAAGAATTTGGCTGCAGATACTTTGGAGTTATTGAATGATGTTGTTAAAGACAGATTCGATCCAATTTTATTACAGAAATCCGAAAATGACCAATTGAGATACGACATGGTATTGAATATTACTTTACCCAATACTTTGATAGAACAATTCAGTCCACTCGAGAAGATTACTTTCCTTACTTATGAGAATTTCATTATGAACAAATTATATGTGATCTTGAAAACTGCTCTTGGCAACAGGGTTACTCAGATAATGATAAAGATTGACAAGTTCAATAGTACCTATGCTGTCAATAAAAGGAAAATCAATAGCCAAAGTAACAATTTCATTATTTGCCTCATTTTCAACCAGGATGAATGTGAGAAAGTACTTACCAAAGGACCTAATAATGAAGATGAAGAAGCCGTGATCAGATTCAGAAATTTTTGGGGATCAAAGGCTTCTTTAAGAAGATTTAAGAACGGTACTATACAGAATTGTGCGGTTTGGCAGGTAAAAGGCAGTGAGCCCATCAGTTTGTCAATTATAAAGTATGCTCTTGATCACCATTTACAAGAAGGCATTTCTTCCGAACTCACCAGTGAATTGCCCGCTTTCAACAGCCTATTGCCCATTCCTTTGTTACCATCTGGGTCTAATCAACCAGTTATATCCACCACCAGTTTTGTCAATCTCAAAAGTGCATTTGAATCATTAACCCGAGTCTTGTCCAACTTGACCCTTCCGTTGAATGTCAAATCTGTTTATCCCGCAAGCCCAAGTTTAAGATTGACATCTGTCTTGCAGCCAGTGCCATATGCTGTCAGTAACCCTGACTTTTGGAATGAACTCGTTTTGCAATTTGAAACTTCTGCAAGATGGCCTGATGAGTTATCTGCTTTGGAGAAAACAAAATCAGCATTCTTGCTCAAGATGTTGGACGAACTCAACAAAGAAACAGCATATCAAGCATTCATGACTCTTGACGATTCAATTCCTTTTAACAAGAATATCACTATATTAAATGTGTTGACACCAGAGGGTTATGGGTTCCGGATAAGAGTGCTAACAGAAAGAGATGAAGTCATGTACCTTCGGGCTGTTGGAAATGCCGACAAACAGAAGGGCAGAGCACAAGACATTTACCTCAAGTTCAACCAAAAGTACCTTGGTGTTGTAAAGCACTCCCGAACCGTGACCACTTTATCACATCATTTCCCATTTTATTCTCCAACTGTCAGATTATTCAAAAGATGGTTGGACTCCCATTTTTTATTAAGCCATTTCAGCGACGAATTGATTGAATTGTTGGCATTGAAACCTTTTGTTGACCCTGCGCCTTTCGCTGCTCCTCACTCAGTGGAGAATGGATTCTTGAGAATTTTGGACTTCTTATCCAACTGGAACTGGAAGGATAACTCTTTGATCTTGGACTTGGTGAAAAATGACTCCGGAAACTACAACGAGCTCGACGATGAGGTGAATAATAAATTATCTGACAAACTAACCATTCATTCCCAGCAAATAATCGAAGAAAACTTCAACAAGATCAGAAAGAACGATCCCACCGGTATTAAATCCCAATTTTTCATCGGTACTAAAGATGACCCATCTGGAATATTATGGTCCAATGAGTTGAGCTTACCAATAGCTAGTAGATTGACGGCATTGGCAAGAGCTGCCACCGATATGGGCAAATCTATCGGGATCAATGAAAAGAATCTTGAGTTCTTATTTGTTCCGGTTTTGAAGGACTATGATTTCGTTATTGAAATCAAGACCCACAAAAATTCCACTAATGCCGGGGTATTACCTTCCAACGCGTTTAAAAACTTGGTCAATGAGCAGAAATCCTTTCCAGAAGACATCACTACCAAGTATGATATGGCCCAGGCTTACGTGGACGATTTAAACAAGAAATTCGGACATGTCATTATTTTTTCATGTCACAAGTTCAGCTTTTTGGACAATGACGGTACCAATATCATAACCGGATTATTTGTACCTGCCACTTTGTCGAAGAAGAAGTTCCGGGTAAACTTTGGAATTCATGTCAAGCCTATTGAAGATTCTGGAGATGAGGTTATCATCAATAAAGAGAGCATACTCGACCAAATTAAGCTTTTGGGAGGTGATTTAATCAAACACGTAACATTGAAAGGTGACCAGAAGTAACCCGGTCATTTTTCTGTCCTTGCATCCGTATAATCATGTAATATTCTGTATAGTTAGTCTTCATAGACCGCGAATATTTAATTAGTATTTTTGAATAGCGAATCGTTTCTTCCAAAGGTGTTAGTTTCTAAAGTTTGCTAAAGGTGCTTGAAAGTACAGGTCAATTCCAACACATGTTACAATCGGGTGTGGAAAATGAATGAAAATGAATTGGACATCCAGATCCATCGGTTCCAAACACAGCTATTTCCCACCCCAGAAGAAACAATCAAAAATAATGAAAGAGTGCTATATAAGCAGAAGAGGTTCTTTCTTGGGGATTTGCGGGATGGAGTGAAGTTCCTTGGGTTTGTGCTCATAGTTGTGGTATACTTGAAGGACATTTCAATGCTACGGCTATTGGCCAGAGGGTTTTCTCAGTATACATTATCCAATCCATATCCAACTGCACAATTGTACTCAGAAGACAGCAAAAAAGGGCTTTCCAAATTCTTGTTACTATCGGTGTTTTCAGTAAATGGGTTCTGTGCTGGTATGCACATGATATTTGGGCCCTTTACTGTGAGTCCGTCAGGGAATAATCACTATTTGCACGGAGGATTAACGGTAGAGTTTATTGGCGAACGAATGCCGTGGGGGAGAATAGAGTTGTTGTTTTACGACGTGGTTATTTTCTTGCTACAGCTCCTCCTCCACAACCTTATGTGTTACATCGACGACTCTGAGATATTGAAGGTGAAACCGGCTGTTTTTAGCGACAACAACGACTGGGCCCGAATGGACTTCAATAACATCACTTCCTCCAGTGATGGGTACAATGGAGATGTCGATCTCCTAACAATCAACATCTTGGAGAATATCAAGACCGTAATGAGTTATGAAAACAGGTTTTCCATGTCCGAGACCATGGACTCGTCGAATTCTCCCGCGTACCCAGTACCGGGAGCGTTCACACATGTATAGTGAGTCAACACAAGAGTGCTATTCTGGTGCTGTGGTCAAGGGCTGATGGTGTTCTGGGGCTCTTGTACAAGTATGGCAAAAGTGTGTACCGGCCAATATTTCGATGAGTCTCAAAATTTTCTCTCATCTGAATTATTAAGTACAACTGTGTAAAATGCCAAACGATATTGTGGGAATAGAATACAACAGAGTAACCAACACCACCTCCACAGACTTCCCCGGCTATGACGCAAATGAAGACTATTCCTGGGACCCCGAAAAATTCGAGCAAACCCTCGATATCAGTGTCAAAAGCCGGGATGAAAGAGATATCAATTTCGACTTGATCCATGTGGATACATCTATTGCCAATGCGTTCCGTCGGATAATGATATCAGAAGTACCATCTGTGGCCGCAGAAGTGATCTATATCTTCAACAACACATCGGTGATCCAAGACGAAGTGTTATCCCATAGACTTGGTTTGATTCCTTTAAAGGTTGACCCTGACACTTTAACTTGGTTAGATAAAGATGAAAATGGACAAGATCGGTACACCGATGAAAACACTATAGTCATGTCGTTGGACGTCACTTGTACTCACAACCCCAACGCCCCCAAGGGCTCTAATGATGCCAAAGAATTGTACAGAAATAGTCATGTTTATGCTAAAGATTTGAAATTTGAACCTCAAGGCAAACAAATCGAATTGTTCAAGAACCTGCCGGTTGTAGCAGCAGACCCCAATGTGTTAATTGCCAAATTAAGACCTGGCCAAGAAATATCCTTAAGGGCCCATTGCGTTTTGGGAGCTGGTAACGATCATGCTAAATTTTCACCTGTTTCCACTGCTTCATACAGAATAATGCCAGTTATTGATATTATCAAGCCAATTACGGGTGATCTGGCCAAAAGGTTCAAGAAATGTTTCCCATCCGGAGTGATTGGCATAGATAGTGACAACAAAGCTTACGTCAAAGATGCTAGAAAAGATACTGTGTCGAGAGAAGTTTTGAGACATGAAGAATTTAATGGTAAAGTAAAACTAGGTAGAAAGAAGGACCATTTTATTTTTAATATTGAGTCCACAGGTGCCATGGCCCCTGAAGAAATCTTTTTGAAATCCATTAGAATGTTGAAGAATAAAGCGGATTATTTGAGAAGTTGTCCAATTGGTCAGTAAATAGGGACAAGTATATGAGTATGTACATTAATAAAATGCATTAGTTTAATTACACCAATTGTCTTCTAGAACCCTTGAAAAATAATTGAACCACAGTGATTTGCAAAGCTGCCATACCCACCATCAATAATACTTCAAAGATCGAGAAGTAATAGATTCTAGACTCAGTCGATTTAACGGTAGCCTGATTTCTATTGTTTCTGGTCTTATAGTACTGAATAGTTCTCAATAATCCATCCAATTGTTGATCGATTCTTTCCACGGTTTTACCCATGTTTTCAATATGGGCCTTAGGTTTGGTGTTTGGTTGATCTGGCATGTTTGCTTTGAAATCATTCTTATTATTTTCAACGCTAATTTCAAAGTCAATAACTTTATCGGCGTAGGTAGACATTCCATTTGAAAAACATAACTCGTATTCCCCGGCAGAATTGGCAGTTATAACAAAGTCCCCTTGCCTTTGTTTTTCCTCTGCCACCACCACATTCCCATTAGGATCTTTGATTTCGTAGTCCACGTCGAATGAGCCTCCGCTTTGCACTGCAAAATAATAGCTAATTTGAGTCTTTGGGTCTTCGGTGAAAACCCCAAAACACACATTTTCGTGGGCCCCCAAAATGAACGTCAATGCTCCATGACTTATTTGGAACAAACTGATGATAACAGCTACAATGCCTAACTTCATTCTACTTAACAGGTTGTTATTTTGGATCTAGTGAGCGACGTTCCAAAAAAAGACGTGTTGAAAAACTTGAGAATCGGCGTGTCCCAACCGCAAAAAAAATTACCCCCACAGGCGATGGCATTAAATCACTGGTGTTATTTACATGTTCAAAAGTATATACAATCTCAAACCAAATTAACGAGTTTACCTACTCTATCAAATCCAATGGCTCTATCCTTCTTTCTATCTCTTCTACTGGCCCCGTATCTGTATCCAACATCACCCGATTTGGCCATAGTGAATTTAAACACATTTCTATCACCTTCTTTTTGGGCTCCAATCACCACCTTTTTCATTTTGACATCAGTACTAGAATTATGATCTTGTAATTTCGTCAAATTCTTTAAGGTTTCACTGGCTGGTTCCAACTCAAAAATTTTTGCTGCATCAACTGGTCCAAATGGTTCAGATTCTGATATTGTCAAAAATCTTTGATGCAATGTTTTAGATGGAGTTGGGATTTCGGTTAAATTTTCGGCTGCCACTGGAGGCAGGTACAAGGGGAACATTTTGTACATCACAGTAGAATATTTTTCCAAGTCTTTTGTCATTTTGTTCTATAGGTTGTTAGTATGGTGTATTAAACCTGTTGTTGAAACAATCATTTCAGTTGGAAGTTTTAACCATGTGGGTGTCTTCAAGACTAATCGAAAATAAAATAGTCTCATCATGTATCTTGTTTCAACAGAATGTAGTCGTATACGTACGTTTTCTTGCCAATCTTGTTCAATTGCATGAAGCCTCACAATGGCTTCCACTCTAGCCAATTTAATCCCGTACTTCTGAGCAATTTCTTGCAGTTTGACCCCATTGAGAGTGGCGTCTTCATAAATGGCCAACTTTAAGTTGTCTGAGATCATTAAGGCGGTTTTACACTCAAGATTTTGGGGGAATGGGTGCAAGGCAGGATTTCGTGCCCCACTCGTTTGTCTTCTTGATGTGGCTTGGTTGACGCCGTCCACCGTAATTCCATCTTGTACTATATAGTTGGGCTTGTGGTTTTGTGGAGGATAGTAGTACTTGTTTCTGTAGTATTCCCCCCTGATATTCTTTGGCCCGAGCCAATGTATAAGAGCTCTTTGAAAATAACTTGAATGGTCTTTTTTACCGGTAGGAGGTGGAACCAGTGGTGTGTACTTCCCTTTATCGGGGTAGGCGAGTCTTCTTTTGAACCGCACCTGCTGGAACTGTGCGCGAAGAACTGGCACTTTTGCCACACTTCTACCTCCAATCATTGTCTACTTGCAAAAGGGTTTCAACAATTTGTCTGTGCGCAGTGAATAAAAATTTTCACACCTCTCAAAATGTCGTGAGTATATTCTCCCGCGACATTGAGCTGGGTTTGTTTTTCTATCGTCTTTGTTGATTTGCATTAAACCTATCTATCGATAGATATTTTCATTTATTTCACTTGTGGACCATCCAAGTGAATCACACAATGACGAATTTGCTCTCGACGTTCCAGAAATTGAAACAGCAAGTGTCTCCCATGGCTGTGATGTCAGAGCCTCAAGACAACGCGTCCACAATTGTAAATAAGATATATACCAGTGAAGATGACCCTTTCAACGACAAGAAAAACGCATCCCGTATGGTGTTGATGCCTAAGAATGATGTTGGTAATACCAATGGAGACGGGAAAGACCAAGGGAAGCTTGAGCTCCCATTCATAAAAAATGATAACATAGCCAAGGAGATGAAACGATCGGTAGAGCCTACTGAACATGTCCAGGTTGAGCACCAAAACATCACAGATACCAATACAGGGGAGAGTATGACCAGACTGAGTAAGGTTACATGTACCAAGGGAGGAAAAGATGCTGAGGAAGAAGAGGATGAGGTACCATTGAATGTTTTGGAAGAGATGAACAAATTGGAAGAGTGCTTTCCAGTACTTTCATCTAACTACCGGTTGATTGACAAAATTGGAGAAGGTACGTTCTCTACCGTGTATAAGGCCGAAGCATTGAATGGTACTGTGAGGTTGGCAGCAGATGTATGGAAATCTCCTCCTTTAAAGAAATTCAAGCCAGAAATCTCTGCTATTGCAGTTAAGAAGAAGGGGAAAAAGACAAAGAATCCTATTGTTGCATTGAAACAGATCTACGTGACATCATCGCCAAATAGGATCTATAACGAGTTGAACTTGTTGTATATTTTAACTGGGAATAGTCATATTGCTCCATTACTTGATGTCTTAAGATACCAAGATCAGGTTCTTGCAATATTACCATACTATCCGCATGCTGATTTCCGTGACTTCTATCGAGACTTACCAATGAAGGGAATCAAAAGATATTTGTCAGAATTGTTCCAGGGCTTGGAATTTGTGCATAACAAGGGTGTTATTCATCGGGATTTGAAGCCTACTAATTTCTTATTTGACCCATTCAAGGGTAAAGGAGTTTTGGTGGATTTTGGGTTGGCGGAAAAGGTCAGCTCCAATCAGTTCCACCGGACAGGCTCCCAAAACTCGACACAATGCCCTTGTAATTCAAGAGATAAGATAATCAAAAATAGGCATCATTATAATCACAACAAAAGATTGAATATCAAAGCAGCATATCCAAAACAGGATCAACGGCCACCAAGAAGAGCCAACAGAGCAGGAACAAGAGGGTTCAGAGCCCCTGAGGTTCTCTTGAAATGTACTAACCAAACTACCAAAATAGATGTGTGGTCTGCTGGTATTATTGCTTTGTCATTATTTGCCAGAAAATTCCCGTTATTTAACTCCCCTGATGATACTGATGCTCTTGTTGAGTTGTCTATTGTGTTTGGCTTAGATAAACTCACCAAGTGTAGTGAATTACATGGGTGTGGTTTGGAGATCAATATTAACCACAAACATCCTTATGATGGGAATATTTTAAAGTTGGTGGGCCAATCTTTGTTGCATGAGCTTGAACAGGAAGCCTTACCTGCCGAAAGCGTTATTTTCGATACCATCCAGGTGCTAAATCTGGAAGGCGATGGGTTCAATGAATCTTTGGCCAAGATTAAAGGTTCAACCGCTCCCGAAGATGTTAAACTATACGGGAATTATGAAGATCATAGGGATCTACACGACCTATTAATGGGATGTTTTAGAATGGACCCAGTCAAAAGGTTGAGTTCTAGAGATATTCTCAGATTACCTTTTTTTGCAGAATTAACCGAAACTGATGATGATGATGTTATCCTTTGACACCTCAACTACATGCTCAACCAGAAACAGGTCCATTTTATTGTACACCTAAAATAAAAATGTAATATACAAACTATAAATACGTCACGAATCGGTATCGGACAGATATCTTCTTTTAGACCTTTTGCCAATGGCAACAGGAACTTGAAGGTGGAGGTCATTATCATTATCGTTATCGTCTGTTGAATCGACTGCAGCATCGTCTTCGGTATCAGTACTAGTACCTAAACAGTTGGCCATCAACCGTTCGGCTTTGTTCCATTTCCGATTTAATTTGCTGATAAGTTGATTTTGCTTTTCAAGGGTGTGAAGGAATGGGAGTTTTTTAGCCTCTTTGTCCTCCTCAGTTTCTGCTTTGGGAAACTTGGACTGGAAATTTGGTTTGTTATTTGAAATTAACTCGAGTCTTACATCTTTGGAAAAAATCAAGTTCTTTTTGAGTCGGTTGGTTGGATTTTTTATAGTAGAGCTCTTTTTGTGACTGACTCTATTCTGTTCAATCGGGGTATTTGAAATAGTGTCGTTAGCTGTCAATGATAGAGGCGAAGTGGTGGAATCGGCGGGGACACTCCTATGGTCTGGTGGTTTTGTCTTTAGTATCTCGCTAAACTTGAATCTGTAGTCTGTTTTCAACATAAGCTTCTCGGATATTTTAGGTATTGGGGCCGCTTTAGCAGAACTAGATAGTCCTGTAGATGTATGCAAGTGGGTGACCGGAATGTTGATGTTGCTACCAGCGTACAAGGACGTGGCATGGGGGTCTGAATTTAAACTGGATGGACCTGGCCCTGAATTACTATTGGATCTTGACCTGTTGATGCTTTTAGGCCGAAATAGTTTAGGGTCTTCATCATCATCGGAAAATAACACCGCTGAATTCAAAGTCGGTTTTGATTTGGCGTTATTAAACAAGAACCGTTCTCGAATAAAGCTGGAGGTGGTATTTGCCGTATTTTTGGGGGTGCCAGGATTAACAGTAGCAGAAGCAGGGGTCATGGAAATGGAATTCAAACTAGTGGTGCTATTGTTTCTGGTGGTTGATTTCAAAAACCCATCATCAATAGACACAATAGAGTTTCTAGGACTCTCTAGGCTGGCAATCGACAAGCTTCTGGCGTGGTTAGAGTGATTAGAACCACTGGAGTTGATGGAAGACGATCGAGGTCTATTGTGTATTAGGCCCATAGGTAGCACCGCCGGACGGATTATGTGAGGACTATTGGACCCCGACATGGGGTCCACAGTGCTTGAAGGGCTTTTGTGATCTTCGAAAACCTCAGTTCCGGAGTTCATGACTGTCGTCAAAAGTCTGCGGCTGAGAAGAATCGAGCACTGGGAAAGGTAAGCGGAAAGGTGACTTTACGACGCTTGAGAATAATAATAAGCAGAAGATGCACGTTCCACAAAAAGGATATAGGTGTGTCAGATATAAAACAATAATAGATATTTATCGGTAAAAAATTGTCGTGTAACTGAGGGTTTTTCAGGATGAGATGAGAACGAGATAAGTGATAGAGGACGAAATACTTATCGAAATTTATGTGTACTGATTGCGACAAATTTACATGGAATGGATACGACCTTGATATACCTTAGTACCTTGGTACCTTAATACACCTTGATACATCTTGATACACCTTGATACACCTTGACATAGGCGACATGGAGAACTAATAAGAAGAACGGAATAGAGCTGAGATGTGTTGCAAGCCCCACCAATCGAAACTATAGCATGTAGGCGTTGGTGATTGTGCCCCTTCGCTGCTGGCACAAAATCACCCATAAGGTAACTGGTTAAACTACAATTGTGGCGAAGGCTTGACGTATGATTTTCACCAATGAGGGCAGTGTCAAAAATGCGGCGCAGTTTTGAATCTCATTTAATCCCTAAATTTCTGTCTCCTTTTTGTTTATTATATCCCTATGCAACTCGAAGACGAAAAGAAAGAGTTTCTTGAAGACGTCAAGTCTCTTCCAGAGTACACAGACGAAGCCGATTTGTTAGAAGAGAACGATGTTGTGATTTCACAAAAACAAAGAAAGAGAAAAAGATTATCTCTTGTTTTGGTGTTTATGCTCTTGATAATGAATTATGCTTCCTATTCGTTCGGAAAGGTTGGAGGTCTCATCGAAGCTGGCGCTATGGATGGCCCCGTATTTGACCATCACGGTAGAGACCACGGTAGACCCGACGGTAGAGAACATGGTAGACCCCACGGTGGAGATGATGGTAGAGAACATGGTAGACCCCACGGTGGAGACCACGGCAGAGACCACGATAGACATCACGGTGGAGACCATGGCAGAGACCACGAAATGGTAGACCATCAGGATAATCACATTGCCTTGGTCCAGTTGACTCGCCTGACGATCTACACCAAAGAATACCGTGAGGCTCAGGATGTAATGAATCATCACCGCCACAAATCCCGTGAAGCTCAAATGGCTTTCTCTCGTGAAAATAAGTTGTCAAAAGAATTCCTTGAATTTGAAACAGAACAACACCGTGTGTTAAATGAGTACCGGGAAGCTTTACACGCCTTTTCCTTTGAACAAAAGTACACTGAAAAGTATATTGAAGCTTTAAAAGCCCACGAACACGGAAAACCAATTGGAGAATTTAGTCAAGAAGATAGGTTCACGAAAGAATTCTGGGATGCCAAAGTCCTTCTCAAGACTCACTATTTTGAAGCTCGTCAAGCCTTTGAATCTTGGGGAGAAAAGAGGTTCTCAAAAGAATTCCTTGAGTTTAGAGCAGAGCAGGAGCGTATCAAGCAAGAAGACCTTGATACCTTAAAGGCCTTTTCTTTTGAAAACAAGTACACGAAAGAGTACCGGGAAGCTGATGAGGCCCAGAGACGTCACATGGACGATATTGTTGACTCAGGTGCCCGTGAACCACATTTCAGAAGACCCATGAAGTTTCACTCGGTGTCTCATGGAGAGCAACCCCCAAAGCCTTGTGGAAATCACGGGTCTCTCTTGAGCAAGCTCCTCAAACCATTTTTTGGTAAGGACCACGAAAACAAGGAGCACAGAAACAAGGAGCACGGAAACAAGGAGCACGGAAACAAGGCCCACGGAAACAAAAAGCACGGAAACAAGGAGATGCACGGAAAGTTCGCCACTGGAAAAGGTCCAATCAAGATGTCGGGAGAACTCAAAGGACACTTTAAAGGGAAACATTCCGATGCCTGATCTAATTTTTAGATAAGCTTACCAAGAGATACGAGAAGACGTTTCTTGGAAATTGAGATTTAAGAACTTTATACCTTTTGTATGCTGTATAATGTTTAACAATGTTTGTGATTATGTCAAATGTAGTCCTATCAAACCCCCTCATATCCTACATAAAATCGTACATTTTAACTACAAACCTATGTGGGAAATCTCACCACATCTCTCATAGGTACCTTTAGTTCTTATATAAGGATCCAAATCCACATAGAGTTTTGCCATTTCCTTTTGATATTGCAATCGTTGAGTCAAATGATTGTGGGATTCCACAGCAGTTTTAGCTTTCAACCAACTAATAGTCGACTCAATATAATGTGAGGTGGTTTGAAACATGGTTTCGATGATTTTGACCATATTTCCATCTGGTGACTTGGGTAATGAATTGCTTTCGGTGGGTTCCACGTATTCCATTTGGAACAGATCTTCACCTCCTAATCTGGTGGGAATATACTCTTTATCAATATACTCCGTTAAATCTTTTATATTATAGGTGAAATGAATTTTGGAGGCCACAACCGGGTCTAACCAGGTTTTGATAACTCTCCAAATGGTATTGAATATCCAAGGGGCATTGTGGATCAAAACCACTCCCAAATACTGAGGGTAATTCGCCTCAAAAGCAGTGGTAAGAAATTTAACCACATGTAAATCAGCATTCTGTAAAGTGAACCCAGTCATGTCAAATAACACACATCCACTATTGACACCCTTTGATTCTTGTAACCTAAGTCTTGTCCATTCAATAACCAAACAAACCAATCGTTCGAAATCCTCATCGGGGCAGTTGTGTCGGAAGTGCTTATATACTTCAATCATGACAATGGGCCTACCCTTTAAGTCAAATCCTCTCAAATACGCCTGGTTCAATTTAAAGGCGTCAATAAGTTCCTGCTTCTCTTCATTCAAAAACCACACGGCGTCTCCGTCAGAGAGGTACTCCTCCACTGGGTGCACATTGATTCTCCAGTCTAAGCATTTCACAGCCATTTCCACTGCTTTAGTATAATCGAGCTTCCTGGCCAACACAAACCGAAGAACTGACGTGTCTAAGTAATCATTTCGGGTACTTGAAAGTAACGACAATTGGATATCTGGAATATGAAAGTGTTGGAATGCATGGTGAAAGTCTTTGGGGATAAAATCATTGACATCACTATCGGGGACTTTCTCAGATGGGAAGTCAACAATCTGACTGGGCTTCCATTTGCCGAAAACATTTGAAAGTATTTTCCTATTTTGGCTCAGAATTGACGGGTCTGGCAACCTGACGAACGAAGATGCATCTTTTACAATCGAGTCAACAAATGCGTAGTTATCGATATCGGACTGGGACAATTTCAAATCGAACCCCAAGCCATGAAATATCAAGGCGAATGTCTTCTTTAAGACCTTTTCAGTTTTAGAGTCCAAGGGCCATGTTTGGCTCTCAACCACATTAGGCGAACTCATGATTGTACGGCAATTTAAAGGTAGGTAGTATATCTGGCCAAGCTAGTGCTGAAATAGAAACTCGCAACCATTTTTTTCACGTGCAAAAATCACTGAAGGTTTGATCAGTTTCCTAAACCAGACAAAAGAGAGTGTATGATGTTTTGTGGAGTATTCTGCGGATGAATTATGCCCCTCCATAATCTGGATGGAGTGTTTTCTAAATAAAACACCCTCGTAATCTGGATATAGCTTCAATATCGCACTGTTTATATTTATATTTGAATCATTATATGAGAGGGTCTTTTACATAAACTCGAATATATCAGGGCTCATGTCCGTGTTGATGCACCTCCCCGAATGCTGCCAGATTCAACAATCGTGCTTGGGCAGCTTCTGCTCTCTCCATTTCTAACTCTGAGTTACTCAGTGTTCAGCTGAATGGTACCTACACTTGTGAAACTGATCCTGTTAAACTGTTCTTGAGTCAAATTCGAGTGCTCCCTGTACAACTGGTCGAAACAACCCACCTATCAGCAGTTAAATTGAACCAGCCATCACTTGTTGCAAAAACATCAGATAGAAAAGCATTGTGAAAGGAAAAACCAACCCCTAGGATTCAAATTGTTGGTCTACATTCAAATTTTTGACATAGATATTCACGTCGACTTAAACTGAGAGTGGGTTATTTCAGCTATGGAACATGAAGTTAAAGATTCATGGGGGAGTTGATTCGCTATAAACACGGTAAATTTAAGGGCTCAATCACGATATTGAAAAGAACGTAGTTCACGCACCTTGTTCAATTCTGCCTTTAAGGATGCGACATCTAGATTATGGGGGTGCGTGATTCATGAAAACACTCTCATAGGAAGATAGAGCAAAATAAGCTACGATGTGGGGGACCTGCATTAAGAGAACACTATCACATGAAGTTGAGGCAGAATAGGCTACGCACGAGGGGGACCTGCATTGACCCCATTGACTGGTAAGGGGTGTTGCAATAAAGATCTATTGTAGTTACAGGTGATATAAGAGACAGATGAACCAGACAAAAATGAGACAAATGGGTGAAATCGATCAAAACGGATCGACAGATAAATTCAGAAGACAATGCATCAGAAGGTACCAATGCCTCAAACAAGAGTATGGGGCTTAGCATGCTACACTTATTCTACACAACCCGCCATTTTCACATGCGCTACTGACATACAGGATTAACAATATGGATCAAACTCCGAAGTATGTGATACCTCCACTATAAATAACTCAGTTCCCCATATGAATGGTATTACTCGATTATGGCACTTGAACATTTCGACAACTTCCAGGGGCTTATTCTCTTGGTAACCATATTTGTTTTGTACAATGGGTACCGGTTTGTGAAAAAGGCATACTTGAAGAAAAAATTCAATGTCAAGGAAGCCAAGTTGTTACCCGGATCCTATCCGTATTTTAGTAGAAACCCATTTAGGATTTTGCCAATGAAAAGTCAAGGGAAGGTATTGGCCATGGTGCTTGAGTTTTTCAGAGACCATGGTAAAACCTGGAAAGCCAACATGGGTAAAACTATTGTTGTCACCTGTGATGCAGATAATATTAAGGCAATATTAGCTACACAATTCAATGAGTTTGTCATGGGATTAAGACATGCACAATTCAAGCCTCTTTTGGGAGATGGAGTGTTTACATTGGACGGACATGGCTGGAAACAGAGTAGGGCTTTATTAAGGCCTAATTTCTCCAGAGAGAAAGTGGCCCACACTCAATCATTAGAAGTTCATTTACAACACTTGGCTCAACACATAAGGAAACACCAGGGGGAACCGTTTGACATTCAAGAGTATTTCTTTCGCTATACGGTTGACACTGCCACAGAATTTTTGTTTGGCCACTCCCTTTTTGGACTAAGGGACTCTTCTATTGGCTTAGCCCCTCCACCAGAGAGTTTCCAGGGAGGTGATTTCTACAATAGTTTTACTAGGGCGCAGGAGGTTTGTGCCACTAGAGCATGGGCCATGAACCTTTACTGGCTAATAAATCCTCCCGACTTCAAAGCCTGTAACAAGGTGGTGCATGAATTTGCAAAACATTATATCGATTTGGCCTTATCGTTGTCTGATAAAGAGTTGGAAGAGAAGAGTAAAGATGGATATATCTTTTTGTATGAATTGGTGAAGGAAACTAGAGACTTGAAAGTTTTGAGAGACCAGTTGTTGAATATCATGATTGCAGGTAGAGACACTACTGCAGGGTTGTTATCGTTATTCTTCTTTGAAATGGCTAGGAATCCACAGATTTATGAGAAATTGAAGGAAGAAATTTACAAAGATTTTGGAACGGCTGATACTTGCAACCCAGGAGAAATTACTTTTGAAAGTTTAAAAAAGTCTGAATATTTGAAATGGTGTATAAACGAAACTTTAAGATTATACCCCAATGTTCCATTGAATTTCCGGTGTGCTACCAAAAATACTACATTACCAAAAGGAGGTGGTGCAGATGAACAAAGTCCTATTCTCATTGAAAAAGGCACAGTAGTAGCATTCGTTATTAGTGCCACCCATCGAGACCCGGATCATTATGGTAAAGATGCTGATGTTTTTAGACCAGAAAGGTGGGGAGATAAAGACTTGAAACCAGGTTGGGCATTCTTGCCCTTCAACGGTGGACCAAGAATATGTCTTGGACAACAGTTTGCTTTGACAGAAGCAAGTTACACTATTGTGAGGTTAGCACAGTTGTTTCCACATCTTTTATCTGCTAACGAGAGCAAGGAGTATCCACCACCACTACATGCGCAATTGACCATCAGTTTAAGTGACGGAGACTATGTGAGAATGTACTAGCTATGATTGAGAGCTAGAAGAATGTACTAGCTATGATTGAATGATTTGTGTTTATTGTGTTTTAGAAATACATGCTTTGTAGCATTTTATTATGTGTTATTGGTGTATGGTGTATTACGTACTCGGATGTTCATTAACTCTGCAAGTTTATATTTGCTTCTTCTGCTGTTTTTATCTCTTATATTAGAATTTCACAATTTAGACCTTGGATCAGCAGCTCTCAAGATCTTCTCAATGGAAACGGCCTTCATCAAGTTACCCTTCACCTTCAATTTCCCACTCATATATAACTTTTGTGGGCTTGCTTCATTATTCACCAAGTTGAGAAAATCTGTATCACTCATGAATAGTGTTACATCCGCTTTTGGAGCAGGACCCTCGATCTTCAGTACTTCTCCTTTGGTCTTAAAGTCAAAGAACCATGACTTGGTCTTCTTTTCCTTGTTTTTCAAAACCAAAATAACAATGGCTTTAGCCTGTCTAATAGACTTCTTCTTCAATTCTGGATCATCGGCCAACACACTTTTCATAAAGTCCAATAACTCGGTACCTTCAAACCCTGGTTCAGCTAAACTCATTTTGATAACTGGAAATCTGACACGATTGAGATTATACTGTTATATACCTGATAATTGAGGAGGTATCAAAAACCTGGGGTACCATGTGACTTTTTATACGAGCAGCGCATTATAGTGTTGGGTGAGGGGCTACCTGCGCCTATGTGTGTGTTGTATTGCCTGTTTGTGTAGCACTGATCAAAGATGCTTGGTGTTTTAGGCTTTGTGCATCATTGGTCGAAGATGCTTGGTTTTTTGATCCTTGTAACTTTTTTTAGAACAATGGGCGTGAGTTTAGCCAGTTGCGTAGGTAGTGGAACTAGCGTCTGGTTCTTTTCCCTTTCGTTTTCCTCCTGTCTCCCTAGTTCAATTTGTCTATCGATAAATCGTTGCCGTTGTTTCTCTTCATCCACGTGCTTTTCTGTGATCCTGGGCCCCCCACCATCGACCATCCGGATAGTCAAGTTGAACTCATCGTCTCCCCCCTCGCTGTCTACTCGCACCTTCCCACCGATCCCCAAATACTTCACAAACAGCGTCAAAGTCCGCCACTTGGTGGAGTTCAAATGCACATGGTTGCGATCGTTTAGAATATACTCTTGGTAGAATTTGTTGGCATTGATGGCTTTTGTGCCGTGGTTTAGTCTCAAGAGTCGGAGAAACTCTGTTTCAAATTGACGGGAGTAGTTGCTAATGGTGCCTGATGAGAGGGTCTCAATTTTGTGTTTATGAGAAGGAGACGCCAAATGGTTCTTAAACCCGTTTTCGTCTCGACACTGCTTTTCACAGATTTGGCAGTAGAACTTGAGTTTCTGTAGTCCTGCTTGTTTGAGCTTTTTCGACTGGTATTTGGCAGATCCTACGTCATCTCGGCCCATAGTTTAATAGTCAAAAAAAAGCCATCGCGAATTCAAGATAAGAGGTGTGCCATGACACTTCGTCCATATTTCGCCGTTCGACACTTCTCGAAGCCGCCCAGGAAATCGTTTGTGTCCAGTAGGAACATGTTAGCATATTTGTGGTATGAGAAAATTCCTGTCAATTTCAAATACGGCGTGGGACTTGTGTCTTCTGCGTTGTCTGTTGCCAACATCCATCCCAATATTTTGGTGACAATTGGACCGCCCGTAGGCGTCATGGCGTACTTCACGTATCGGCAGTTGGTTGAACGACGGTATTCACGGGAATGTGCCGTGATTTTGCCTCAAAGTATCGACGACATGTACGAAAACACCGTGGAAATCGGTCGGTATGATGAAACCGACGTAAAACATGTTCTTAATGGAATTGAAAACGAGTTCGACCACTTTAAGTCACAGGTGTTTGACGTGGTGGACAAGAAGATACGGGACTCGGTCACATCAGACGATACAGTCTTTGTGGTAGACGACCAAATCAACTTCAAACTAGGGGATATCGAGAATTTCATAGTGCTGAAGGTGAAAGTACCTTTGGAGGATGTGGGTGAAAAATTGGACTTTATCAAGTTTGCGGTGCCAGTTTACCATGGGAATCGACGGAAGGGAGTATTAGAGGTGTACATGCTCAAGTTGCCTGAGCAGGATGATAACAAGATACGAGAAAAGAATATATATAGGATTAAAATCGTCACTACCCCGTACGGTATATTGTAAATAGGAATGATAACCAAATGTATACATACTAAAGAAGCGTAAATACTAAAGAAGTGTAAATACTAAAGAAGTCTAGTAACTAAAAGAAGTATAATATCTAAAGAAGTATTTGAGAGGAGTATAATACTAAAAGAAGTATAATATTTAAAAAAGTATTAAGAGAAGTATAATACTAGAAGAAGTTCCGGAACTGGGTGAACTGGTGACATTCACTCAGCTCTCTAATAACCTCTAATTGTGGCATCCAATTCCGTATATCTTGAATTCTCTTATTAGTATTGGGATGGGTGGAAAAGAAGGTATTGAATAGTGGGACTTTCCCCGATCCTTGCTGTTGCTCTTCGAAAGCATGCATTCTCAACCAAAAATTGGGGATCTGGTGAATATCAAAACATGCTTTAGCCATCAATTCGCAACCTATTCTATCAGCTTCACTTTCCATCTCTCTGGAAGCTGGCATTTTTAAAAGTCCAGCTATAATCAAATCATTAAACCCTGATATCCCAGTGGCCATATAAAGCAATGTGGATAGTGCCATATAAATGGGTTGTTTACTTAGCTGTTCCATGGAGTGATGTGCCAACTGGTGTGATAATTCATGTGATAGAACCGTAGCAATCCCATTAGTGTCATTGCAAATAGGTAATATTGAGGAGAAGATGAATATCTTGCCATTGGGAAGAATAAATGCATTTGGTGGCACCTTAGTGGGGTCTACCTTAATAACATGAATCTGCCACTTCAAATTCTTCAAGTGGTGTACCTGGTTAGGATTTCCTGACGTTTCAAATGATACCAGAAGCAACTTATTCACAATGCTGGAGATCTGGCTATAAATAGGGTCATTATATGGCACAATTTGGGGGCCATATTGAGCCAAAATCTGCTGATAGCTCATATCACCGATTCTCTTCTCTATCCAGTAAGGAACCCAT
Organism: Yamadazyma trypodendri; assembly: GCA_030572515.1. Classification (NCBI taxonomy): domain Eukaryota; kingdom Fungi; phylum Ascomycota; class Pichiomycetes; order Serinales; family Debaryomycetaceae; genus Yamadazyma; species Yamadazyma trypodendri. The sequence continues at coordinate 508,338 of JAJMAI010000002.1, read as the reverse complement.
AAAAATCTCCTCCTGTGGGTAAAGGGGGCCTCGTCTTGATTATATAGATAAAATGCTCCGAATCCAAGTGCCGTATACATCAACGGTTTACTGGACATCCAACGACGCAAATCCACCGGTTGTGAGCTGTTATTGAATCTCTTGTAGGTGGAGTAGTGTCTAGGAGGATACCATTGCAAGGATTTGACGTGGAAGCCACGAAAACGGGGGTTTACCTTGATATAGCTCATCATTGGTTTTAGGGATGCGAAAAATAATAGTTTCTTAAATACATAAAAAAGAGTTGTTTTTGTCATAATTCCATCCTAATATACATAAATATCATTTAAATATCACAACCCCATCGTTTCCATCGGTTTGAAAGCTATTATCGAGATGGTTACCGAGAATATTTGCCAATTTTTCGTCTTTGCTGGACTCTTCGGTTTTGGCATCTTCAGGTGGTTGTCTGAATTGAGCATTCCCTCTATACATATAGCTGTCATTGATGGCATCGTGTTGTTCCTCTACTTTATCCAACAGAGCCAAACTGGAGGACGAATTGGTTCTGGTATTGGATTCCAAGATATGGGGAGGTGGTTTTATGGTTCCAGCTCTTGAAGGGAGTTTTTCAAAAAACTGCTGGTGATTCAATTGTTTGGCAAGATTATGGGTGGCTTTCTCGTTGACGCTGGAGGAGCTGGAATTCGCTAGTTTGTTTATGGAATCTGAGGATTTGTGAGAAATCTTAAATTTGGGTGTGGGGGGGGTGGGCCTGGTGGTGTTGGAATTAGCCATATTCTCTTCTGGTAATATGGGGATGAACAGCTCATAAAAATCGTAGGCGGAGTTGCTTTTTTGGTGGTTTGGTCTTCCAAACTCTTCATCCGTGACTTCAATCTGGTCACTGTTACTGGTGGTTGTGTTGGAGTTGGTGTTTTTGTTGCCAGAACTAAAATCAGAGGGAGGGGACCCTGAAGAGTTGAACGATCCTTCTTTATGAACACCAAACTGATTCTGTGTGTCGAGGTTGGTTTTGTGATTCTGCCGGGTGGTGTATGGTTTCTGAGGGGAAATCTTTTCCAGCTGTTTATTTAGTTGTTCGTGAAACCGACTAAAACTTTGGTTATCCTGTAACTCTAGGTCTATATCCTGTTCTCTTATATCTTCTTGTTTTTGCTTCCTATTATTCCTGATATAGAACCCCAAAAGTCCAATAAGACAGAAAAGAGCAAGAAGCCCCACTGTGAGTCCTAAGGCCAAAGAATTAGATTCTTCCATTATGAACTTGGCAACCGAAGGTGGTACAAAAGGAACAGATTTTCCTTGGAAATAACGTCAAACGGTGCTTAAAATTCCACAATATGATATAACTCTGACTAAACGAATGGAAACCCAAGACACCCTCGGGAATTATAATCAAACAAGGGTAATGCAGGAAAAAAAGTCCTTAGTTAAAAAGTGTCAAAAAAAAACTAATTTCAACTTGATCTTCAAAAACCAGTGCACCCGTGGAATTTATTTTTGGCAATCGTAGCGATTTTAATTTGACAGTTTCAGGAACTGAAAAAACGAAGAGATTCCAGGGATTTTGACTGGAGGAAATGATTTGAAGGTCTACAAGTGAAAGGATGGAGAGATTAGAGCTTTAATCCGGTGGTTTTAAGGATATTGTAACATTGCTTATCTCGATGGTGCACCACGACGTTTCAGAGGCGGGGCGCGCGGGCGCGGCACCAGCTAGAACGAACCGGTGGTACGGATTATGGTGTGATGATCTGGTGTAAAGACTATTTTTCCAAACTACTGTCTCATTCTTCGCCAAAACCATAGCTTATCTCATTCTCTACCAAAACTATGTATAGGTTGTCTTATTCTCTATATATAGAGATGACTTCGTTATTATATACAGTGAGGGCACCGATTACATATGCAACTGCTCAAACGTCTTCAAATCAATAGTATCTTGACCCACTTCCAAGTACCAATGATGGATCGTAAATGGAGTGGCTTTGTCAGGTCTGCTGGCTTTAAAGTACAATTGGCCAGTGCCTTTTTCCCCCGTGACACTGAAATTGATGTCAATTTGTCCCTTAACTGTGTTTAATTGGCCCGATATCCACGGATACGAGCTTGTGTACTTGATATCTTCTCCAAGGCTGTTCACCACATCAGGATTCCGTCTTAACACGTAAAATACCGAGTTCAAAATCGGGGAGGTTGTCTTTTCATAGTTGAAGATGATGGCACACGACACCAACACTCCAAGTCCATATACCACGGCATATTTGAGGTTTTCGTACTTATTTTTGAAAGGGTCAGGTAATTCTCTGTCCACAGTGACTTGGCGATGGATACTTTTTTCCAAAGGTACGGCGTTGTGTTTGACACATGTAGCACTGATTAAACGGGTCTGTGACAACCACGTCTTGGCCACGCTTCTAGGAGCAGCGAACTTTTGAAGAACACCGATTTTCAACATGATGATTTTTTATTTTTTCTCATAAACTCGTTAAGTTCTGGCGGTGGGTAAAAGTTTGAAGAGGCAGATGTTGAGGGCATATGGGGATGGGGAAAGCATGATTAAGTCTTGTGCGGATACAGGACACTTTTATCTGGGGGTATAATTAAAGTAGTTTAATAAAGGAATTCTGAAAGCAGTTTAGAACGTAGTTTATTTAGGAGTTCTGTGAAAATGACAATTCAAATGCTGCAATTTGGTGTCATAGACAAATTATAAGATGATAAATACAAGACCATACATAAAAAGGAGACCGCAAATACAGACCGTAAATACCACTAATACCACAAGCACGAGATTACATGCCACAAACCGAAACCCCCCACATCACCATAGACACCTTTAGGCACCGAAATTCGTATGCAGATCCGCGTGTGTAAAAACGCATCGCATACATTAAAAAAATTATACCATGGCTAAGAAGATCTCTAAACACTCCCGGGCCGCCAGAAGAGGTGAAGCCGAATCGCATGAAGCTAAAGAATTGGCACAATTGCCCAAACAAGAAAGCACGCTCAAAAAGTCCATCGTCAGGACCACCATTTTAACAGAAAACTTATTGGCTAAAAGGTTGGAAAATAACAGAAACAAGAAGATTAACAAGAAACAAGGCAAGAGTGTACGGACCTCGAGGACCACAAACTTGGGCGGAATACTACACACCAAGATAGAGCAAAGTATGGCCAGGTATAATTACATCAAGAATACCAGGGGTTCTGCATGGGACAAGATCAATGCAGATATTAGGAAGTCCACTGAGAAAGAAAAGGAACCAGAGCATACAGAGAAAAACGACGAGGATGAGTATGTGAAACAGTTTTTTGCAGAGGAGAAGGATGTGACGGTGACATCGAACGCATTTGCGTTACTTGGAGACGATGCCGAGGCGTAGGGTAGAGAGAGAATAGGAAGAGATAAATAGAGACGAAAGAGAGAAGAGAGAAGAGAGATGAAAGAGATGAAGAGATGAAAGAGATGAAAGAGATGAAAGAGATGAAAGAGATGAAAGAGATGAAAGAGATGAAAGAGATGAAAGAGATGAAAGACAGAAGAGGAGACATGAAAGACAGAAGAGGAGAGACGAAAGAGAGTCGACAGAAATGAGGAAGAGCAAACGAGCAAGCAACGAGCGCAATAAACATCAAGATTAAGAATGCAGTGAACACGCAACATTCTTTGCTCCGAACACATCCTTACACCAAAACCCTCTTTGCTCGTCAGGCTGCAGCCCTTCAAGAAAACCCATATACCCGACCCGCATCCGAAGCCACCGTACTGTGGTGGAGAAATCTAAATTTAAATCACTCACTTCACCAGACTCTTGGGCATACAAAAATGACCTTTTTGCTTTACATAGCAGCGTATTACAATTCATAAACCAACGGCATAATTCACGACTATTTCGCCCACCTCTTATTCTATCTTTTCATTTAGGGGTAATTTTGCTGTCAACATTGGCTGCGGATAAAAATCCATTTTGTACGATAAGCCTGAAATCAGCTGCCCGGAAAACTTCTTTTTAAATATAATCTTGTTCTTTAAAGATATACTTGAAGTGTCAAGTAATACAAACAGGAGAATAGACGGTTGTCAACTTTCCGGATCACCCTAGATCCGTTGTTTCCCTTATATCGGGTATAATATCAAGTTCCCATACACCGAGGTAATTTCTACCAAAAATCACAAGTATCCAAGTGTTGCTATCATGTCGGTGGACCATTTGAAGGAATACCCCATCCCATTACCTCGCAAACTCATGTCTTTAAACGGGTACAAAGACACAAAGGTCACTAGATCTGATGCCAAAAGTGATCCCATCAAACTATTACAAAGCAGTCGAATGGGTAGTCCTCGAAATCGGTCTAGGTCTGATCTTTCCGATAGTGTGAGGTCCAACTATTCCAATGATGACTTTACCCGAGTTCAAGACTCGGAAAACGATGCTATTAGTGTTTTGACGTCAAATACAAGTTGTCCGTCTTCTCCTTTTAAATCATCATCTCCACCGTTCCATGGAAGAACGGGTGACCCTAGCAGTGCATCTCACACACCATCCAGACCTTCAAGCACACATTCCAATCAGCTTGAAAGTTCCAGTTCCGTGTCTTCTATAAATTCCACTGGTTTAATCATTTCCACACCTCAGGATGACTATTTGAACCTCATTGAACCATATCCCATCTACGCACCGGAATATAACACCCTTCCACCTGGCGGATGTCCCCGGTACCCTGTGGCTTGTGACCCAGTTGTACAGAGCGACACTTTACCGACTTATTCCCCTTCTATCTATAAAATGGGTATTGTTACCCGGAAAGTGGAATGGCTTAGTCCCTACGAACCTTCCTCTTCCAGATCGTGGAAGAATTACATTGTGGAACTCAACTCTACCCAGTTGAATTTTTACAGTATTCCCAGCAATCTTGAAACCCATCTAACCGGTTTCCAAATTGACCATTTCCCCAACGCTTATGTGGATCAATATAGAAGCTATTCAACCAATTTTAAGGTGTCTGAGTATGAAGATTTCAACACTTGTAACTCCGATTTGACCAATAGATTTGACTACGAGTTCTTCAAACTTTGTGAACGGTTAAGGGTGCCTAAGAAGCTTGTGAGGTCTTATTCGTTGCAACATTGTAGAATCGGGTTGGCTACTGATTACAAAAAAAAGAGTAATGTGTTGAGATTAAGAATTGAAAGCGAACAGATCTTGTTGTCATTTGAAAACACAAAAGACTTGATCGACTGGAATTTAGCCATGAATATTGGCAAAGATTTGAGTCTTGATCTAGTGGATAGAGAATTACCTAAATACAGAACGGTTCCAAGGCGAAGAAGAAGACGGGCTGATGGGGGCGTGGACCCATTGTATTTGAACTTCTCCCATACCATGGATAATACAAGCTCCTCCAGATCAAGGTCCAATTCTGAACCCACATTTCTCCTGCATAAAATGTCCAAACTTAAGCTCAAACTAAGAAGAGATCTGTCGTCCAATAACTTGGGCAGTTTGAATTCCTGCAACTTGAACATGAACCTCTTTACAAATTCCAATTCTGCTTCTGTCACATCTATGGCGTCCATTGGCGAACCTTCGAGTATAGAGCCTTCGTGTGTGGAAGATGAAGACGATTTGAGTGATTATAATTCCGACGAAGACCTTGACGATCCAGAAGATGAAGATCCGGAAATAGTCAGACTTCGGAAAGCCACTAAAGGCGCCAGACCCCGGTCAAGAACCAATGAGAAATGGAATGCTAATACGGAACCTCAAACCATACGTAAGTTTTACAAGAACTGTATTAGATGCATTAAGCCATTGAATTTTGATGACAGTTGGGTTTCTAAGCAACTAGTAAAACCCACTTCCTTCAATTTGTCCACTTTAAGCTTAGCCAGTCAAGCCAGTCACAACATGAATCTACAAAGTCTTCAAAATTTCAAGAAAAGTGATGTGAGTTTGGGAAAGACGCCGGATCACTACGTCAAGGAGTTTATTGTTGGGACTCACGGGTTGATTCCAAAACAGCATACACAATAGGTACAGAGGAATGGATTGAGCATAGGAATGGGTTAAACCGCACAGAGGAATGGACTAAACAGAAGATAAGTAGGATGTTAAACAGAAGATAGGACGGAACGAAACGAAACAAAGGGAAGAAAGGGAAAGAAACGAAAAGATAAACGAAACGCATGAAACGAATACAAGGAACAATGTCAGGTAAGATAATCGTAGACCATATGCATAGGTTCGTACTATATGATAGAATATAAACCAAGTAAAGATTACTTAAGTTGTCTCAACCTCTTTTCAAAACTTTTCACCATTAGTTTGGTAATTTCATCTGTAAACCATTGACTCAAGCTATTATAAAGCAAATTATTGAACTCATAATCGAGATTAATTGTCACTTTACACTCTTGTTTCTTGGTGAATTGATTGACTGCGTCTTGAAATTCCCATTTACATTCAAGATATTTTAATTGGCCGGTTTTGCACCGACTAATGATATACTTGGGGGTGAATTCAATGTCACAGTCCACTCGTTCGGTATAAATTTGAAAATTCATATCGAAGTAGCCTGTACCTTGACCTTGTGATATTTTGGTATCGGGTACTCGATAATCATGACCCGATTCTATGACATATGGAACAAACTCTTTATAATCCTTTACATTTAAAACGATATCGTATAGTTGCTTCGGGGGACAACTGATTATCTTTGTGTATTTGTAGGTGATTGGTCTAGTATGATGTAGACAGGGGAGAACCACCGGCTGTCGTATGGCCCGGTAACCAGAGATGAACATTAATGTAGTGAGAATTGAAAAATATGAGGGAATAGAGACAAGTGTAAGTATGGGTGAGGTAAATATGGAAGTATGGAGATTCGTATATTATATATTGATGTACAGAATACTTATTCAGCTCTAACGTAGATTAATTGCTTAGAGTGTTTAGAAATTGGCTTGATAACACCTTCACTTTCTAATTGTTTCAAAGCAACTCTAGCAATAGAACCACCGATCTTCAATCTGTCAACTAAAACAGAAACAGAAATGTATTTGTAGGTTGGGACATCTTTGATGATTTTGTCGTATTTTTCTTGGTCTAAGACAACAATGTGTTGAGCCTTATCCTTAACCTTTCCTTTGGACCACTTTTTCTTACCTTTCTTACCACCGGCTAAGGCAGCAGCGGCTTTAGCAGCTTTGGTTTGTTGAACTTTTGGAGCCATCTATAGATTGTTAGTAAATGGTATTACAATATAAGGGAAACAAACAACCGTAGAATAATTTAGCTGGTATCACCTCCGTTTTGGTAATTTATGTCTGGAGACCGATTGATAGTTGTTTCTGGTACTGAGTAGCGTTTGAACCCATCTTGCTTGTGTTTCCTTGTTTCACATATTCCTCATCTGCATTTTCGATCTTCACTTTCCATCTGTCAAAAGGCCATTCGCCCTTGCATCACGCTTGTCGACCTTTGTCTCGTAGCTATTCGTGTCCCATGTTTCCCTTGTAATATATATAGTTCATCATTACATACTTTTGATAACTTCTATGTCCTTTCTGATTTTTTTTTCAAACTTTTTTTCCTAATGATTATGAGAGAATTGAGATAAATTGGGTTACGCACGTTTTTGCCTAGGTGCTAGGCCACAGCGCTATAGTGGGTGATGTGCGAACATTTGTGGGCGTAATGGTGACTGCCGAGAGCACATCACGTGAGACGGGGCTTCACCCCTGCCACCCTTATTTGTGCGACTTGGTACTATTTTTTCGTATTTCATTAGTACTACAGCTCCCTGGAATACCACCAGCACTCCTACTTCAGTAGCATTTTTTTACACTTTTAAAAACAGATAAACCACAGTTAAACACCATGTCTAAAAGGTCAGCTGGAGATCAAATAAACAAGGACATGTTTGGATTAGACAATGACAATCAGTCCGATGGATCTGAATCATTTGGTCCATTTGCCAAAGCTTCTGATTCGGTTTTGGCCACAAGAAAGATCTTGAAACCAAAAGGAAGAGGTTCGGGAGCCAGTAAGCCTGTCAGGTCTGTGGGAGCATTTGCTGGATTTTCAAATGGTGGATTGGGATCTGGAACGACTGCTAATGGAACAGACGGTAAGAATGAGAAAATCAAAGCATTAAATAACTCGGTGGTTAACCACTTGGTGAGTTTAAACAAACCCAACACGGTAGTGGACTTCAGCCCGATATTTAAGAAGTACATTGAGTATTACACGAGTATCCAAGCCGGTACTGGGTCTGGTGCGGGAACTGATGCAGTGTCTACTGCTCCTATCACTTCTGCACTGGCTGCTGCCCCTGCACCCGTGCTTAACAAACAGGCAGGAATCCCCCAGAAACCACTGTCATCGTCGGAGTCTGAAAGTGAGGATGACGAAATCAAGATAGAAGGTCCCAAATTTACCTTATCTGCCAAACCAGAGATCAAAAACTCTCCTTTTTCATTCAACCCCAAGAAACCCGTCCCAAAAGATTCGGATGATTCAGAGTCCGAGGTAGAGATCAAAGGGCCTGTATTTTCTTTCAATAAAGCCATTAAAGATGATGTGTTCAAGATTGCTGCAAATAAAAAGACTGAGGAACCAAAACCAGCATTTTCGTTTGGTGGCAACGACAAGCAAGTTAACCTGACGGAAAAACCTACTTTTTCGTTTGCTTCGTCTACCTCCAATGAGAAAAACAGTAAGCCTGCATTTGGGTCCTCAAAGAACGACCAACCAGCTACACCACAATTTTCTTTTGGGGTAAATAATGGGGAAAAAGCTTCCATTGCCACCAAAGAGGGAGAAAGACCTGTGTTTTCGTTTACTGCTAAGCCATCTGAGACGTCAGAGAAGCCTGTATCGGAAAAGCCATTGTTTTCATTCGGTGCAAGCCAAAGTGTAGACAAACCTGTGTTTTCTTTCAATTCCAAGCCTGCTGACTCTGGAGATAAGCCGAGTTTCTCATTCAACTCCAAGCCTGCTGACTCTGGAGATAAGCCAAGTTTCTCATTCAACTCCAAGCCTGCTGATGTTTCTGCTCAGCCAAGTTTCTCATTCAGTGCCAAGCCAAGCGAGTCGTCTGATAAACCAGAGACTTCTGAAACCCCTTCATTTTCTTTTGCGGCTAAGCCTGCATCTGAAAAGCCTGCATTTTCCTTCGGGTCCAAACCTGCAGAACCAGAGAAGCCTGCATTTTCCTTTGGGTCCAAATCTTCTGAACCCGAAAAGCCTACCACAGAAAAGCCGTCTTTTTCCTTTGGATCTGACAAGCCTGCGTTCTCGTTTGGTTCCAGTTCAGACAAACCCACTTTCTCCTTCGGTTCTTCGGACAAGCCAGCATTTTCTTCCGCAGGTAATAGTACGGGTGCTTTCTCTTTTACTCCCTCCGACGCCAAACCAGAAGATACTGAAGAAGTGGTAGAAAGTGAATCTACCGCAGATTTCAAGCCAGTGGTTCAATTGGGGGAAAAAATCGAAGGTAACACAGGAGAAGAACATGAAACAGTACAGTACACCAAAAGAGCCAAATTGATGGTGTATGAGAGGGAAAAGAATCCTCCATATACAAGCAAAGGAGTGGGAGAATTGAAGATTTTAAAACACAACGACACTGGGAAGTCCCGGGTGTTGATCCGTGCCGATGGTGGCTTAAGAGTGTTACTTAACTCAGGCATCCAAGAGAGTTTTACGTACGAATCGATTGGAGACGGATTGATGAGGTTTCCTGCCGTTAACGAATCACTGGATTTGGTTACTTACGTGATCAAAGTGAAAACTAAAGCAGATGGTGAAGAATTGGTCAAGACAGTCAATGATTTGAAATGAAGGTTACTTTATTTTATGTGATATGTAATTGTAGTATACAGAATTAGCACAATATGGTGGATAAATATTTAAAGTATATTCACGTCCTATTTACAAAGTATCGACAATGAATTGCTTTTGTCGTTAAACTCGTTCTATAATTTGTCCAGTATTTACAGCTTCTTTTCCAAATTGAAAAATTTAGACAACATTTTACCAATCTTGTTCAATTTGGTGTTTTCTTCCGATGTTTCTATATCGGCAGGAGAATCGTCAGTAAAATGTTCGTGGTTCTCTGATCTTTTGGCATTCTGATCATTGATAGTATCTGCCAAAGCTTCTAACAATGCCCTTTGAACTGGTGTCTCGGGCACTATGCTCTTTACATTCAACAACACTTGCATATCATCTCTGTTATTCAAGTTCCTGTTTATGGGCATACCTTTGTGAGGAATGTTCAACTTAACACCATTTTGTGTACCAGATCTAACCTTAATTTTGACATTCTGTCCATCAATAGTTGGAACAATAATTTCACCTCCCAAACTTGCAGTGGTCATTAGAATATCTTGTTGAGTGACAATCTTGTTGCCCTCCCGTTTAAAAATCTTGTCGTTTTCGACATTTATCCGAATGATCAAATCCCCGTTTCTAATGGAATTGAAGTTATCTTTAGCAACCATTGGAGCATCTCCCATATTTGGAACTCTCAATCGAGACCCGTCTTTGATACCTGGGGGAACTTCAATGTCTGTGGATTTAGCAATTTCTTCCACCCCATGACCATGACAAGTATTACATTGGTCACTCTTATTAATGGTGACACCAGCACCTCCACAGGTTCCACAGGTAGAAGACATTTGGAATCCTCCAATGACATGAGTGGCATGACCTGACCCATGACATGTAGGGCACGTTGACTTCTTTTTACCTGATTTCATTCCACTACCCTCACAGGTTCCACATGAACCCACGGCCTTGTAATTGATACTAATCTTTTTACCAAAAACACTATCTTTGAAAGGGATAGACTTCAATATTTCAATGTCATCACCTACATGTTCCGTTACAAACCCACCACGGCCGCCTCTTCCGGTACCATTGCCGTTGAAAGCACTCCTGAAAAGATCTTCGAAATCAAATCCCATTCCACCGAATGGATTCCCCCCTGCACTGCCACCGTATGGGTTTCCTTGACCTTGAGGTCCTGAACCATATGGATTATCGAAATTCTGACCGTATGTGTCGTACTGAGCCCTTTTCTCCTTGTCGCTTAATAACTCATACGACTCTTGGATCTTGTGGAATTTCGCTTCTGCACCTTCGGTTTTATTGACATCTGGGTGGTTTTTTTTGACTAAATCATAGTAGGCTTTTTTTATAGCTTTCTGATCAGCACCTTTGTCTACCCCTAGCGTTTTGTAAGGGTCAAAATCGATAAATAATTTGGGAGATGTGTGGAACCTGGAGAGGTGGATCGTTGGTTTGAGGAGGAATCGATAACTCTGATTCACTTTGATTCTGGACAAGCCTTTGAACATTGTAGAGTGATAAAGAGAAAATTTTAGCAGTTTTCGAGTAATAGTGAGACAGGAGACGGTAGGGACACGCATTAAGTTTCGAAGATGTTCGAGAAACTGATGGAGAAGATAGTGAGGGACGTTGAGACAGTTACGAAAAGGGAGAGAGAAGGAAGATAGTCCTGTTACATAATGAGTCTCTGAGTCTTCAACACAAGACACTATTCTGCCCATACGGTGACATTAGCACTTTCTGATACGTTTATTTCCAGGTAATTACACCATTATTAGTGTCGCACTGAGATATTGGAAGCTGTCTAGAAGAAAAATACCATATCACGTGACAAACACAGCAGTGATGGATGGCTGCCAAAGTTGAAGGTACCACGTGATGCAACAACCACACACCCCAACACACCACCCCACCCGCCGCACCTGCGTACCACATGGCACGCCCAACACGAATCCAACATTTCTTCGGAAAAACTATGCTTCCCCTCTATAATGAGATACGAGGTGTACGAGTCGTGTATTGGGTTGTCATTGAAATACTCTATACTATTAAAACTTCACGTCCCAACTATCCAACTTCATGGTGCCATTTTCTTGGAAGTTCAAGTGCATTTTGAATGCATCTCTCAAAAGGTGTGGTTCATGTAACATCTTTTTCTTGGTCATTTCAAACACAGCTCTGTCATAGTACTCCAACAATTGATCCTTATATTCAGGATGAGCACACTTTTTAATGATTTCCACGGCTCTTTCCTTTGGACTCATTCCTCTCACATCAGCCAAACCTTGTTCGGTGACAATGACATCCAAATCATGCTCAGTTTGATCCACATGGGTGGCCATTGGAACAATACACGAAACTCCATATGGGTCGATTTTTGATGGTCTAGCAGATGGGGTGTGCATAATAGATAATTTGGCGTTTCTTAAAAAGTCCCCGGATCCTCCTAATCCATTCAACATTCTGGAACCCATGACGTTGGTGGAATTGGCGTGTCCATACATATCCACTTCCACTGGGGTATTCATGGCAATCACTCCCAATCTTCTGATGATTTCTGGAGAGTTGGATACCACTTGCGATCTGAGACAAAGCTTCTTGGAGTAAGTGTCCCAATTGTCGTAGAATCTTTCAAAACCAGCTTCTGTCAATCTGATGGAGGTAGCAGTAGCATAGTCCAAAGAGCCACTTTCAAAAAAGTCTAAAAATGAATCTTGTAAAACTTCAGTCCAGACGGTCAAATTTTTAAAATTGGATTGTGCTAAACCTTCCACCACGGCATTGGCAATATTTCCAATACCACTTTGTAAAGGATGTAAATTAGCGGGTAATCTACCTTGAGAAACCTCGTGTTCCAAGAATTCAATTAAATGGTCTCCGATTTGTTTGGACATGGCATCACTAGGGGTATTTGGAGGAACCTTGTCACCTTGAGTAGATTCAACAATGGCTATGACTTTAGAAGGGTCAATTGGAATAGAATCAAGACCTACTTTATAATCAGCCGATGTGTGAGGATAGGGTTGTCTGAAAGGAGGGTTGACAGGTAAATCAATATCGTGTAAACCTTCGAAACTTGGGGTTTTGGTGTTCACTTCAATAATAATATTATCTGAAACACTCAACATTTCCGGTGATGCACCCACAGCAGGACCTGGAACAATGGAACCATCTTCTTTGATGGCAGTAGCTTCAATGATTGTGAAATCCAAATTGGGACCATTTGCTTTGTCTTTGGTGTAAAATCCATAGGTCAAATCTTGGGGAAACATAGAAAGATGTTTATCAAAGAATTGAGTTCTACCATCATTAATCCCAGCAGAAATAGGTTTACCCACTTGATGAGGTGATCTTCTTAAGATCATGGAATTTTCGGCCCATCTACTTTCTTCAGGACCAGCGGAGGCTCCCACAAACAAATTGAATCCCAATTTACCTTGTAAGTTGTTTTTTTCAACGTGATCCACTAATGCAGTAGGAATAGCTTTTGGAGCACCGACACCCGTGAACCCAGACCATCCCAAGTATTGACCGTGTTTAAACAATTCAACACATTGTTCTGCAGTTCTTAACTTCTTCAAGTATGGTTCGAATCTGACTCTTTGTTTCAATATGGAAGACATGATATTTTGATAGCCACACACTGATAAATCACTTCAATGAAGAAAGCAAATAAATTTTGGGGAATTTACATTTGTATTTATAGTTTGAGAAAAAAAGAAAAAATACGCATTACTAGCCAAAGCCCGATTTCATGGGTATGTTGTGCAGAATATGTATTTGGGGTGAAAAATTGATTATTAAAGGCACCGGACGAATCGAGGGTGGTTATGGTGATAGGGAACTGGTATTTTTGGGGCCAATTGTCCTGATTATCGTAATACCATCACTTGGTACCCCAAATGGTTGGAATACCAGTATATGAGCTGGAACCGCAAAATCATCATGATTCATTAACCCAGAAAAACAACCCCAGGTTTTGTCCCCAGACTATACTCGTGGTGTGTTGGTGTGTTATTTAACACGCCCATTTGCCTTGACGTTGCCCGGTGGTTAATCAAATCACCCAGAAATGTGGTCCTGCACAGGGCCACCGCATCCACCCAAAATAAAAAACCCCAAAGCGCATGTCCCCTGCATATAACCGCAGTGGTGATTTTTTCCGATTATCGGAGGGGAAGATAAACCGGCTACAGAGGGAGGGGATTTGGGCAAATTGGAGAAACGGACCAAGGAGGAGAAGTCGTTTATTGGCTGCAAAAAATACTACTAAGAACAAGTGAATAAGGTTGATTTTGCCATCAACCAAGGTTTAGTGTAAAGACAGTCAGGCTATTTTCGGGTAGCAGGGGTGGGCGAGTGGGTGAGTGTCTTAACTCCTTTCTTTATGGCCGGATATCACGGAGCTGCCGGCCAATTATATGTCTTGTAATTCCAAGTTTAAGCTTTCATTCTAGATGGAGTTTACGCCAGAAGTGTGGGGTGCATTGATAGGGGAAACGTTTAGGCACGTCTAGTTGTTTAAACGTTGCTTAAACCGGCTTTGTTTAAAATCGCTTTCGATTTCCTGCTGCGTCTTGTGAACCATGAGTTTATCCTTGAGGTTGAAGTATTCTCTCTTGACTTGGTCTTCGAACTGGTCGTTTTCAATCACTTGCTGGAGATCGCCGGTGATGTGCGTTTGGTTTTCGTGGATGTCCAGAACTGATTCGTGGATATCCAGATCGACACCTGATTCTTCGTGCTCATGACTGAGATGGTTATTCTCGTCGTCTTCGTCGTCTTCGTAGTCGTGTGTAAGTTCGTAGCTATCGACGTCGAGATGGTCGTGCATTTCATTGAGTCTTTTGATATCGCTCAAGGTCTTGATCACGGGTCCCTCAATGGCATCGTTTTCGAGGTTGTACTGTTTGATCATTTCCATGAGTTCTTCGTCTATGGGAACAGGGGCAGATACAGGGGGAGGTTGTGTTTCAGACACATCCAGCATCACTATATCTGAGACCGTGGTGTGTTTTTTGGGGGCATCTTTGGTAGCATCCACAAATGCTTTTGTTGGTGTAGAATTAATTGGTGTATGCGCTTCCCTTGCTTCCCTTGCTTCTCTTTCTGCTCTTGCCTGCTTGAACCTTGATGGTCTCAGTTTCAGTTGTTCAGCGGCCGGTACATCCAGAATAATTGGTGACTCCACAACGTCCGATACGATTGGCGTTTCAGCTGACTCCAGGAAATCAGACACTGGCTGGGGTTCAAATGCTGACTCCACAATATCGGACACTGTTGGCTCCACCTCAGACACTATTGGCTGTGAAGTTGGCTCCACCACCTCCTCTTTCAAACTCTCCATCAAAGGTACCTCCATAATAGTATTCTCCACGATATCTGAAACCGGACGCTCTTCTACATCAGCTTCCCTAACAGCTTCCGATGCTTCACTATTTGATGGATTATATCTTTCCTTTAATTGTTTGAATCTGGACACTCTCTTTGGTTCTTCGTAGTCTTCTTTTCTGATTCGGTCGATCTCAAAGATCTCCAACTTCTCATCAAACTTGACCTGTTTCTTGGCCTTTTCAGTTGTGTTCTTTTCACTCGTGCCTTCAACCGTGCCCTCAACCGTTTCTTTAACCGTTTCTCGAACCGTTTCTTCAACCGTCTCCTTCTCATTTGCCTTCTTCCCCCGTAGCTGGTTGATTCTATCCCACAACATGCTATTCATCTTATTGTCTCCGAAGAACTTCCCCTCTTCCTCCTCTTCCTCCTCGTCCTCATCAAATTCAAACTCGTAATCTTCTTCGTCTTCTTCAAACTCATCTTCTTCGTTCAACTCGTTCGCTAGCATTTCCAACACAAGCAAATCGTCTCGAGCTATTGTGATATGATCTTGTGGCGGAATGTCTTCTCCCTCAAAGCGGGGATCCTGTTCAGCAGCGTCTTCTGTGGTTTCCTCTAATCCACCCTCCAGTAGTATTTTCTTAATTTTGGACTTATCGTCCTTACTCACGTCAAGGGAATCTATTTTCTGAAGGAGATCTGGCGCTTTTACCACAATTCCCATGTCCTCAAGTAACTCTTTGAGCTGGTCCTCGGAATCTGAGGGAGCATCCTCGTTGATGGCCTTGGTCACCTCTTGTTTGTCTTTTCTAAACTCCACATTAACAATATTATCAGACCCATCCACCTCTTCCAAGATATCCACAAACTCATCATCCCCGAGCCCAAGAGCTTGTATTTGGCGTGCATACTCGTGACTCTGGCCATCTCTTGCCACCTGTATCTCCTGGTTGACCTCCTGTTTCTCGTTGTTAATAGTCACGCCTATCACATTCCCTTCTTCATCGAGTTGCTCTATTATATCCATGAACGGCATCCCCTCCTCATTCTTGGCCACGTCCTCTTTATCATCCTCTTCCTTCTCTTCTAGCCTTTCTTCATGCTCCTCCTCCCTCTCTTCTAGCCTTTCTTCATGCTCCACTTCCTCTAACGGTTCCACTATATCCATATACGGCAAGCCCTCCTCATTGGTTTCCACATCCTCACCCAACAGTCTCGCAAATCGCGTCTCCGTCGCAATACTAATATCAAACCGGTCCACCACCCCAGACAAACTGGCTATTCGTCTATCAAGGAACATCAGTGCTTCCTGAACACTCTTTTCCACAAAATATCCATCTCCAATTAACACCATGATTTTGGCACCTGGTTCACTCACACCATCCATCTGCCGCCTCAAGCCCTTGTAGGTATCGACTTGACTCACCAACAAGTTCCGTTGTCGCTTCAAATACTTTATATTCTGCACTTGATTCATATTAGTGATAAAAAGTCATCGCGCACCGCATTTTAAATGCTTATAAACAACTCACCACAAACATGGGTCCCACACCGCTCGAGATAAAAAGCAATGCGTTGAAGAGATTGATCAAAGAAGAGTCTTTGTACAGGCAGGAAGTACTGGAACAAGCAAAAATCGTGGACCAGATGAAATTGAACAAAGCTGATCCCTATGAGTTAAAAAAACAGGTGCAAGTGTTGCATGAGAGTGAAATGATGGAACGGGAGTTGGCCGCGAAGACAAGAGTACACAAGCAGTCATTGAAAGAGTTTGTGGCCACCTACAGCGGTGACGAAGACTTGACGGCGGTCAAGGCATTGTTGCAATAAATTCGTTATACATTAATATTATCGTCTAATGGCACTAGTGCCCATTTTCAGTTCGTAGTTTTTCAACTCCAATTCCCACTTTTCATCCTCTGTTAAGGGTGCGGGAATATCCACGTCCGGTACTTTTGTTGACTCCTCATACTCCTTTTGCTCTTGTTGGTCGTATTCCTCTTTTTGGTCAATCCATCGTTCGTGAATGTCTATGTCTATAAGATGCGACGACGACGACCGCACTGCATCACTCCAGATCGTGTCCCCACCTATTTCGTTGGTACCAAAACTGTAGCCGTTGGCTTTGTCTATAGTGGCCAATAGGTTGATCATGCTCTTTTTGTTCTCCACACTCAAGACTTCGTACGAAACCAAATTAAAGTCTTCAATAATCTCTGCTAGCATCTCACTAAACCGCACAAAGCTCTTGCCCAAAGGCGAGTTGGACTCTTTTTCCAACACCGGTCCCAACTGGACCAAATCTTGAACCTCTGTATAGTAGTCTAGTTTGAAGGGTAACGGCCCATAACTTTTCAACATATCAATTTTGGAGATAACATTAATCTGTGGTAAGTCCATCTGAAGCATCGATCGCAAACTCAACAAAAGCACCGAGATATACAGAGAAGGCGACACAAGGTGAACCGAGTCCACGAGATTCACACAACACAACCGCATATCCGACTTGACGAGCTTTTTGAATAATCGAAATAATGAGTTATCGTGGGTGAAGAGCTCCACCTGTCCCGGGCAATCAAACACAATATATGCCCCTGATTTCACGAGTTTGTGCACCTCTGCCATGAATTCGTCCACGAAACTGTCCAGCATGTTGGACATAGCGTACATCAACGACCCATTCGGCCCCAAATTGAGCTCTTGCATGATTTCTTCAACCGTGATGAAGTCTCGTATATCGAGATCTACTGGGTACTGGACGTGGTCATTAGCGGGGTCCAAATTCACAATACTAGGCTTCCTCCCTATTGCCAGTAGAAACTGGTGCATCCCATAACAGTACGTGGACTTACCACTTCCGGGAGGTCCTATTACAATCTGTCCAAACATGATGCTTTAGCGAGATGATTTTAGTGTAGCACTTTTTGATTTTCGCGAACTTGGCCAAAAACTCAAAACGAAGGCAAATACCTCTTCTATATATACGGTAACATGTCGTCCAATGAGTCTATTTTCTTGAAAAAGACCGTCACCGTCTCGCCATTGGTGCTTTTGTCGGTGGTGGATCACTACAACCGGGTAGCTAAAGATACAAACAAAAGAGTGGTGGGAGTATTACTAGGTGATAATAGTACCGATACTATAAGTGCCACAAACTCGTACGCCATCCCATTTGAAGAAGATGACAAGAATCCGGGGATATGGTTCTTGGATCACAATTTTATTGAGTCCATGGGTGAAATGTACAAAAAGATCAATGCTAAAGAAAAGTTGATTGGCTGGTACCATTCGGGTCCTAAATTGAAGCCTTCAGATTTGAAGATAAACGATGTGTTTAAAAAGTACACAGCCAACCCATTACTTTTGATTGTGGACGTACAACCTCGCGAATCCACCGGTATACCTACAGATGCATACTATGCCGTGGAAGATATCAAGAACGATGGGTCTGCCGCAGAAAAGACCTTTATTCATGTTCCTTCCATTATTGAAGCGGAAGAAGCAGAAGAAATCGGGGTGGAACATTTGTTAAGAGATATAAGAGACCAGGCAGCTGGTTCGTTATCGTTGAAAGTGACACAAAATTACCATTCGCTCTTGGGTTTACACCAGAAACTAGCAGATATCTCCAATTACTTGGATAAAGTGTACCAGCAAAATTTACCAGTGAATCACACAATATTGGGTAAATTACAGAATGTGTTCAACTTATTGCCCAATTTGACGGAAGGAGATATGGTTTCGGATACCGGCAGTCAGGATCCCAAGGATTCCACTAATCCCTTGAGTACTGCTTTCACCATCAAGACAAACGATCAGTTGATGATGGTGTACATCAGCACTTTGGTGAGAAGTATCATAGCCTTCCACGACTTGATTGAAAACAAGTTGGAGAACAAGAAGTCCACCGAAGAAAAGAAAGAGTAGCTATATGTAGTGAATGACCTTTAGACCTAGTCTCTAATAATTTAGTGCGATCAAATTTTTTCAAAGTTCCTACTGGTCCTATAAAGTTCCACTTACTACTCACACATCTGTCTGCCTCTGGACATCGACAACATGTCGGCCAAAATCATTCTGGTCAGCAGACTTAACCAGATAAATAACTTCAACTTCTTTTTCCACAACAGCAAAAAACGGCTATTGATAAACCAAAATTTCATTGCCAACCAATATTTGACGAATCATCGAAATTTCAACCGGACTCCCGTGTTAAGCTCCCACACAGCAGAGAAGGCCGTCAGTGATGTGCATGATAAGACGGTGTTACAAGAAGTCACGTCAAAAGTGTTGACATGTCAAGAGCCAGAACAGTCACATATCCCATTCAAAGTCAAGCCCAAAACAGTTGTACGAGATGAATCACTTCGGGCCTTGATTAAGCCGTATATAAAGTTGACCAAGCCCAACCTCACTGTGCTTGTGACGTTGAGCTCCATTTGTTCGTACGCCTTGTCTCCATACACGGTGTCAGTATCGGAATTGATGTTTCTCACCGCCGGAACTGCTTTGTGCTCCAGTTCTGCTAATGCTATTAATATGGGCCGAGAGCCGGAATTTGACAGGAGGATGGTCAGAACTGCCAACAGGCCTATTGTAACGGGCCAAATCACCAGTAAGCAGGCGTTTCAGTTTGCGGCTGCGGCCGGTATATTGGGAGGTAGTATGCTATATGTGGGAGTGAATCCCACTGTGTCATTCTTGGGGGTGTTGAACATTGTACTTTATGCATGGCTATACACGTCATTGAAGCGAAAGTCTATTATCAACACCTGGGTGGGCGCCATAGTGGGGGCTCTTCCACCGTTGATGGGTTGGGCTGCGTCTTCTTCTTTATACCATCCAGGTGCTTGGTGTTTGGCCGGATTATTGTACGCATGGCAGTTTCCCCATTTCAATTCCTTGTCACATAATATTGCCCTGCAGTATAAAGAGGCTGGCTACGTGATGACAGCAGCTGAAAATCCCAAGTTGAATGCTCGTGTTTCTTTACGTTATTCCATACTAATGTTCCCCTTGTGTTTTGGTCTCAGTTATTTCGACGTCACCGACTGGGTGTTCCTGGTGGACCTGGCCGTAGTGAACGGATGGCTTACATTACTTGCATATAGATTCTGGAAACAGCAAAAGATAAACTATGCCAGTCCGGTGGGGCCCACGGCAGATGGAATCAATTTGGCCAATATCCAGGCTAGGAGGCTATTCTGGGGGTCCGTTTACCATTTGCCTGCGGTGTTGATACTAGCAATGCTCCACAAGAAGGGGCAATGGGATAGGCTTTTTCACTATTTGGGACTTTCGGACCGTCCTGCTAAATACGAAACGTTTGCTTGAGCTTGTAAATAGACTACATACAGTAGATATTAAATCCTGAGTATTCAAGGTTATTTGTATTTCCGTTCGAGTCGTCTTTACTTTCTCTTCAGCTGCTCACTTGTTATCGGCTTCGGCTGTATCAATCACCTGCAAATACTCGTAAAAGAACGCAATCACCTGCAAATGGTAATCAAACTCAATGTACTCGTCAATACTATGGATATTGGCACTCACTCCCAACCCCGGTGTGTACCTAAAGATGTTTTTGGTCAACGGGTGGTAGTGTTTAGTGTCAGTATTGGCTGGCATCAAAGAAGGCGCAACCACAAGCTCATATCCCAAATTAGGCTCCATCAAGTCTTCCATCAAGTGTCTAGAAGCACCGGCCAAATATTCCCACACAGTATCGTTGTGAGGACTCACCTCCACTGGTTCAACGAAGTTATCATCGATGGTTACCGACAATACTCCATATTTACCAGAAGAATCAATCACAGTTTCATTTTGATATTCAATTCCTAAATCGTACTTTTCAGCGATAAAGTTAGCATACACCATAAACCGGTCTACTGTCTCCTTGATAGAACTCTCCACTGCAATTCTATGGTTGATGGACACAAACACCGATTCTGGCAAAGCATTGGCTTTCTCACCTCCTTTGATAATGTCAATTGCTTGAGACGTACTGATCCAATACCTGGTGGATTTCTCTGCCGTCAACGTATCCACCACTTTCTTGTTAGCCTTCTTGTCATAGTCAGCTCTCAAAATGGCGTTTTTGTAGTCAGAAGGAAGTAAATCCCCATGGTTTGCGGCCACACATTGCAAATAGCCTAAAACTGGATTTACAGCCGTTAAAATGGGTTTGAAGGGATTTTGTTCCAACAAATATACCAATTCACTGGCCATACCAATAGACGTGTGGTCTGGTGGCACGGAAGAGTGGCCTCCAGGGGTTCTGATACGAGCATTGATGTTAACGTAGCCTTTTTCTCCCACTAAAGGAGACGCAATTATGGCACCCGAAACGTTGGCAAATCCAAACCCTTCATCGATAATGGCATACATTGAATTGTCGCCATACTGTTCCTCGAGGTATTTGCCAATATGCTTGGCACCAATCATCCCTCCACTCTCTTCGTCGAACCCAAAGGCAGCAATAATGGTTCTTTTGGGGTCAAAATCTTTAGAAATTAACAACTCCAATGTCTCCATGATGGCCACGAGGAGATTCTTGCAATCACTAGCTCCTCTTCCATACAAGAGGGTTCCGTCAAAGTACCCTTCTAATGGCAGATGGGTCCATTGGTCCAAAGTGTCCAGTTGAACTGGTACAGTGTCTTGGTGAGCAGCCAATAAAATGGGCTTCAAATCAGCATCTGTTCCTTCCCACACATATACCAACCCATAAGTGTTGACTTTCGTCAATTTCAAGTGTTTGTGAACAGTTGGAAACGTTTCCTCCAAGTACTGGTGGAACTTTTCAAACTTTGTCCAATACAGTGGGTTGACAGCTGGTTCTGGTGGGGCGTCTCCCACGATTGTATCGACTTGAACTGCTTTACTCAACTTCTCAGATGAGGCGAGTCTGAACTTCTTGTCGTACAAGATGCTTAAAACCGTGGAGTTGTCCTTGTAGAAGGATTCCGGTGCCTTGATGGGTAAAATAGGGCATATTCCTTCAATTGAAGGCGAGGATTGCCGTGAAAAAGTGACGATTCCAGTCAAGACAGTGACAATGGCCACAAGGGCAATTGGCAAGAAGACAGACTTCTTTTTAATGGGTTCGATATCTAAACCTCTCATTTGCAGTGTTGAAGAAAAGGAAATATGGGTATGCCGCATGAAGAGACGACAACCGACATTAGCGGAATTGTTTCCGAGACATGTCGCGAACTTCACGAATTCGAT
Organism: Yamadazyma trypodendri; assembly: GCA_030572515.1. NCBI lineage: Eukaryota > Fungi > Ascomycota > Pichiomycetes > Serinales > Debaryomycetaceae > Yamadazyma > Yamadazyma trypodendri. Next base: position 485,911 of record JAJMAI010000002.1, on the reverse strand, counting down.
TACTTATAGCTTAAAATGGTCATGTAATCCTATCTCTTGGTAACGCATACGGGGGTTTACTTGATTGAGAGATAGTGTTTCAGCATCGAAACAACACGTTAGTCTGTGAGCAGCGATTCGATATCGATCTGTTTCGAGGCATACGAAGCCTCAATACTCTTGATCTGACTTGGATCAATAATGTGTTGAAGGTATGATTCGGTTCGCATGAATACTACGGGTTGTAAAATAAAAGGTGAGTTAATTTACCCAGGTGATCCATCAATTTTGTAATAAAATAAATAACCGGGTGACACTTTGTATCTCGACTTAGCATTGTCGTCAATATAACGTGGGTGATGTTACAAGTTATGTCTAATAGATGTCGTGTACCTAGTACAGAGACGGAAGGTACCTGCTCTAACTACTGAGATCAATCAACCGTTTCAAGGGCCACTACTGTACTCAATCAACTGGTTGCAAAGATCCACCACCGAATCTTCCAACGGCCGGTACTTTATGCCTAACTCTTCAACCGACTTGGTGTGGTCACAAGTATAATGGGTACCAGATAGCCGGTGGCCTGGCTGTCCTACTGGAACCTTACTCCGGAACTGTTCATTTGTCAATTTGACCCGCAAAATATCACTTATCTCCTGGTTATCATAATCGCCTGCTGACAAGATATACCGAGAATTTCCTGCTTCTTGCACCGATAACGCTTTGATGTGTGCTTCTGCCAAATCTCTTATATCCACGTAAAGAGGAGCCCTTGTAGGAGGGATTTCATTGGAGGTAGCAACTTTCCACACTACCGAGTTACTCAAGTTCAATTGGTCAATGGACTCAAGAAGCTTGGTGGAAACCAAAGGCCCCAAAACCATACTGGGACAAAGAACAGTGATATCGAAGGAGGGCGTATGTTGAGCCACAAATTCCCATGCTGCCTTTTCTGCAATGACCTTGGATGCCCTGTATGCCAACCCCACATCCTCAGTAGTGGCCCCGTCTTCGTATGTCAAGGGACTGAAGTCTTTCTCAGTGTATTCCACTTCTGGCTGCAAACCTTTAGTAGAATCAAAAATGGCTGCAAAAGATGAGGTGATCACAACTCTTTTTACCTTCGATTCGGTCATGGCGGCCCGGAGAATGGCGGTGGTTCCCTCCAATGCTGGTTTTAACAACTCCTCCTCGAAGTCTTCTACCGTGTAGGAAAATGGTGATGCCAAATGCAACACTGCATCGCAATCCTTGACCGCTTCCACCAACTGGTCGTGGTTACCGATGTCGGACACCAGCACTGACGACATTCTGGTCTGGTCGTCGGCACTAAAACAACCCTTGAGCACCCCATACTTTTTATCGCTTCTAACTGCAGCCTTCACTTGATAACCATTGGCCAATAACTGTTTCACACAATGGGCACCAATAAACCCAGTGGCCCCTGTAACCAACACTTTGCTTCCAGGCAAAGCCACGTTAGAGATGGTCATTGCTTCTTGTGTGAAATTCAAGAAAAAGGTTCGTTCATATACTCTAGATAACAAGTGTCCGAAAATGTTGCAGAAATTGCCCGATAGGTTCGGGCACTTTAAAAAAGGCGGATAAGGGAATTTTCCGCGATAACGATAACAGAACATTTTCCGATGTCCTATGTATATAAGAAAACCAAAGCTGACTTGTTTTATGAACAATAAGCTAGAATGTCTACGGAAAAGAAGAAACTCAACGATATTGAGGTCGAAAGTGTTAGCGACAACGCTGCTTCTTTCGAGTCTCCTGCAACCATGGATATCAACGTCCATGAAAGAGCCATTCGCGACCCCAACTTTAAGTATATACAAGAGTTTGATTCAAAAGCCCATAGTGATGAAGAAACCAGCTACCAACAAGTGGTGGTGAAGTTGAGCCGGCAGTTCTTGTTGCCAATGACTTTTGTGTATTTTTTGCAATTTTTGGATAAAGTAGCCTTAAATTATAGTGCTGTGATGCTTATGTCTGTAGACTTGGGATTGGTAGGTGATCAGTTTTCCAGACTCCCCATGGCTTTCTTTGTGGCATATATTGTGTTCGAATTTCCTCAGAGCTATTTGATTCAAAAATTCCCGGTGGCTAAAGTGTTGGGTGCTAATGTGGTATTATGGGGAGTGTTAACTGCATGTTGTGCAGCCACGCAGAACTTTGGTGGAATATTGGCAGTTCGTATTCTTCTTGGTGCTTCGGAGTCGGCAATTGTGCCCTGTCTTATGGTGATAACCACAAACTTTGTGGATAAAAAAGATGCTGCTTTTTTCACCGGTGTTTGGTATAGTGGACTTGGATTTGGTCAGATAATTGGGGGCTTGCTTAGTTTCTTGTTCCAACAAGTTAGTCGTACTGCACCTTTACAAGGATGGAGAATCATGTTCATTGTTATTGGAATCGTCAATGTTGCGGCTGGGGTTTATGTCTACATATTTCTCCCAAGTACTCCTTTGGAAAATACCAAGTTGTCTGCCAAAGAAAAGTACGTTTTATTGACAAGATTGTCCCAGGGGAAAATTGGGGTTTCTGGTAAGAGGTTCAATGTTAAACAAGCATTGGAGTTGGTTAAAGATGTTCAGGCTTGGCTTTACTTGATTATTTGTGCTACCATTGCCTTTTCTTCCAATACCATTTCCACCTTCTCTGCCACCGATATCATTTCCTTTGGTTTCACTTCAAAAGAAGCAGCATTATTGAATATGCCAAGTGGTGTGGTGAGTATTTTTGCTTCGATTATGGCTTCTTACCTCATCAAAATGGGAGTGCCTCGGTACTTGGCAATTTGTGGAACCTTGATTCCTGCAATTATTGGGGCCGCATTGATATCGTACCTTCCCAAATCAAACAAAGCTGGTCTTTTGATTGGGATTTATCTTATCAACTTTATCACTTGTCCCTATGCCCTTGTTCTTAGTTGGGCTGGTAGTAATGTTTCGGGAAGTACTAAAAAGGTGGGAGTTCAAGCTGTTTTCGTCAGTATTGGGTTTGCTTTGGGAAATATCGTGGGTCCTCTTAGTTATAGAGTTGTGGACGCTCCTGATTATATGCCAGCAAAGATAGGAATGCTTGCTACCCAGTCTGTAAGTGTGGGGCTTGCTTTGGCCATTGTGGGTATCTACGTCTTGAGAAATAAGCACCGAGATCGGAAGTACGGAAAGGCTTCTTCCACTAGTGATGAAACCACATGGGCCGACATTACTGATTTCGAAAATAAGGCTTTTAGGTATAGTTATTAATTAATTGTGTTAGGAATAAAAGTGAGTGTGAGTGAGTGTAGTAAGGATGGTTCCGAGTGTAATGGTGCTTAAGGTGTTGAATTCTATAAGTTGGTCATTTGAAGTTGGGCATTTCAAAGGTATTTAAGGTGTTTTCAAATGTGTTGAAGATTTCTATAGGGTCTTAAGAAGCTGATAAGCTGGGCATTTTGAGCTGATCTGAGGCAGCCTTTGTTAGATGTCATCAGGGAGAGTCAGTATATTAAACTATTCACCACACTCAATAAAAGGTATCTACTGTTTTATGGGCTAAAGCAATCTCATAAGCAGTTCTCTTGATAAAATCTGAAGCCTGCCAAAGGGTTGCATCCATATGCATAAATGGGTGTGGAACCCCAGGGTATCTTTTGAACACCACATCGTTCCCATTTTTCATCAATTTGGCTGCATAGGCTTCACCTTCATCTCTCATAGGATCACATCCAGCCGTGAAAATCACTGTCTTGGGCAAATTAGTGAAATCAGGAGCAGTAATAATACTCTTAAACCATCCAATTTCTTGCAATTGCTTTTCCTTTTCATTTGCATCCGAAGACAACGAGTCCCATTTCAACTTATCAAACCATTTCAACCGAGCCCAGTTCAAAGTGGGTGCAAATTCACATTCCTGGCACGAGGCATAGGGAGAATCTGCTGCCAGCTGGTATGGCTCGATATCATCCACCTGTGGAGTTCCTGCCACACAAAGAGCCAACGAAATACCTGCATCTCTGGCCAAATGAGATACTGCCAAGCAGATATTACCCCCGGCACTAACACCGCCCACAGATATACTTTTAGCATCAATTTTCAAAGATTCTGCATTCTCATACACATATTTGGTGGCTGCAAAACAGTCGAGCAATCCAGTTGGGTAAGCGTAATCAGGCACCAATCTGTAGTCCACATCAATAACACAAATCTTACAGAGATCCACATAATGCTTCAAAACATGGCTTTCGGTGTCCAAATCTCCCAACCCCCAACCCCCACCATGAAAATCAATGTGCACTGGTAACACTTTACCATCCTCCACGCCGTTGGGTCTGTAAACCCTCAAAACAACGTCCTCGCCATCGAAACTGGGAAATTTGATGTCCCTGACGTTAGCGATATCTGGAGCCGGGGCTGTACCATATGAATAGATCTTGGAGTAGTTCTTACGTAAAATCGGTAAATCAATGGGCCTATTAGGAGTATTAGCCACATGCTCGTTGTACAACTCCACAAATACTGGGTCCATCTTTCCCACCATGGAAGAGTGGATCGGGTTGACCGCTTCGTGTCCTACCATTTCAGCTTTTTATGAATAACTGAAAAAAAGGCGCTACCATCCTTTATACATGCATCGGCAGAGAAGATTGTGGGTAGTCGCAATATTTCATAAGTCCCCGATTTCCTAAACAAGCCGATACAATTCCGGTGCTGATAAGGATGCGTACTTAATGCAATCACATTCGTATGGGACATTGATTTTTTTCAATGTCACAAACAACGTCGTTTGTAATCAGTGGTGCAGGACTCGTGGGACTTCTCATTGCCCAAGCTTTGAGGATAAGGAATATCGACTATGTTATTTTTGATAGAGACGAATCCGTAGAGTTTCGTGAAAGTGCCGGCTGGGCCATCACCTTGCATTGGGCATTAGAAAACTTCAAATCCTTGTTGCCTCCGGATTTGGTGTCTGAAATTTACGCTGCTCAGGTGTTACCTAACTTCCACGAGAAAGATACAGGAAAATTTACCTATATCAATGCTGCCACCGGAGAAGCAGTGGTGTCGATTCCTCCTTCGAAACGGCTAAGAGTCCGGAGGGAGCAGATCAGAAGGATGTTATTGACGGGTATCGACGTGCATTGGAACTGTAAGTTGCTGAAAATTGACACTAGTGGTGAAGGTGTGACTGTCACATGTGCTAATGGCACTGTTTTCACTGGAAATGTTTTACTTGGGTGTGACGGGTCCAATTCCATCACTCGAAGGATCATATGTCCCGATAACGGCGGTTTATATCAGTTACCCATCAGGTTTTGTGGGGCCAGAGTGAAAATGACAAAAGAAGAAACGGACACTATTGCTGCAACATTTGATCCATTATTGTTTCAAGGAACAGTTCCTGGTACAAACACGTTTTTCTGGTTTTCCATGCTAGCAACGCCCGAGTACACCAAGCAGGATGGAACTTATTATGCTCAGGTCAACTTATCGTGGAATATTCCGACGGGAGGTGAGCCGTTCAGTACGCAGCAAGAGAAAGCAAACGCTATGAAAGCTCACGCTGAAGGCTTGAATCCTAAGTTGAAGTGGTTAGTGGATAGGGCTGTGGAGGACCCGGAGTCACTTTTGGAGGTCAAGCTTTGTGACTGGCCCGTAGTTGAATGGTCCAATAATACTAAAGTGTTATTGGCCGGGGATGCGGCCCACGCCATGACCATGTACCGCGGAGAAGCAGGAAATCACGGAATCACTGATGCCTTTGAGTTGATGAAACATGTAGATGCGCACCTTGCCAGTGAGAAGACGTGGGAACAAGCTGCTTCCGAATATTGTACCAATGTGAAAGCAAGAGCTGCTCCCGCGGTGCTTTTGTCCAGACAAGCGTGCATTGATGCCCATAATTTTTCCAAAATCCGGCCCGACACCGACTCGCCACTTTTAAGTATGAGAAAGAATACCAAATAAGAAGAGAACGGGATTCTCCTCTCGCCACTATACCCCTATATGGACCCAAACATCATCTTATGCGTAGACATTAAGTGTCAAAAATCTCATTTTGCAATCATTTCTCATGTTGCATTTTTTCGTTACCAGCCTTATTTACGTCTCATAGCGAAAAATCTAAAAAAAGAAAGTTATAAACTACTTGTTATTTTATACTTCAGCATCACTTTGAGTTAGTTTTTGTGTACACGTTTTGCATCTGTCATACATATAGTATTCTGGTTGAGTGCCACAAATAACCGTTAATATCACTCCCTTGCATCTGCTGTGCTTCGTCTTTCGTTAAACCATTCTTTATATCAACAACATGTACTCGTCTAATCCCAGCTTTGAAAATATCAAATATGCTTCCAACGACAAGTTCTACCAGTCGTCAGTTAATCCCAACCTCAGCACCACAAACTTGCACCAGTTGAACTTCAAGAACTTCCATACCTCCACATCCAGCTTGTCTTTGTTTGAACCAACTCCGAAAAATTTTATCACCACCCCTATCACCCCGCCATTATCCACCAGCAACACTCCGGTGAAGGATAGGTTCAGGCTAAATGACCAATCAACCTTGGAACTGGTTATTCCTTCTAGCAATCGCAAGACTGTAATTCTATGCATATATTGGTACTTGACATCTATTGTGTCCAGTTATACCACAAAATTGATTTTAATGCACTACAAGTACCCCATAACATTGACCCAGTTCCAGTTTGTGTTGAATTCAAGTTTCTGTCTACTTTTATTGTCGGTTATCACGAAGGTTCCGGAGTTGGCAAGATCGTTTCCTGCTGGAACCTTGCCAGACTTGAAAAGTTTGACTTTGAAATCATTTATGACTCCGAACGGATTCATATTAAAAACCACCGTCCCCATGGGTGTGTTTCAGTTTGTGGGCCATGTCACATCACATAATGCCACATCAGTTATACCTGTATCTTTGAACCACACGATAAAAGCCTTGAGTCCTATTACAACTGTGCTCATTTATCGGATTTTCTTCAACAAAAAGTACGATACTGTCACTTATTTGACCTTGGTGCCGTTGATGTTGGGTATCATGTTGTCATGCTATAAGGTGAAGCCATCCAGTTCTGCTACCAATGATAATGACTTCTACCTTGTAGGATTAATGTACTCCTTCATTTCAATGTTGATCTTTGTGTCTCAAAACATATTTGCTAAAAGCAGATTGACATTGAACAAGGCTACTTTACTACCAAATATGAACGGCAAGTCAGATAAAAAGTTAGACAAGTTGACGATTTTGTATTATTGTTCACTAGTGGGATTTCTTTTCACTTTGCCTGTTTACCTCATTCTGGAATACAATAATACCACTTTCAGCATATTTGAGTTGTCATCATACACCTTGTCATTGATTTTGATCAATGGAGTGAGCCACTTTCTCCAGAGCTTGTTGGCATTCCAAATTTTGGGGCTTATCTCCCCCATCAACTACTCCATTGCTAATATTCTCAAGAGAATTATCATAATTCTTGTGGCATTCATTATTGAAGGTAAATCTTTGTCATACAACCAGACCTTTGGAATAATGTTGACGTTTGTAGGGTTATTCACCTACGACCGTTATGGTCTAAAAAATACCAAGGCATAAGCATATTACTATAGTGTAAAATAAATAATGTAAAATTAACTATTTAGTATTAATGACCAGCAGCAGACTTGACATTAAGCGCATTCTTGACAATGTCTCCAAACGCCACCATGAACACAGTTTGCCAGACTCCCAAACCTATTCTTGGTGTGACACCTCTGTATAACCCTTTAATACCACTTTGTCCATAAATATATCTAAAAGTACCAGCCACCGTTAAATTCTTTGGTCTATTAGGATCATTTGTTTTACTTTGCATTTCCACCCGAATAACTTCAATTGGTTGATTCCAAGCACTCAACCCACCACCAATGACAGATCCCAATATCTTTTCTAAAGCACTCAATCTTTCCGTTTCACTTTTACCTGTGGCAGATCTAATGACTTCTTCAGCCAATCGAGAAAATCCGAATCTGGAACCCCAATTCGTCATTTGTCTAATAGCCACAGCATTCACCCCCTTGTTGATACCTCTAATACCCTCTTTGTTGAAGATTTCCCGGAATACTTGCAAAGACGTTTGTTGAGGAACAGAAGAATTGGCTTGCTTTGTTCTGGTGATTTCCACTGTTTTTAAACAAGTAGTAAACCCCATGGTCAAGTAACTCTGAGCCAATCCACCTGAAACACCTCCCATCATACCAGCAACAAAATTGTTTGCACCCAATTTTTTAAAGTGATATTCCCCTTCGGCAGACACGAACAATAACACTGCACCTTTTGTAGAAGCTTCAATCCAGGCCCAAGGAATCAACCCTTGGTAGAATCCCAAAATCCCCCCTCTGTTCCAAATATGCTTGGATGCTTGAACAATACTAAAGCTTCTGTTGGCAGCGATAGTAGTTTTAACCACTTCTAATGGTTGACCTAAAGTGGTGACTTCGGCCATATTTAAAGCAGCCCCCAACAAAATGTTGGAGAAATTCACAGGTTTTTTTTCGATCGTAGCAATGTTTGACATGTTTATTGTATGTTGTTAGTTCAATTAGCTCTGAGTTCGTTGAATAAGCCCAATAAATCACGTCCTTGGAAAGAAAAACTTTTCACCAATACTTAATTTTAACGCAATGCAAACCGGAGAGCGAAGTCGGAGGAAAATTCCGGATCAACTGAAAGGTGGGGAGCAGTTCCATAAACTCCCGGGTGCGGAACTACAACGGGGGGAGCTACTTATGACGCCTGGCCTAGTGATGTCATAAGCTATGTATACGTTCGATAGAACTGCTCAAGTCTAGGGTTCTTTCGGTTGGTGTGCATGAGATATTGATTTAGTTTGGTGTCGTGCGCACACCAGCAGTTTGTGGTGACTAAATAGTGGTAAACGTGATATCAGAGACGTGTAAGGAGGGCCGAATCTGAAGAATAGCGTGAGCCTCCGATTTCAGCTGATTGGAGGCGGATAATGGGTATACAAAGGCGGGTTGATACTTGGAGTTGAGTCGCTCAATCGGGAAATTTTTGAGATTAGCAGAACTAGTATAGCAGAACAGAACAAGCAAATTCTGATTGTGAGCAGCTTGGTGAGAAAATATAGTTGCGTTGGGGCTCTGTGCAGAATGGTTTCGTGTCTCTTGTCCGAGATCTATGCAGATCATTTTTTGCAGTGATATGGTAACTGTGGTGTGGAGTATGGCCCACAAAAGGGTCCTTCAACAGAGATAGTGATATAAAGAGTGAGAGTAAAACAGAGAAAGAGGTGATTAGTTTATCACGACCTTTATGTCTTCGCGGGTATCCAAATCATCCTCTCAGCATAATTTCCGTTACCATGAGACTATTTATTAAATTCGCAGTTTTTGCAACAAGAGTAGAACTGTGCCAGAACAGACCGGGGACCACATATCCATACGGGCATGCTATGAACCGTCGTCGCTGGGACAATGCTCAAACGATTAGATAGTGGACTTTTGGTCCATGGAGATCGAAGCACCCCTGGTGGCTGTTACATCGGTCCTTGGAGTAAAAAGATTGATTGCAGTACTAAAAAAATTGATATTTTTTGGCGAACTACAACTTTTAAATAAAAATAATGAAAGAATATCAGTTCAGAGCACAAAAAGAAAACAAATTGGTACTCGACATCTGTTCGGCGCACTAAGTTTTGTGCACAAAAAGAGAAAAACATATTATCTTGACACTAAAATCACCTACCTGTGTTTATCATATATGCAGATACGAACGCGGAATAACCTCTGGCCTATTGTTGTCTAATATTTGTTACAACCTGTTGCCTATTGGTTTGTACTGTATACAGCCCGCTTTCTATGCCCTATTTGAAACACTCTTAAAGTTGCGATAAAAGAGCCTCAATTTTTTAGATAAGAAAATATCAATTGATAACGCCACTTGGGGTCAAGACCTACCTTTAGTTTAGTGCACCTTGTTCAAATCCAAATCCGCTTGTACTTTTATCTCTGAAATTTTAGCTAAAGCCTTCTTGTTGTCGGATCATATACGGGTAGGTTCCGGTAGCCGTCTTCATAAGCCCCATTGGTGAATTTTCGGTGGCCTGCGATCTGCAACAGTCTTCAATTGTGGCATTGTTTTAAGTGGGGGCGTAGATCCACCTGCGGCGCTTTACGATGGTACAATATTTTTGTGCCACAACTGGGAGGTCACAGGGAATGGCTTCCCTCCTTTCCCACCTTATCTTATCTTATCTTCTATTTTTTCTGCACCGGATTGGATTTGCACCTGTCAAGGAATGCCAATCCTTTCATCTGCCAATGAGGTTGGTACCTTTACGTTTGATGTAAGCTGTCATTTCTCATAGGAAATGAGCTATCTTGAACATTAGATTGGACGGATGTTGCAACAGTATTCAAACAAAGTTATCCGATTATTACAACGAATTTTCCCCTGACCCCCAGAAAGTCACCATAAAAAATATTTTTTCAGGAACCGGATTGGCAATTTTCCACAGTAATGCTCCTTATCAGTATTTCCTATTCAGCTTTCCTATTCGGTTTTCCTTTGGTTTTCCTATTGGGCGACATTTATGCTTTTGATCATACTCTGAAATTACACTTAAGGTTACTATAAATTCTGAACAAATCCCGGTATATTAGGTTTCAGGAGTAAAGGAAAATGGCTGATTTAGAGAAAAAAACGATCGTCTATGCCACTGAGGCTGACTTAGAGTCTTTGAGGGATGAAAATGCAACTGTGTCGAGTGACGAAAGTTACATCGACCATTTTTCTCATGAAAGAAGTTTGAGTAAAGCTTTGAAGGCCAGACACTTGGGAATGATGTATGTAAAGTTCGACATTTGATGTCTCGTTTCCATATTGGGCACAGTTACTAACAATATCAGCACTTTGGTGGGGGTGTTTGGTACGGGTCTCTTCTTATCTCTGGGAGGTACGCTTGCAACCACAGGTCCAGTGGGGATGTTTTTATGTTATCTTGTTGTGGGTTTGGGTATGTGATTTTCTTTTGCAGCCATGTTTAAAAAGCTTACTAACGAAATCTAGTTGTCGGTACCAACCAAATGTGTATAACTGAATGTGGTTGTTTTATGCCCGTGACCAGTGGTTACGTGAGACATGCAGAACATTTTGTGGATGAAGCTTTAGGATTCATGATGGGTTGGACCGATGTTTACTCTAACCTTATTCCTAATGAACTTTCAGCTGTGGCTGTTGTTATGAGATATTGGACAGATTTGAATCCTGCTGTGTGGATTTCCGTATTTGGTTTGTTCATCGTGGCCACTAATTCTTACAATATCAAATTCTACGGAGAATTAGAGTTCAGTTTTGGGATTTTGAAACTTATCTTGATTTTCATCTTGGTGGTGACAGGATTGGTTATTGATCTTGGAGGAACTGGTGAGAGAATTGGTTTCAGATATTGGAAACGTACTCCATTCATGGAGAAGTACGAAGCAGGAGACTTGGGAAAATTTTTGGGTTTCTGGAAAGCCATTAATTCTGTGGTGTACGCTTATGGAGGTACTCAAGCCATTGCTTTACTTGCAGGAGAAAGTGAATTTCCAAGAAGATCCATCTACAGAGCTGCCAAAAGAGTGTTTTACCGGGTTTTTGGTCTTTACTTATGTACTGTGTTTGTGGTTACTTTAATTGTCTCTCCTACCGATCCCAGAATTGCTTCTTCAACCGGTACTGCTAGTGGTTCTCCATTTGTGATTGCTATGCAAGGCCAGATCGACGTGTTGCCTCATGTCATCAATGCAATTGTTTGCTCGTCTGCTCTTTCGGCTGCCAACCTTCAGGTGGTTAAAGCCTCCAGAGTCTTGTTTGCTTTGGCTGCAAAAGGTCAAGCTCCAAAATTCTTCTTGAAAGTTAACAAGCACGGGTTACCTTACATTGCTGTGATTTTCTCCTGTATCTTCATTCCTTTGGCATACATGTCCATCGATTCTGGATCGGCCACCGTGTTTTCTTGGTTCCAAAATATCACCTCGTCTAACATTTTGATGAACTGGATAATTATTTCCATCAACCACATTTTCCTTATGCGTGCCTTCAAAGCTCAAGGCTACACCAGGGCAGACTTACCGTTCACATTTCCCGGTACCCAGTATGCCTCATGGTTTTCATTGTTCTTTTCTGGATTGTTTTTGTTGACTGGTGGATTTGGTAATTTTATCAAGGGAAACTTTGACTTTGGAAGTTTCTTTGGTTCTTACTTTATTATTCCATTATCGATTGTATTATTTTTTGGATACAAGTTCTGGAAGAAGACCAAGCTTAGAAAACCCCATGAAGTGGATTTAAAGAATATTTTCAAGGATATTGAACGTTATCCTGAACCAGAGTACCCTAAATTAAAGGGTTTGCAATATATTACCCTTATTTGGGCTTGATGTGAAGGAGGGAGAAAAAAAAAAGTGTGTGTTCAATTCGTAATCCTTTGTGGTTTGATACGGCAGAGGGTAGTGCTAGTAAATAGTATTGGTAGAGTCGTAAGTGCTAATAAACTAGTTTTTGGAGTCTTAAAAATTGTAGTATGAGGTTTTGAAAAGTAAAATACTATAGTTGGCAAGTTATGTGGCAGTACCCCTAGCACAGTCTGCTTATAGAAAGCCGTTAACGAGTCTCTCCTGTAGTCACTTTATCACCTGCCAAAGGTTACCCTTTATCCCATTCCAGTTCAAAGTTGCCAGGTGCTATGAGTTCAGCAACCATTTTGGCACTGTGAGCTTTTCTTCAAGATAAGCTCATCTTTCACTACTAGCCATAGTATGAATATAACAGCCTTCATAAGCACTGGGCTTAGCATGGACAGTTGTCACCTAAAAATCGTATTTGTATCCTTTTCAAGACTAAGCTTATCAGTGCCAATTACGTTTCCTGGACCCCAAACAATACTTGGTCTAACACTACACGATCGATTTGGAGAACCATGGGGTCTTTTTTGAAAGATTTACAGTCGTAAAATGCTCCAATTAGCCTAGGGCTGCAAATTCACGAAAACGTAATACATCTACACGACAATGATGATCACGTGCCTCGCGCATCCGCACCTACCTGAAGAATCAGTTAATTGAGGTCTAATCTTTAATCATACATTTACGCCATGGCGGAAAGAGTGAAGCAAGGAATTGGCCATATAGGGACATCTGTCTCAAACACCATAGGATCCAATGTGAAAAATCCCTTCAAAAAAAAACAATTCGACAGTGATGACCAACTAATTTCCCAGTACCAACACGATACTGAGAGGTCGATAAAGGCCTTGAAATATATTTTGAGCCAGATCCATAGTATCGCCAATAAGGGGGTTCCACAACTCTTCAAGAGCAACATGAAAGGGGTGGAGTTGTTTGGGAAGCTTATAGGGGCAGAATCTCTACACTTTGAGGGTATTGAGCTGTATTATCATGAATTTGATGTCATGCAGGCACAGCAGGAGTTGCCACTGGTACACCCCAAAGAAATGGATTTCGAGATCCCTGCATTAAATGAACAGTTGTACAACTATATGGTGACACTAGACAAATTGGCATCCAAAACTTTGGACGATTGGGACTTGTTCTACCAGGAGAACAAATTGCGAGTAGTTGAAATGTGTGGGTATTTAAAAGATACATTGAAAGTTATAAAAAAGCGGAATAAGAAGCAGTATATATATGAAAAGACCCATAAGAAACTCGAGAAACTCATGAAAAAAACCAGCCCTTTGGATGATAAAGAGCAGAAACTGATGGTGACTTTGGAGAGGGAATTAAAGGATGCAAAATATGTCTACGAAAAGCTCGACGAAAGAGTTCGGTCTTTACTTCCTCATGTGTTTTCGTTCTTGGAGGAGTTTATTGATTCCCTTTCAAAGATCGTGTTAGCCAAACAAATTGATACGTATAAGTCGATATATGAGACCATGGACTATTTCATCACCTATTACGGGCTTATGCCAAACAAAGAGATAAAGGACGATGATTATGAAGCTATTATGGATTCGTGGGAGAGTTCAATGACACCGGTGCGGTTGCAAATTGAAACTTTCATCAGTCTTATACACAACAAGAATCCAGAATTGATCGATAATGAGATTGATGACGAAGATAAGACTCTGAAATCGAGCAAAATGTGGAAGAAGATGACACAGAAAATGACATCCAAGACCTTCTCCTTGAAGGCCACAGACAGAAGAAATGGGTTATTTGATGGTTATTTGATAGCTGATCACCTAGATGCATTTTTGCAATATCAAAACCCCAATGCCAATATTTCAGAGACCTACCACCCCACAAAAGCACCTGTCATGCCGATTGTGCAGGAACTGGCGGTGAGTTCTGTACCTCCACTACTCCCTCCACGTCAAAACACGGCCCAGCAACCAGGTTTCCTTGCTACTCCCCGCCTCGGTGTTCCTATAAGTCTTCCGTCCTCGCCAGTACCTTCCACGCCATTGTCGTACAACAATGCCACCATGGATTCGGATATCGAGTCTTTTGAGTCGGATAGTATTATGAGTGAAGTTGATGACGATGATGACGATAGAGAAGATGAGTCATTACTTCGTTCCAAGTCCATTTCAACTTCGAATATGCTTGATGATACCAAGGATAGAAAAAACTCCAGGTTGATGAGGGTTTATAACGCTTCCAAGAACAATATTGGAAAAGCACCAATTCATGCCTCAATCAATGCCTTGGTTGTACCAAAGGACAACATCTTCAACCAATCAACCAGCATCACCCACAAAGTGGACGAGTTTGGTAAATATTTTCAAAAACTCAACCGCTTGGGGTTGCAAATTCGACTGGTTGCAAAATATGACTTTGAAGGGGTGGAGCCTGGCGATTTATCTTTCAGAAAGGGTGACGTTGTGGATATAATATTCACGTTCCACGACTTATCGAACACAGATAGAAATACATGGTCCGTGGGAAAGATTCACAAGGGAGAGTCTCAAGGGATCACGGGAGAACAAGTTAGAATAGGACTAGTTCCCAGCCTGTTTTTTGCAACCTGAGATATTTCTTCATAGTTTTTATTCATTTATTTATACTAAGAAATATTACGATGCAATATGACTTTGTTTTTGAGTTGTTGAGACTTGCTATCCTCCTCTTTAGTCGTTCTCATAGTCCAAAAGTTTAACCATGTTTCCCAAGACCCTATGAGGATCTTGTCTATAACCATCATGGAATAGATCACTGGTAACATACGCTCTAAAGTTCTTACCACCGAATACATCCTGTAACACCAGGGATGTCACCGAAAAGTCCACATATAAGTCTTTGACGTACACGGCTCCCACAATCGGGACATCCTCAAACGTAATTGTCTCCAAGACGCTCTTTTGATAAAGTTTTGGCCATTTTGTGTTGGAGTGAAGAGCATATGCCAACTTTTTGAACCGTCTAAGTTCTATGTAATCATCGAACATCGACTTGTACACCATTTCCGAAGTGAAGAACACCGGACCCTCGGAATTAGTGTCAAATACAAACGCAGCATTTTCTGGTAAGTATCTGAGTCTATCAGCAGACCAATTGGAGCAAGGAACAGCTGGGTTATTACCATCACAGTAGATCGACTCCTGGAACAATGCGTATAGGATATTTGTGTCGAAAGACATCATATTTTGAACCTGTGTCAAGACGTTACGAGATGGTTCATTATACAATACCAAATCGTTATTGAAGTACAGTACCACATTGTGGATAGAGTCAGTACCACCAAAACCACCAAAACATAACCCCATTTGTTGAAACCGTTCAACCGATAAGTTTCCTCCATCAGGTAACGTGACCTTGTTCTTGGCTAAGTACGTCAAAATGGTTCTGACTCTTTTAACATCCTGTGGGTACTTTTGGTAGTAATGCACATTTCGATCCTTGGCTCTAGAATAAGTAGCGGTGTATACGTCATCTGGTCCCCGATTGACAGGTGGAACTCCTCCAGTAATGAAAGCTTCTTTAATAGCATTGCGGTACTTCGACAAGTATATAAATGAACAGAATCCACCAAAAGATTGTCCGTGAAGAGACCATTTTTTATCCCCCAACAACGTCCTTCTAATGGTCTCGAGATCCTCCACAATTGATGCACCTGTAAAGTTCAAAATAAACTCCAATTGCCTCTGTACATACTCACTCTCCGATTCTCCCTCAACAGAAGGTACTAACTTGAAGAAACTAGAAGCATTCAACGGCGTACTTAAACCAGTTCCTCTTTGGTCCATAAACAACAATTGGTAGCCCAAGTCCAAAAAGTAATCGATATATGCCGAATTGGTTGCAGGGGGGCTACAGGGGAACCCTGGACCACCTTGTATAAACGTCAATATCTTTTCACAATTGAGAGGATGTGCTTTTTCGGTGTCTCTTTGACAAAGAGTTGCAATCACTTGAATCGTTTTGCCATTGTTGGTAGAATACGACAACGGAACGTCAAACTTCAACACATGGACGCGTATATGCCGGGTTTTATACGTTTCCACCACCTCGTATCCTGACATGTTGAGTTTCTGGGGCACTATCTCAAAAACGACTTTCTACCAAAACGACAAAACGACATATCTCAAAGACGACTTTACAAATACGGTATTTCAAAAACGACTTGAAAATCTGACGCGTAAAATACCTGTAACTACAAGTCCTTATTAATGGCAAGAAACAGAGCCACAGAATCCAGCAGCAGACTGTTGGTGTTTAACAAACCAATAGTGTCCACTCCTCAGGCACCCATAGCTACCAAGGATGTTTTGACAAGGCTACAACAGCTTCAAGAAGAGCTTGCGACTGTGGATATCGAAGAACCCGATCTTGAGAGCTTCACCAAGATCAAAGATGATCTAGTCAATCCGAAATTGTTGAAAAGCGGAAATGCTGGTGTGCAGGCGTATGTGTGCTGTGCATTGGCCGATTTGTTTAGAATCTTCGCTCCAGATGCCCCATTTACCGGAGATCAGCTTTCTATGATATTCAAGGCTTTCTTCAATCAGTTTAAAAAATTGTCCGAAACCAACAATGCGTACTTCCCCCAGCAGTGCTACTTATTGAAACGGTTAGCCGAAGTCAGGTCCACGATTTTGATCACAGATCTTAAAGATGCAGAAACGCTCACTGAGAATATATTCAATGTGTTCTATGACTTATCTAATAAGGAGTTCCCACAGAAGCTTGAACCCCTTATTTCAGATATAATGTCGGATATTATGGCAGAGGCAGAGGTGGTGCCCCACAATGTATTGAAGCTTGTTTTAGACAAGTTGATATTCAATGGTGATCGACTTGCGTCTGATAGGATATCCAATCCAGGGTTCAATTTTTCGGTTAGTATATGTGAGGCCAATGTTGATAGAATGTCTCGTCAGGTGGCACAATACTTCTCGGAAATGCTATACGAAAGCTCGAAAGCTTCTGAAGATGGTAGCATTGAAGATAGGCTTAAGAATAGTCACGGTCTTGAGACTTTGAAAAGGATCCATAAATTATCCGTACAGATCTGGAAGTACGTTCCTGGATTGTTGAATGCTGTGATGGGCTTAATTGAAGAGGAATTAAATGCAGATGATGAAACGATAAGAATCCTTGCTACTGAAACAATTGGCCAGATGGTAGCTCAGTCTAAATCCTTCTCCAATTTCATTGTCAACTACAAAGTTACGTGGTCTATCTGGCTAAAGAAGTCATTGGACGTGTCTCCTGGCGTGAGGTGTAAATGGGTGGATCAGATTTCTGAAATCATCAATAATCTGAATGGTTTAACTTCGGAAGCTTCGACTGAGCTTTGTAATGGAATTAACAAGAGTTTATTGGACTCTGATGAAAAAGTTAGATTGATGAGTTGTATTTCCATTGAAAAAATCTTGTTCGAGAAGTTTACCAGGGTCTTTAACAAAGACACCATGGTCATCTTGAGTCAATTGATAAGAGAGAGAAACGGTGATGTCAGAAAACAAGCTATCACTATCTTGAGTAATCAATGCACCCAATACTTCAATTCCTTCAATGCTAAAGAAGTGATTGATTTTGGTGACAAGGGTCAGGAGGAGAGTGCTGATCTCCAAGAGCACGTCTTCAAAGAAATCCCCAACCAGCTTTTGTCGTTGATATACATCAACAATAAAGAAATTAATTCCACTTTGGACATTTGCTTCTTTGAAAAGATTCTTCCCTTTGAAGAAAACACCGTCAAAAGAGTCAACCGGTTGTGTCAAGTATTCAGTTCCTTGAACGAGAAAAGCAGGGAAGTTTTCTTCGCCATGAATCAAAGACAACAGAAAAATGCTGATGTTTTAACGACGTTTATTACGCTATGTGAAGATTATGGGAAAATCGGTTCATTGGACGACAAAGAAAACATGGCGTTGGCAATGATTAAACCCAGTGAAGAAAAACAGAAACTTGTGAATAAACTAGAAAAAGTTATCAAGTGGTTCTGTGAGTCTATTCCTGATGGACTCAATAGCGAATTATGTTTCGAACGGTTCTACAAGTTGAAGAATTTCAGATTCCTTCACCTCATAAAATTGGCAGTGTCTCCAGATTCTGACTTCTTGACTGTTAAGAATGCTATGAGGGAGTTACTCACAAAACTTAGCAATCCTCGAAGCATCAAAATAGACACTGACAGGACCAATATATCTACTACAGATATGGTCTCAACCTTCAAATTATTGATGTACCGGTCCTCCATCATCATGTATAACAAATCCAACATCATGGAATTGATTAACTACTCCAGGAACATCAAGCATGAGTGGACTTCCACGTCTAACGAACTCCTCAATCATATCGCTGTGGCTAGACCCGGTGTTCTCAAAAATCATGTTGACAACTTAGTCAGTATTATAAAGGATCCAGAGATGAATCAAGTATTAACATCTGGGTGTCTCAAAACCCTTTATCAGATCATAAAAAAGTACCCTGATCAATTCCCCAAAAGTGTAGATGAGAGGCTTCAAGAACTCTGCTTGAGTGGCTCCCCTAATCAAGCCAAGTATGCTATGAAACTTATTGGATACAGTACAAAGAAAGACTTGTTTTGTTCTGAGCTCGTGGAGAAGGTCTTGCCCTTTGATTTGTCGTCTCCAAACCTTGCTACGTACATGTCTACAGTTTCTGAGACCTTCTTGGTTGAGCCAGAACTATTAGACGACAGTGCCAGTAACTTAACTGCTGTTTTGATTAAAAAAGTCCTTTTGACCAACGAAGGTACTCCTGCAGAGGAAAGTGAAAACATTTGGATCTCAGACAATGATATCATTGAGAACTTTGAAACCCACAAACCTTTAGTGCAGAAGTTGTTAGCTTTTCAGATATTTACAAATAGACTCAGATCATTGCAACACCGGGATGTAAGTAAGTCTGAATTTGAGGAGATCTCCAGACCTGTGATAAAATTGTTTCACACTGTCGTTTCTTGTGGTGGTGAAATAGTCAGTGATTCTTTTCCAACACCACCGCAGTACCAACTGAGACTCAGATTGGCTGCGGGACTCAACCTTTTGAAATTGGTCAAATGTACTGTGTTTGAAGACTTTTTTACCAACGACGTGTTGCTCAGCTTGGCCTACTTGTTACAGGATCAAAATATGAATGTGCGAGCTCAATTCTTAAAAGTATTGCAAAAAGATTTGTCCAAAGGGACTGTGTCTGATAAATTGTTGACTCTAATGTGCTTTATGAATAATGAACCAGATAAGTCGCTTCAGCTCAAAGTCGAAACATGGATCAGATCTATGCACAAGAAGTCCCAGTCAAGAAAGGAAATGAGATTTGAGAAAGTTTTATTTAGACTTATTCACTTGATAAGTCATAGTGATAAGTTCAACCTTTCCGAAAGCCCTTTAGACTCGTTCCAATACGCTGCTTCCATTCTTATTTTCTTCTTGGATCACATCATTGATGCCGACAACATTTCTTTGTTGTATTATCTTGCCAGCAGAGTCAAACAATTCAGAGACGCAACCGTTGATCAGTCAAAGTATAATATAAGGCCTCAT
This sequence comes from Yamadazyma trypodendri, assembly GCA_030572515.1. Lineage (NCBI taxonomy): Eukaryota > Fungi > Ascomycota > Pichiomycetes > Serinales > Debaryomycetaceae > Yamadazyma > Yamadazyma trypodendri. The sequence continues at coordinate 465,900 of JAJMAI010000002.1, read as the reverse complement.
GGAAATGAAGTAACTAATTTATACAGTGTTGCAGAGCTTGGGCAATTGGTCATAAAAGAGTTCGGAGAAACCAAGAATTGGTCAACTTTGAGCTGGCCCGGTAAAGTGCAGCCACCAAAGGATTTGTTCACACCAATGCTCAATACATCTGAGGCACATGCAATTGTATCCAAAGTCTACATCACCGAAGAACTCCAAATTTCAATGCGGGTGTTTATAAGGCAAGTTCTTGGTGGTGGACTCCAAAAGAAACGGGCTCATGCCACCGGTTTACCTAAGAAAGTGAAACCGAAAAAGACTAAAGTCCTCAAGCAGAAACCAATGGCAACCAACGCGATCGAGCCATCTAGAAAAAGCTCTAGGTCCACGAAAAGCGTTAACTATGCTGGTGATAGTGACTTGGAAGTGTCAGGGGAAGATGAATAAAGTGTTTATTTATGAAATTAATGTATAGGAATAAAAATCATGGATCCATGGGCTTGAAAGCCTTGATGTTTTCGTGCACACCCTCATCGCCTAGAAGTCTCAACCTCGTTGCTGCCGGCTCTTTCCTTCCGTTGGTATATTCGAAAGCCAATACATGAAGCAATTTGGCTGCCTGTGACTTATATGTTCGAATAAAATATTGGCCACAAGCTTCCCACCAATTGGCAATGCAAAAGAAATGAACATTGGCTACAGACTTGGTGTCCAAGTTACCCATTTTAGCCAAAAATGTCCAAGACATCGATATGGGGAACTCTTTTATGCCCAACAGGGTTAAGACCGCAAATAAAGAACATATTCCTGCCAATCTTTCGTCGTATTTGTCTTGTTCCTCCCATTTCTGGGTGGATTTATTCCTTTTCCAGCCCATACGTGATCTCCCTTCCTCTGTATCGACTGAGCAGGTGTAACCTATTATTAAGGGACATTTTTTGACCAATCTTGCCATTAAATACCGGTGTAAGTCTGGGTATGCCATCAATAAATTAGCTGTCAACTTGGCCAATGGGAGAGCTGCGTGAGGTTGAACAACAATCTCTGCTTCTGCTTGTGATACGATGGCCTTGCTTATAAAGTTTAGAATAAACGTGTACGCCAACTGATTCTCTTTGACCATATTCACGCTGGTTATTATGGCCTGAGTAATTTCGTTCAATTGTCTGTTACTGTTGGAAAGTTGACCAAATTTGGGGTTGATACTTCTCCGTACAGGTCCCACAGCTTTCTTGAACAGTTTATCATTATTGACCGTTTCCACTATCTCCGTTTTGAACACCTGGATCTGTTGTTTATACTCGAGGAATTCTGCCTCTAAAATCTTCTCCTTGTTTGCTTCTTTCTCTTCCAACTCTTGTCGTTTCTTTTGTTCTTCCTTCTCGTTTAAATCCTTTAGTTCTTGTGCTTTCCTCTTCTCTTCTTCTATGACCTTATCCTTCTCCTCCTTCTGCTTTCTTATCTTGTCCTGTTCTTCTTTCAACTTTCTCTCCGCCTCCTGGTTCTTGTGTAGCTCCTCTAGCTTGGTACGCTGTATAGCCTCTTCCTCCTTTCTCTTTCGCTCCTGCTCCTCTCGAACACGCTTCTCGTGTTCTTGCTGTTTTCGTATCCGCTCTCTCTCCCGGTTGATGACTTCCTGTACTTCGTTGGTCTGTAGTGTGAGGGTATTAAGGAACTTATTGGATAAGTAGTTGATGTCACTTTGACATGTTTTGTGTAGTTTATCGAACACCTCAGAATCGATCCGGATGACTTCTATAACCCTTTCGTCCGGAGTGTCATAGGAGGAGTCTGAGTCGACTTCTAGATCGAGATCGTGTGGTATTCCAAGGATCATTTCCCGATTATGTGTTTATTCTTATACAATGTGTCGCATAAAAATAACCTAAGAAATTCTGGTCCTGGACATAGTAAGTATCATCCCGCGAAATTTTTCACATATTTTTTTCAGGTTAACACAACATGAATAGGGTAAGGTGTTTCAGTACTGCTGGCAGATTATGCAGAACCGGATACAGTACTGTGGAGCCTGTGCACCATTTGGTGCCGATCCAAAAAAACCTCTTGAAACCAGGTCTTCAGGAGCTTTTGTTACCCAAAGACGACGTGAGATCTGTCGGGTACAAACCACAGAACATTGGCCAAGATAGAGTGCATGACTACTATAGAGACCATATCAGGAGCAACTTGATGCTCCAAATGTACGAGCATGGCCAGGAAACCAAAGTGGGGGAAAAACAGAGATCATGGGGAACTGATTCACCATATAAATTATACAGAAAGCTCAAAAAGCCTAGGGGATTAAGCAGAGCCACCAAAGATATCAAGCCCATCACTCAAAACAATATCCCTGAATTGGAATCGATCAATATCAACTTGTACAACAAAGATGCCTTAGATGAAAATTGGCTTAATATCTCTTCAAGGTTACAAATAGCCCAGATTACCAACGTCAAACCAAAGAGAATTTATAACAAGTCCAATGTTTTACCTTGGAGATGTAGAGAAGGTAAACCATGTGGATGTAAGGTGGAATTGACTGGGGAGGATATGAGTCAATTTTTATCGACTTTGACCGAACTTGTGCTTCCAAAAATCAGAACATTCAAAGGAATTAGTAAGAAATCAGGAGATCAAAATGGTAATATCTCATTTGGCTTAGGCCCTGAAGATGTTAAATTCTTCCCTGAGATCGAAAATTTTCAAGAATTGTTCCCAAATTTGTTTGGTTTCCACATCACTTTCAAAACCACCGCGACAACTGATGATCAGGCCAGATTATTGTTATCTTCTTTGGGATTCCCATTCCACTAAAAATCATGTACATAACTTGTCAATATAGATTCACTATTTTTTTGCGACCATTAAAATTTTAATTAATGTCAACTTCTATAATTCAAGAGTACGCCATTTTGTACACAGATAGGTTGGTTCAAAAAGATAAGAAATGGGCGGATGGGACCTTGAAGTACTATGAGTTCAACAACAAGATTGAGGTATATAATGAAGGGGGCACATTGGTGAAAAGTGATTTTAGAGTCGTCAAATGGGAGGAAAACAAACAATACACCGTGAACAAAATGCTTGTTGAAGTAGTTGATTTTCTTGGGAAGACCACACGTGATATACTGGATCTTTTCAAAAAGGAGAAATGTTCTGAAGTTGGCTCTCTGAAGGTGCTGAAATCGCCGGTCATTGAGAAGAACGTTCTGTTGAAAGAAATCACCAGTAAATATCGTACTATAGACCCTGGGACCGAACTGGTCCCATTAAAAGGTGTTCAATTGCTTAGGAATATGAACCACAAGTCAGTAGGGTTGAAAAGACCCCTAATGAGCTCCACAAAGTCGTTTACTGCAAAGAACTGTGTGGTTACGAGAACTAATAGCGCCTCCACACTCCCAACGTTGAATTTCAAGGTTGTTGACCCGATAATTCGAAGAGTGCATCCACAGTCCACCAAGATCTACCGATTCATTCAATGATGTAGCACTGTATACCACTTGTCTTGTTGCCCCCGAAGTGGGCAAACAAAGGGACGAATTTGGATGCAAACATTCACCACAGGAAAAGACGAAACCACCCCATTGCTTGCAAGTTGAGCTGGTTTGTTAGAAATTCTAGCGAGATATGCCTGCGCTGGTAACTCAGTCATTGTGAAGCACAAATTATATTAATGAATTTACGAAAAAACAATTTTAGCACACCTTGACTTCTCTACTATTTAAATGTGTTATTTGCAACCTCTTTTGAGCGTTATTGGCAAAACAGTCTATAATGAAAATACGTTTTCAAAAGGCCCCAATATGCCCAGAACCACTCCCTGAGAACTGTACGAGCCTTCAAACATTTGCCCTGTTAGAATAGTTATATTTGGATTACAGGTGCCTATTTCTCCGATAAGAGAAATGTTGGCAAAGTGTTATGCACACGATACGCAGGGTACATTTTTCGCGTCTTTGACCCTTACACCAGTGCGCGAGATTCGTACTTGTCACACGTGGTCAAATCGCTTATCGCCTATTACACAGCTGCACATCAAAACGACACGAAAAAAGGAGCGAAAGCATAAGGGTAAGTGCTCACCCTCACAAACCTGTAATAAGCTGTCGGCTGAGATTATTTTAGTCGCAAAGTTAGGTGTCACAAGACGATAGGATTGGAAGATGCGCCTCTTTTTCTTTTAAGGGGTTGGTTCTTCTTCACTTCTTTAGGGCCATTTCACCAAAGACCGGCCTAGATTGGCAGAAGCATGGCGGTAGAAAAACCGGTGATGGCAGTGCTGTTGTTTCAAGTATGTCAGTATTGTAACGCAGGTTGGACCACATGTTGTTGCGTCTAAAGGCTCTATGGCTAATAAAGAGGTTTAATTATAATTTATAATCCTATACATGTTCTGAAGCATGTAAATAAATAAATTTATTTTATATAAAATCTGATATTAAATGTTCTTTAAATAAATCTGATGCTATAAAAATATTTCATTTTATAAAACCTTATATTAAACCTTATATATATTCATATGTGATAGATATAATTAAGATTAGACTAAAATAAGGTACAGTATCGGGCGACTTCGTGTAGTGTGACACAATGCAGGTTGATACTGTTAGCAAAAATGTCATAATCAATTATGACGTTTGCTGCCGATGCATAATCATGTCAAAGTACTAGATTTGCCAAAAAAAGGAACAAGCAACCAAAAATTCCTGCGCTTTAATTTGAAATTATGGCGATAATTAAGGTTGTGAAATTGCAAGTTTAGGGTGTATGGGGAGGAAAAAACCGTGAATATTTAAGCAATGTAGATCCCTTAATTTCAGTACACTTTTTTTTGGACCTCACCTCTAGTCTGGATATATATTAAACGGTTGTCCGTTAATCACGAAAGATATCATGGTGATCATAGGACAAGCGTTTCTACAGACCAAGCGTGCTTACATTCTTGTTGCATTGGTAATATGCCTGTTAATAACCATCTTCATAGCGGAACGAATAATATTGACAGAGGGAGAGTCAATTGTCCTGCCAAGGAAGTCTACTAGAGGCAAATTGGATCTTACGAAGAAGAACATTGTGTTTCCTTCCACCTTCACCATGGCATCTCAAAAAAGTGACTTATGGGATTATTATCGTATCTACTTAGAAGATATACCCGAAGACATTGCAGCTGATTCAAACAAAGAAAAATCGGATGACCAAAGTGTTAACGGATTGAAGGATAAAAGCTTGATTCCTGCCAAGCTTATGAACTCCTTGGAAGACGCCAATATTTTCAAGTTTGCTGGCGACTCGAGCTGGTTAACTAAGGGAATCGTGAAAGCTCCTTATTTAGATCACCCGATTAGTTTATATGAGAATAAGGGCGAAGATTGCAAAACAAATCAGCAGGATTTCAATCTTGAAATTACCCAGTATGTGGAGTTTGACAAGGATTTGGAAGAAATGGCGTTGATATTTGAAGACCAATTGGAGAATGACCCTGCGTTCAAGGAGTTAAGACCTTTTTTCAGGAAAGATATCTTCCAGCAGATCAAAAAAGGTGTTGTGTCAAAGCACTGGTATAAATTTGCTGGTACTTCGGTGTGGTTGAAAGATTTGGGGGTTCATTTGATGATCAGCAGAGTCATCTATTCTCCTCAAGGTAACAAGAGAAACCCCATTGCTAGTTTCACCTATGCACAGGTATACAATGAAGCATGGGAAGAAGTCAAAGATGTGGAATTGGTGGTACCCGTCAAGAATGATGTTGATATGGCGGAGGTTACAAACATGAAATTTCCCAAATTCTTACCCATTCCATTCTACAATAATGCCAAATTCCAGAAGAAAGTATATTATGGTACTGAAGACCCCCGGATCTTTTTAACTAAGAATGCAGATGGTATAGAAGAACCAAGTATTATATTTAACGCACACCACCGAGTGATTCTGAAAAATCAAGATGTCGATGAAAAGAAAATGGACGTGGAGTTCTTGTACTATAGATCGATGTTTTTGGCATGGCCATTCCGGTTCCAAAGAGGGAAAACAAATGTTGACGGATTACCTATGGAAGAAACAAATAACGTCGTTTACAATAAGGTGGTGGAATTGAGAAGAGAAGGGGTTGATCGGGAGAAGGTACAAAAGAATTGGACACCTTTAATTAGTTACCAGGACCGGTTGACATACGGACACGATAAATATGTGTATTTCGTGTACAGGTGGTCAAAATTGGAGATTTTGAAATGTAACTTGGAGAATTTAGTGGAAGGAACCTCGCCGTGTCAGTACGATTACAAAAGAAAGTTGGATCTGAGTAAGGATGAGGTTGGTCCTTTAAGGGGCGGTAGTGAAATGATCAATATTCGGGACATTGTTAAAGATAAGTCTATCACATTACCAGAGAAAGAAATTTGGATAGGATTCCCCAGAGCGCATATCAAAGAGTGTGGATGCGGCAAGGATATGTACAGACCTAACCTTGCTGTTATGAGCAAAGAGACGGACGGTAGCTACAAAATCACCCAATTGTCATCATTCATTTCATTCAATATCGATGTTTATGGCTGGACCAACCCTAAAATATTGTGTGCATCACGAGACCCCAATGCTTTAATTTCTAATGGTATATCCGGCTGGAGTTATGATGGTGATACCGATTATATGACACTTTCGTTGTCGGTGGCTGATGCTTCCAATCAAATTGTGCATATCAAAAACTTACTCAATAGACTTCTCCTTGAAACCAAAATTTTGGAGACAGATCCCGTCAAAGCATTCGATGACAACTCTGTGAACTGTGCCATGACGGAATCGGGACAGTTCTGTGAAGCTTACGGCATAGAAATGAAAGAATTGGGCAGGGTTCCACCACCTGAACCCGAATACTAATTTTATAGACATAGAGAACTTTCAATGTAACATATTATTAATTTACCCTACAAAATACTTGCTGTCTATCTGGGGAGATGTTAAAATGGGGATGTGGATAATTCTCTGCAATTGGTGATTCACTTCTACCCATGACCTAAGTATATTATCCGAGAGTAAGGGAGTGAGGTAATTGTCGTTTAAAAGTAAGGATCCCACAAGTTTGTTTGGAAGAATACTATTGGAGGACTTCATTATTGTAAAGGTGCTATTTCCAATACTGAAATTGCCATTTAAGGTAGATGTAGTGGATTTGAAAATAATTTTGTTGTCATTACAATACACTAAAGTGTAACGTAAGTTTTTGGATTTTTCGAGCTGAAACTTGTATCCCGTGAAAGGAGGATCATGGTAACAGTATCGAGACATATCAGAGGCCAAAACAATAGTCAATAGTGTTAAAAACCGTAGCATTTGTCTGGAATTTGTTTTGTGGTGAGTGGCTGCAAATATTAAAAACCAATGAGAATTTTAAGTTGAGAGATTGTGCATGAAGCACCACAGGCTACAGGACCGCCAAACAGGGGGAGCTGTTAAATAAGAGTTATAAGATCATATTCTTCTGGGCCGGTGCCAATTGAGATATGTAATAAAACAAATACACGTGTTAAAAATGACGGAAACAAAAGGGTAAAATGCAAGTTGAAAATGTTGAGGTCTTTGATAAAAGAGCCCCAAAGTAATGGATAATCAATTCAATTCTAAAGTAACTAGTCTGTGATGCTGATTAACTGCATAGCAACTTTTGGATTAGGTGGCAGGAAACTCAACACTTCCACTTAAACAGGTGATGAATTCATCGTCCTTGGTATAGGCTCTGGCAGTGACGTAATATTTCCCTGGAGGGACTTCGTTTGGAATTTCAACTTCTTTGATTATGACTTGTTGGCCGGCACTAACAGGGCATTCAAGATCGACTTTAGTTATTTCTTCACAGATATCAAACGTTTGGTGAATTAACTTGATAAAGCCGTATCTAACATCAACTTCGACATACGCTCCGTCTTCAATGTCTTTAGACAAGTATCCTTTAGCAATAATCGTCAAGTTGGCTCCCTTTTCTGGAGGGTTTGGGTTTAAAATGACACTTTGTAAGTTCAAAATCTGTGGCTCAGTCACATCACATTGAACCAATGGAGAATCACCCGGAATTGGTCTCTCATCTTTCCCTGGCACCCCAGGCAAGGTGCTCATATCAATCTCAAACACCATCTCGTTTCGGGGCGTTTCTGACGAGTGAAAGGCTGCAATTGCATCAACAAATTGGTGTTGTAAGGACGGAATAAGTGATAATGAATTGACAGAAGCTGCCGATGCTAAAAGTAAGAATTTGTTGAACGAAACCATTGTGGTAATAAGCAGATATTAGCGAGTAGTGTGTAAAGTGTTCTATACGATTTTTATTTGTAATGAAGATCAAAAAAGATGATGTTGGGAAACGATAAGGGAAAATGGTTTTTGTAATGACTCCCTAATTTATAGAGACTGCGGGAAACACCACATGGTAGTGCGCGCACCATATTTAGCAACCATTTAAGCAATACAATTGTGTATTATAAATATAGAGTGGCAGCACAAGAATTGAATCACGGTAGTGTTTAAGACACATGCAATAAAGGTTAAGAAAGGACGAGATTAGCTGTCATGGTATCGAATCTTTCTCGGAGAAGCTTGTTTTGAATAATTAACAACTCGTTGTAAATATAGACCCCATCTGGAGTGGCTAACAACTCTTTCAATTTAGACTGAGATAACTTCCACACAACAGAGTCAGTGACAGTGGTGTAGCTTATCTCTCTATAATTGTTGATTTCAAAAACGTCCCCAAATGCGGTCATTGGAAGAATGCTGGAGTGCAAATCAGTTTTATTACTTTCAAACAGAATTATGGACTTGATAAGTCCAGTTTCAACGATGAAAAAAGCAGGTTTTTTGGAGGTGGTGTCATAGAATGTAAGATTTTCTGGGATTTGTTCTTTGACAAAGAAATCTGTGAGCTTGGACCAGAATGCTACATCTTTATTGGATAAGCCCTGGAATGTAAGCATAAGCAATGGTAAAGGCTGCTTTTTGAAGGATGAATCGTTCCCACTGAAATATCTCGATTGGTTGGTTTGTTCGTGTCTCACAGTTCTGGTGGCTGCTTGGTACACTTGAGAAGTTCTTGGGGTTGTTCCCAAATTTGAGTCTAATGTATTCATTGGGTTCTTGGTTTCAGGACCAACGATAGATTTATGCCTCGTCAACCCCAAATAATCATAATTATCCACATTGATTCCTTTCAGTTTGACAATAGTTTTGTAGGTGGTCAAGAAAGAGCTCTCACACCATTCCAATGCATAATTCAACGTATTAAACAACTCGATATTTGTGTCACTGTCTGAATCCCATAACCCACAATCTCTCAAAGCCTTGACTGTTTCGTCATTGTCTTCGACTGAAGAGATTATAAACTGTGTCTCAAACTCATTCATTAAGTTCAAAATTCTTCTGAACCCTTCAGCAGCTGAAAAGTCAATTGATACAATTCCTTTCATATCCAAGATCAAAAACTTGACAGGATCTTTCCTAAAGTTCTCAACTTCGAATCTCCACCGAATTGCTGCTTCAACCCCTCCAATAGATCCAAAAAACAATGTTCCTTGTAATTTGACCACGCAGATTTGGTTACCAACAGCTTTGAGAAATTCTTGCTGTTTGGGATGTCTTAAGACAGTGGATCTGGCTACCTGCCCTGTATACATACCTTGTACCACTGGAGTGGTGGCAGCTTCCACGACAAACGATAAACATGCCAATAAAATACCAGCCAAGACCCCATAAACAAAGTCCCAAGCTCCCATCACTACCACAATAATAATGATGGTTGAGTACTCGATTCTGGTTAGTCTGCCATATGTATCATACAAAGCCTCTTTCAATAACTCGTACCCCAAGAGGTAGATCAAGGAACCAACCACACAAATTGGAATATAACCAATTACCACAGGGCCAACCATCATTACGGCTCCAGTAGCTACCGCCAACAAGACACCCGCAAGTCTATCGTCAGCACCAGCTCTGATGAATAACACGGAGTTGGTATAGACGAGATAATTTTGAATTGAACCCAATAAGCCCGAAACAGCATTGGAGTAACCATGGGCCACCAATTCTCTGTCAACATCCACCTCATCCATATTAACCGTCACTGCCAAAGCTGGAACATTTATGGGGACGTGTAAAATACCAAAGAAAGTCAAAGCTAACATAGTGGGGAATTGTCTGGCTATACACCACCAGTCCACTTCCGAGAACTTGTATAACTCGTAGAATCCGTACCAAGGTTCATCATCATCCACAGTTGGGAAGACCCAACCATAATCTTTGGCCACATCTAAGTTCCAAGACGGTACAATCAAAACCAAGAAATGGAAGAGACCAAAAACACCAATGAAGAACAACGGCACGATCAAAGAATTGTGATACCTTGTTTGGATTAATATTAATACCACTGTTAAAGCCAAAGGAATAAACCATCTCAAAAACACAATATAGTCCCCGAACAAGTACAGAAATGTTGCTAGATTATACTGCAAGCCACCATCTAGTCTACTAGCCACTTCAATACCGGTCACAATCAAGAAATATCCTACACCACCAATACAGCCTACCAAGATATGTCTGGGGAAAAAGCCCACCAAGGACCCGAGTTTCAACTTTCCCAAAGTGTAGAAGATTAACCCAGTCACAATTGATGATACGGCATACGTGACAATGGTCGTGGCAATCACAGCATCTTTATTAGCGTCACCCATTTCGCTTAGAATTGACAAGGCCATTGTGTGGAAGAAAGGTGTCACCTCAATCATTTCAGATCCAATTCCACTTTTAAAGGCAGAACCACCCAAAGAGTACACCAATTGTGCTACAATACACGACATGTAGAACATGGACAATCCAGCAGGTCCCAAGGCGGAAAATGTGGCCTCACTCACGGGGAACATTATCATTCCGTAGGATAATCCATCCAAAATGTTGAGTAAAGTTCCCAAAAACACTGCAGGAGTGTAGCGGAGCGGTCTTACCAACATTTTCCGGATATTGGCGCTTGACCAGGTTCCCGGAAGCTGCTCCAGGATGTCAGTAGCCGTACCGGCCTCGTAATCAGCTCTATAATCTGGGTAAATATCAGACCCATCGTACTTGGGATATGCTCCCTTCAACAACGGCTGGGTATCCCCTAAGGAATCGAGATCATCGGGGTGTTCGAACCTTTGTGCCTGAATGCCAATAGGAGGTGACAAATAACTCTCATCGTAGGATTCTTGTAGGAAATCAGGGGCCCCATTTATGACAAAATTGGCCCTACTTGAAATTTCGGCATCGTGCACTATCTCATCGCCACCGGCACTATCAAACCTGCTGATACTGTGGTCGTGGATCTCATCTTCAGAACTATTCTCTGTGACGCCAATATTAGCAGAATTTGCAGTTTGCTCATCAATGAAATAGTTGGAATGCACAGCGGGAGAGCCGAAACTGTTCCTATTGTTAGGATTCATAGACCCTGCAATGACATAGCTTCGGCCGGCAAATTCAAACGGACTGGGGGAAAATGAATTAATTAAATTTCCACTTATTGAAAGTTTCCTCTTGGACGAATTATCGTGTTGATTGCCAGAGTTCAACCCCGAGCTCAAGGATTTGGACCCGAACGAAGACGACAAGTTGTTCCCAGTGCTGTAACTCATGATCAAACCAGAGGTGTTTTTTTCCAACTGCTAAAAAAAGAGTGCAAGTATCACAGGATTTTGTCAATAATGATGCAATTTTTTTTCGGGTATCTGCTTTCGAGAAGACGTGATTCTGGAGAAATAAGCCTGATAACTTAGTGAACAAATCTCTTGAGGTCGCAAAGACAGTGGGTGAATCGGCAACGTGTACCGGCAAGGTAACTATAGGTTTTGATTTTTCGGGGTCCATTCGCCGACTATTGTTACTTGTAAGGCTATCAAGCTGTCAAAATGTAATTAATAGTGGGATAATAGCCCAAATACTGCAGGTACAGTTTCCACAAAATGCTTGGATATCAGGGTTCAGATAATGCGATTTGCCAGATTTGCTTTTGTTGGATTTGCTTTGGCTGGAACAGTTTGCTAGGGGGTTTGGCTGGGGTTTCGCTTTGGCTGGATTTGCTTTTTGCTGGATTTTGGCTTTTTGCAACTGTGAAACAAGATTTAGCTTTTCAAAGACTATTCTTTGAGATAACCAATCAGGATGTAGGCATATAAGAAAACGTAAGGGTTACTAGAATTGGCATAGAAGAAAAAGTCAGGGGTACTACAGTTGGCATTGATAGGGTAGATAGTGAATTGGCATGGGCGAGTGCCACTTATCGGAGAGAGCTAAGGTAAGCGCGTCGATAGCTTCCCTGGGCTGGCGAACATTTTTCATGTCAATCCAAATGTAATCAACCGAATTTTTTGTCTACAATCACTCTATCTACCAACCTGTTACAGAGGTTCAATAACATAGTTGCAACTATCGGTAAGTACACGCAATAAGTAACTTGCATGTTTGCAGCGCGATCATTTTAAATTGTTTACCTTATAACGATACAAATGGACTCGAACGATTACGAAAGGATACGGAGCGACCGGTTGCGAATGGTGTGTTCAAGAGCTCTAGAAGAGTCGATCAAGAAGTCGTTGGACTTGGAACAGATACAAAAGTGCTATCCCACCATAGCATCAACTGAAGATGGGATGAAGATCCTTGAAGTTGCCCGTTCTCAAATCGTTGAATTCTGGTTTAATAGTAGTATGAAGGAGTTCGAGCTAATATTCAAAGAGAGAGACTTGGAAGCTAAGCTTGACTCGTTGGACGAAATCATTCATTTGGCTAAAACAAGAAGCATAAATAAAAAAGCGGATCCCATTGAGATCGATAGATTAACCCCCAAAGAAATCATCGAGGCCAACAAGAACCATCAGAGGAGTGAAACAGAGCTGTCATTGAACTTGATATACAACCAATTATGTATTGAGAATCTCGAGTTTTTCAAGCAATTGTCCCAGTTGTTCACCGAGAGTGAGCAGCTTAAAACTGAAATATTCACCAATGCTACATCCTTAAACAAAGAGATAGACGTATTGAAAAATGATGACACCGACCAAAAAGTCAACCTGCTTTTGGAAACCATAGAAGCCGAGGGGTTATAATGTGCAACGATTTAATGGAGAACTGTATTATAAGGAATGAACTTTTAAATGGTACTTGAGTTTGACATGAGAGTCGAATGTGACTATTTTGTGGATATGGAATCGAATGTTGATATATTTAACATGGATTGAATGTTATTGAAAGCTGAAAATATTAATAGAACTATTTACAGGTGAACATATGGGCTGCCCTCAGCTAAACCTAATACATTTATCAAAGATGAGTTACGACTTTCACTCACAGTTAGGACCGCCATTTTACTTTGGCAACTCTGAGGTCTGTGGAGTCTGTGCTCCAGCTTCTTCTTCCAGTCCTATTTGTGCCGAATCAGTTGAGCCTTTATCTAGGTGCTCCAGTTCCTCACTAGGTTTCTCTGTCACAGCCTCAGCTTTCTCTGGAACTTTGTTGTTGGTAGTGAGAAGTGCACACACAAATCCACCTGCAGAAAACCCAATGCCTAAATACCAGACGTTTTTGAGGGCTGCGCTTATCTGGGTTCTAATAAAGAGCCTGGCTGGGGCACTCAATTGGGATAACACTGCGGTTGAGGCCACCACTTTTGACAAATCATAATGTGAAAGTTCTTCCAACAAAGCCTTGTCTTGAAGACTGGCAAGGCCAGTTGTCAACTTCTTGTTGAGCGAAACGTTGTAAGTTAATTCCGACAAAATCGAGGCAACTGAAGCTCCCAAAGCTCTGGCAAACACCAAAAACGTAGCAGTCATAATAGTACCTCCAGGTACAGAAGGAGCAGACAATTGACCAGACATGTTGTATGACTGGATTAATAATCCTCCCGAAACACCAGCAAGGATAAGATAGCCTATTCTCTGACTAGAGGTTGAATGGACATCTAACAAACTCAATAGTCCATAACCAATAGGTCCCAAGGTCCCACCAAGAACCACAAGCGGCTTGACTTGTCTAGTTTTGGCGATGAGAATTCCAGATGAAATAGAAGAAACTGTGGTGGCAATCATTACGGGTAAGAAACTGACCCCTGTTCCAATAGGACTTTTACCAATTACATTTTGGAAGTACACCGAAAGATATAACATTGCCAGCATGAAACCCCCAAACATGAAAAAAAACCCACCGGCAACTGCCAAAACCTGTGGAGACGTGATAACTTCACTTGGAATGATGGAATTTTTGGAATATTTGAAGTTCCAGATCCCAAATAAAATAAAAATGATTCCCCCTAATGTTATTGACACAATAACTGCAGCAGATTTCCAGGGGAATTGGGATTCTGCTCCGAAAGTCAACCCAAGTAGAAACAACACCAAACCGGCTGCCAACAAGAAAGTTCCTAGATAGTCCAAAGACTTGAGCTTTTCCTTTATACTTCCGACTGGTTTTGGAGGATGGAATGTGAAGTAGAAAAATGCCACAGCAAGGCCTCCAACAGGGAGATTGATATAAAAACACCATCTCCAAGTGACTCTGGAAGCGAAGACCCCTCCAAGCAATGGTCCGGCAGCAGTAGCAATGGCAAAAGTAACACCAAAACCAGCAAATATCAATGATCTTTTGTCAATAGGAACCACCTCATTGACGATAACAAAGGCCAGACTTTGTATTCCTCCTCCACCAATTCCGGCCAAAACTCTACCCCCAATCAAAGTCTGCATGTTAGGTGATAAAGCACACATCAAAGACCCTGCTTCAAATAAAACAACTGATGCAAGTAAAGCGTTCTTCCTACCAATAAGAATTCCAATTTTGCCCCAAGTAACAGTGAGCACCACAATGGGAAGAAAATAACCTGAGGCAATCCAACCAATCTGGTCCAAGGCACCAAAATCATTTCCTATGGGTGTAAGGGCTGGGGCAACGATTGCTTGGTCTAATGCAAAGAGAAATAAGCATAAAAGAACTCCAATGACACAAAGTGTCAATTTCGCACCTGTAAGATAATGTTCCTCTCTAGTAGTGCCATCTCCTGCGTCTGCTTCGACAAATTTTTTAGAATGCTGTGCTTCGATATCAGGTTTTGACATTTGCAAGTAATTGTGAGATGTTAACACGGCGTATGGTGAAGTTAAATAGTTATGCTTTTGACGGAGGACGGATTTTGGAAATGCGAAGCGGGTCTTGTAAACGGATTTCGTAACCTTACGCGGCTGAAAGAAAAAGACTGCGCAGGTCTATAAGGACTGTTAAAGGTATGGTAAGGACTGCTTAAGGTATAGTAAGGTAGGTCTTGTGCAACACATGTGCATGTATGGGAAAGGTCACCAGCGAATTTAATGATTTTGGTTGCAAGAAAGCAAAAGCAAAAAAGCATGAAGGGCTGAACAACAAGTTCGGATATAGTGCCATTTCGGGAGAGGTAGAGTTTGACACAATTACATAAGGAGAAGGAAAGTTTGATTTATGTCCGCCGAGTCTAACATAATCGCACATTGCGATTTTACACTGAAAAGGGTGATTATATAAGCCTTTAGTCACGATCCTGCCCTTTGTAAGCTTGGGGTCTTACGTAAAACTGTGCATAATGATGTCCATTTTCGCATCTGCCTCGTCAAATTACATAAACCAAGCCCTATAATAGCACGTCCAGAATGGGTCAGAAATGTAAAAATCCACACCAGTCGTAAGGAAACACAGCTGTATTTAGGCCTGTTTTTGTCAGGCATTACATGTGTCTGTTATATTCGTTATAAGTGTGATGCAAAAGAAAAAGTGAATAATTTCGCAACCTCATGGTCTATCATACTTCTATTGTAAAGAATCCGCGGAACACTTTCAACTTTACCTCGACTTGGAGTTACATCGTCAGTAGGCCGTGTACTGGTTCTGACTGAAGAAGTACCTCGCGAAGTAGAAGCGTGTACGATATTACGCTGGCTATTGTTATTTGTAAAAGTTTTATATACATGTGTGGTGAGTGGAACCATCTACCTTTTGTTTCCCAAAATCTCAAAGTTCTTTCTGGCCAACTGGTTGTAAGTGGCCACCTTCTTGTCCAATTCAACATACTTCTGTTCTTTTCTTTGCTGCTTGTCACTCAATTTGACCAACTGTTTGTCACCCCATACTTTATAGTCCTGGAAGTACTGGCTGTCCATGTTGAATTCTCGGACAATAACATCATCTGTTAATCCAAGTTTTTCAATGCAATAGAAGTAATCCTCTGGTCTGGTTTTTTTCAAGTATTTGAGAATACTCTGTCTTTGTTGCACCAATTCTCTTATATGCTGAATATGAACTTTATCTTTAAAGGCCCTTTTTAGGTGATCCATACCCAAGTGGATTTTCACTGTCAAAATAGCTGCCTGCACTTCAGGAGACCCCGTGTCTCCTTCTTTTCTAGCAAATTCCTTCTTGGCTCTCTCAATAGCTACTTTTCTGCTGTCTTTAATACTACTGTTCCTAAGATTCAAAATCGTCAAAACCGCCTGCTTCTTCTTCTCTTCTCCCTCGGCTGCCGATCCCATCAACACATTACTTATCTTACTTTTGCTCAAGGTGGCTTTTTCCACTCCATAAAACAACTTCTCCACTTCTTCTCTCCTATAACCAAACGCCAAATTGGTGTTGTCGGTCACTTCTTCTTTTACCCGGGAAATAAATCCGTTATCTTTAGCTCCTGTAACAGGATCCACTTTGAACTCCACATTTTTCAACTTGTGCTGCTTCAAATTGTTGATATCACGGGTGACCTGTCTCTTCATCCGTTTCTCTCTTCTCTTTAACGATTTCACCTTCGACTTGGTGGCAGATTCGGGGACGAATTGTTTAGCTGCCAAAGCAGGTCTGAATTTAAACACAGACACATTCTGCAGGGCCCTGTTAAGCAACGGCCTGCCCCCACTGAGATACCTTATTCCTAATCTAAACATGGAGGGTTGCAGTGAAAATTTTTTGGTTTACAAAATCGAGAAAATCGCACCAGGTTTGGTACACGACCAGACTCTTCTCTACTAAAATTTGCAGTAACACTTACTTGTTCCACAATTGTCATGTCTAGTGATAGGTTACGCCAGTTAAGTAGCCAGTGGTATAAGAAGGAATTAAAGCGGTTCAAGCCCCAGCTCATAAATGAGGTCCATGCGATAATAATCCACGATCCAAGTCAGGGAAATCTTGAGCAGTTACTCCAGTTTGGTTATTTTGATAATGTGCTATGGCCTTATTTTGACGATGATGCCACCGTGAACCATGTGGAGTTGATAGTAATTGTACTTTTGTACGACTTGAAGCAGAAGTTCCACTCGAAGATCGGGAAAATTTCAGGAACGAGCCGCTTATTTGACCGATGCTTGTCTATAACGTTTGATTTAACAAGCCATTCCAATTGGCGATTGCATAGGATGATATTCCGGTTCCTTGAGATATCAAAGCGAAAGGGTCACTGGAACTTCAATGATTTGGACTATGCTGAATCATCTGGTCTGAAAACGGAATATTTGAAAAATAAATGGTTGGAAAATCTTGTGGTTGGAAATATCAAGCTTCTGTATGAGTTAGAGTCCGCTGATTATATCTGCTATTTGCAGAGTGTGCTATTATTTCTAGGTACTATTGAGTACCCCAATTCTAGTAGGTGTAAGTGGTCTTTAGGGTGTATCAAGCCGGTACCGTCCATAAGACAACACTTGGCCCAGGTAACCACTAATAGGAATTGTTATTCTTCGTTTGTTCGGTTGTACTATAAAAAGTGGAGTTTAAAACCCACTACCTATGATTGTGAGTTGGACGACCTCAGGTTCTTGGATTCTTTGAAGCCAGAAGAAATAGCAGAAATTCTTGCCCGTCTCGAAATCAACGTTCAGCAGGGTGTACCAAATGCTGCGTATGTAAGTTGCTTGAAGCAGCACCTCACAACATACAAGTTCTCCGATGAGGAGCTTTATTACGACTTTTTTGATATCCAGCCGCCGTTTCGATTCGACTTGCCGATAGTCAATCAAAAAAACTACGACATCCACAATCACTTGTCACAGGTGTTGCTGAGATTGAAGATATTCAGCGATCACAAGGGTGTTGTAAGGATCAGTGGGTCCAGCAAGTACTTTGGGCTGGTGGATACATTGAAGCCCGGAATACCTGCATTGTTGTTGAAAATCGACAAACCCAATATGTTTTCCGATATACCCAGAGTCAGTAAATATGGACTTGAGCGTATCCGGTATACTGAAGACAGCAAAATGGGTAAAACTACGGATTTTAATTACTACGTCACGTTACCATCGTCAGAAAACAACCATATAGAAGTACCTGAACCTATATTGCAGCTGAAGCGTTCCAAATTTGACACACAGGATACCCTGGTGTTATCACTGGTTCAAAGAAATGTCGTGCATGAAGCTTTGAACCGGCCATTATCGTGCATAGACGTTTCTGCGAATGCAGGGGCTTTGAAAGTGCTCCATAGTATATTGGAAACCATACATCTCAATTCCAATGAGCGGAGTTTAATAGTGTATCCATTCAAAGCATGGCTCAAGGTCGAGATACCACAGAAAATCAAAGACCATAGTGCAAGCTTTGAAGCCATGAGCGACCCATTAGTTTTGATCGAGGAACTCCTAACTAAAACTGGCAAGTTAGCTGAAAGAGTAGGTGAAGATGGCAAGTTCTTTTCCAGTAGTGTGGATAGTGCTATGATATTCTATAAAACAGTTGTGCCAAGTATCAGAAAGAAGTTTTCCATTGATGTCAAAAGTGAGGCTGTTCTGTATCCGTTTGCAGAAGTGACAGAAGAGCACGAGATACTCGAGGTGGAAAGAGACATAGACAACACGGATATGGCATTAACGGAACTTTCCGCCATTTTGAAGTTTGAAAATGACAAACACAAGGCTAAGGAGTTCTTGTTGAACGCTTTCTACAAGTTTGTGTTTGTCAGTGTGGAAGATTTGCATAAGATGGTGGGAAAATTCGACAATATTATTGTGTTTGAGGGTCAGTTTATACACAGTTTCGAAGCACGTGGCTGCCAGAGGTTCATAGTGTTGGGCGATGTTGAAGAAGCAGACCTGGACTCATTGGTTGCCAAACTATCCGGATCGGAATGGTTTCAGATTGACGAAGTTTGTACGTCTGCCGAAATGTTCAACTTCTACCCAAGTGGAAAAGTTTTGAACCAATTGAATGTTTTTCGTCCCATATGTAACCTTGTTGTACAGGAGTCGAAAGAAAAGGTCAATGTTGCAGAAGCAGAAGAGTGTCTGAAATTGTTTAGTAAGTTGAAAAAGGAAAACGAAGATGTGGCGATTGTTGCAGCCTCCCTTTATCAACATGCTCTTTTTCAGGAAATGGCTCCCGGAACCGCAGAACATGTGGAGGAGATGACCTTTCACCACCACATAATACTTTCCTTGCACGATTACAGCTCATTTAACGACATAAAGAAATGCATCAAAAGATGCCAGAATATCTACTTGATCGGACACGTAAAAGAACCAATATCTGCACCTAGAGGACTACACCTAAAGAAAACTCACTTAAATAATTAGCATTGTTATATTACACAAATCTATAATGTTCCTAGAAATCATCCATGTCCGCCCAGCTCAACTTCGAGTCTTCCATCTCTTTGACTATCCTGTCCATTTCCAACTTATATCGTTCTTTCTCCTGCTCATATTCCTGCTCTTTCAAGCGTTTTTGCTCCTCGGTTTTGGCTCTTTCTTCTTGCAATTTCTTCTGTTTGGGAGGAACATACTTTCCTTTTGGTGCTGATACACCAGGGTTGTTTGGTCCCGACACATTGAGGTTCTTTGGGTGCAGTTGTTTGGTAGGAGTAGACATGCCTAGTCTGGCAGCCAAGGCATTGCCTGATGTCATCTGAGGGAGCAGTTCAGACACTTCAGAGTCCAGTTCACTTTCTTCAGTATGTCCATGATATTCTTGAGGACGACGCTTGGAATTGGTTCCTAATCTTGCAGCAAACGATTTAGCAGCAGACGACATAGCAGGCCTCTCGTCTTCCGCATCCGTGCCATCGGATCTGTTATCTCTGGAGCTAGGAGGAGTTCTCAATTGAGGATTTTGCTGATGTGCACCTCTCGTCTTGTGATCTCCTCTTCCCCTTCCAACTCTGGAAGATCCTCGCTTGTGCCCACCATGTGGCAGTCTGTTGAGTTCTGGGGCCCTTGGTTCCTCGTCGTCGTTGGCCCATCTGCTTTCAAGTATAGTTGATTTTTTAGGCTTTATATTTGCAATAGGGGGTGGGGCAGCAGGCATTGCACCACGTTTAGGTGGGGTGGCAGTAAAAGTAGCAGGCCGTGGAGTGCGCACTATGTGATCTTGGCTGTTAGCTTTCACAATCAAGTCGTCTTCATCTGCCCATTTAGAAACAAGTTTAGACATTTGTGAAATGCAACAAAGATCTGCCAACAAATTAATGCGAGGATGTCGCACGACATTTTTCCAAAGTAAAGATCCTTACACCAAATGTATCCCCAGATCACGACGGTGCTGTCGGCATATGTTTTCGCTCATCATTCACTTGCCCTGAAAATGTTAATTCCGGGCAAGTGTCCTCCACCATTAATAATCCTTTTTCGCGGAGCAACCACTTGAGAGTATATAAGCCTCATCGTTCCCCCATTTTTCACAAAACACACCACCTTACTCAATTGTTCTATTGCAATTTGCGCACCTGACGTTTTAAGGAATAGGTCCACCCGAAAGGAGAAAAAAATTCATAGTACAAAGTCACTGAAATAAAATCATGTCCAGTTTCAAATTAGCTAGCGAATTACCTGCCTGGAAGCAATTAGAAGCCATCCACAAGTCAATTGGTAAATTCAATGTGTTGGAAGAATTTCAAAAGGATCCCAAAAGGTTCGCCAAGTACAGCAAGACGTTTGAAAACTTTGACGAGTCGGAGATTTTTTTCGATTTCTCCAAGAACTTAATCAACGATGAAGTCTTGACTCAATTGCTTGCATTGGCCAAGGAAGCCAATATTGAGACCTTGAGAGATGAGATGTTCAAAGGTGACAAGATCAATTCCACTGAAAAAAGAGCTGTGTACCATGCCGCTTTGAGAAACAGATCTTTGAAACCAATGTTGGTGGACGGCAAAGACACTGCACCTTATGTGGACGGTGTTTTGAAGCACATGAAGGAGTTTTCTGACGAAGTAAGATCTGGAAAATGGACTGGATACACCGGCAAAGCTATCACCGACGTGGTCAATATTGGTATTGGTGGTTCTGATTTAGGTCCAGTTATGGTCACCGAAGCTTTGAAAAAGTACGGTAAAGAAGGTTTAAGTGTCCACTTTGTTTCCAATATTGACGGTACCCACTTGGCTGAGACCTTGAAGCTTTGTAACCAAGAAACAACTTTGTTTTTAATTGCTTCTAAAACTTTCACTACTGCTGAAACTTGTACTAATGCCAACAGTGCTAAAGAATGGTTTTTGGAAGCTGCCAAAGATAAATCCTATATTGCCAAACACTTTGCTGCTTTATCCACCAATGCTGAAGAAGTCAGTAAGTTTGGTATCGATACTAAAAACATGTTTGAATTTGAAAGTTGGGTTGGTGGTCGTTATTCTGTTTGGTCAGCCATTGGATTATCTGTTGCCATTTACATTGGATACGAGAACTTTGACAAGTTTTTGAAAGGAGCTGAAGCTGTGGATAAGCACTTTCAAGAAACCCCATTGGAAGACAATATTCCAGTGTTGGGAGGATTATTATCTGTTTGGTACAACAATTTCTACAAGGCTCAAACTCATTTGGTAGCTCCATTTGACCAATATTTGCACAGATTCCCTGCCTATTTGCAACAATTGTCCATGGAATCTAACGGGAAATCTGTAACTAGAGGTAATGTGTACACCAACTATGAAACCGGTACCATTCTATTTGGAGAACCTGCTACTAATGCACAACACTCGTTTTTCCAATTGGTGCATCAAGGAACCAAATTAATTCCATCAGATTTCATTTTGGCAGCTCAATCGCACAATCCTATCCAAAATAACTTACACCAGAAGATGTTGGCCTCCAACTTCTTTGCTCAAGCCGAGGCTTTGATGGTGGGTAAAAATGAGGATAAGGTGAAGGCTGAAGGAGCCACTGGTGGATTGGTTCCTCACAAAGTGTTTTCTGGTAACAGACCAACCACTTCAATTCTTTTGCAGAAAGTGACTCCTGCTTCTTTGGGAGCTTTGATTGCTTACTACGAACATGTCACCTTTGTTGAAGGGGCTGTTTGGAACATCAACTCCTTTGATCAATGGGGTGTTGAATTAGGTAAGCTGTTGGCCAAGGCCATTGGTAAAGAGTTGGAAGACGGAAAAGACGTGTCTGCGCATGATCCTTCCACCAACGCTTTGATCAACAAGTTTAAGAAATGGTCATTGTAGGCTGTTATAGTTAATAAATGATTTTAATTCTGTTAATAGGTTTTAATTTGCAACTCTCATCTCATTTTCTGCCACAAAAAAAATCTTGTAGCAATGGGTAAAAGAAGTAAAAAAAATAACGGGTCCTGTAGTGTTGTACAAGAGGAGAGCCTTAGCGAACCGGTGGATATCAACTATACAAATGATGAACATGAAAAACCAGACGAGTTGGAGAATCCTTTGAGAATAGTGATACTTGTGAATTCACCAAGTGTCCCGGAAGGAGATCTTCAAGAGAGATTGATGGACTACGTGCAGACAATGGATGAGGTGGACGAGTTTTTCAATGAGTTCGACGAAAAGGTGTGTATACCGAATGAAGGTCATATCAAGTATGAGGTGGGAAGCGATGGGTTGGTGGTTATTGTTGTTGATTCGACCGACTTGAGTGGCGATGTGATTAAATTCATTGACAAGTATAACGAAAAGTTGATCGATAGGTCGTAAGGAAGATGTTCCACCGGTGAACAGAGGCGTTAACGGAGAGGCATTCAGGGAAGTCCCAGGCACAATAAATACTATGAAGGTTCTGTATTTTAGCGAGGATCAGTGGAGGCAATTAAATTAATGACATAAGGG
This sequence comes from Yamadazyma trypodendri, assembly GCA_030572515.1. NCBI lineage: Eukaryota > Fungi > Ascomycota > Pichiomycetes > Serinales > Debaryomycetaceae > Yamadazyma > Yamadazyma trypodendri. Next base: position 442,847 of record JAJMAI010000002.1, on the reverse strand, counting down.
GTCTAGTGTGGAGAATGGACCTCAATGGGACGGGAAATGGAGGTTTATCGTGCTGATTTTCTGCATCAGGGACTGGCTTATTGTTCAGATTAGGTAAGCGGACACCTGTGCCGGTTCGAGGGGATGAATGGGGTGGGGGTGATGGTACTTGATGTTACAGCGTATGTGAACGGACATCTTGCCATAGACTTCAGAGATTGTGCAGAATGCAGAGGTTCCATGGAATCTTTGGCACTAGATAAAGTAATGAAGGCACTCTGTTTCAGTCTTCGAATATTGAGTCTTTTCAGATTTTCTGGACCACTTCTGACCCACCCGACCACTGTATTGGTTTTGTCAGTTCTAGATCCAACGGTTTAGACATAACATGACTTTATCCAAACTATTCAAATCAAATAGTTTAGATTTTTATCACATATATCGGTACAATAAAGGGACGAGATTAAAACAGTACAAAAAAACCTGGAAAGAAGGGCACTATGAAACACCTATCACACCATTGATGGGGTTCCCTTACCAACCACTCACAAAAATATCATCTAATCTACCACTTACAACTTATAAGTATTGTCAAATAGCACACCCCCTCACTCCATACACTGACTGCGTCACCCTAACTCTTCGACCCTCTCCCCCACCTGCGGACTTTTGCACCACGAAGATCGGAGCCTCCATTTTTACGAGATCCTGCCCCACATTTCAAACCCCATCACATCTCTCCATATAATGGCCCGAATATCCTCTACTTCTTCTGCAACAATGTGGTTCCTTGAGAAGTTTGCTGACAAAGATAATTCGGCGTATCCTGCGCCAAGAGAGGCCTACAACAGTAGGTTGTTGGTCATGGCTCTTGCAGCTGCCTCTGGATCCGCCTTGTACGGTTACGATTCGGGCTTTATTGGAGGTACTATTTCCTTACCCTCGTTCGAGGCCCGGTTTCACTTGGACACGGCTGTGGGCAACGAGTTGGCCAGCTTGAAGGCTAATATCGTGTCGACTTTCCAGGCCGGGTGTTTTTTTGGTGCTATTATGGCGTATTTCTGTTCTGAAAGATTAGGAAGAAGAACCACCGTTATCATATTTTCGGTGGTCTTCTGCTGTGGAGTGGTGTTCCAGGTGGCCGCTAGCGGCATGGTGGGGTTGATTTATGCCGGGAGAGCAATCACTGGTTTGGCAGTGGGATGCATGAGTTCTCTTATACCAGTGTACCTCTCTGAACAGTCAATTCCGGCCATTAAAGGTCTTATTGTGGGATTGTACGAGTGTGTATACCAAACAACCCTTGTGTTGGCATTTTGGGTTAACTATGGGGTCAAAGTGAACCAATCGGATACCGGTAACCGACAGTGGCAGATTCCTTTTGCTTTGCAGTTCATTTTTGGGGGTCTTTGTTTTGTGTGCATGTGGTCCCAACCAGAGAGCTTTAGATGGTTGGTGAAAGCAGGAAGGGTAGAGGAGGCCAAGAAGGTATTGATGACAATCAGAAGGTTGCCGGCGGATCATCCATACCTTAATTATGAGATTCAAGCGGTGTTGGAACAATTACATGAAGAACGTGAATACCTTGCCACAAGAACCCCAGGAAATGTCTTTCAGCGGTCAGATGTGTATATGAAGTTGAAGGAGTTAAGTAAGCCAGGGCTACGGTACAGAATCTTCCTTGGAATATCCGTTATGGTTTGGCAAAACTTGTCTGGTATCAATGCTCTAAATTATTATTCTCCCAGTATTTTTGCTTCCATTGGTGTTACTGGTAACGATGTCGATTTGCTTGCAACTGGTTGCTTTGGAATTGCAAAAGCGGTCGCCAATATCATTGCGGTGTTGTTTGTGGTGGATGTGCTTGGTAGAAGGATGCCGTTGATGGTGGGGTCATTTTTGACGTTTATCACCATGATATACTTGGCTATTTTTTCCCAGGTTTCCGGTTCATTTGACCATCCTGTTCCCATGGACCTGGGGGCTCGTGCAGCTTTGGCTTGTGTGTATATGTTTGCGGTCTTTTATGCATTCTCCTGGAATGCCTACCCATTCATCTACTGCAGCGAGATATTTTCTGCTAATGTCCGTGGTTTTGCCATGTTGCTTTGTGTCATGACACAATGGCTTATGCAGTTTATTATTGTCTACTCGAACCCATACATGATGGCAAACATCAAGTATGGAACCTTTTACTTTTTTGCCATGTGCTTGTTGGCATCAGTGCCTTTTGTGTATTTCCTTTTACCAGAAACAAGAGGTATTTCTATTGAGAATATGGATATCTTGTTTGACGTCAAAGGAGTGGCGACAACAAAGCGTCTGAAGACAGAGGAGATCATAAAGTTAAGAAGAAGTGAACTTGTTTTGGATGATTTTGGAAAAGTAACGGTTAATGAGGTAGAAAATGCAGATGACAATCTGATTGAAAAGGTTAACACCAGCAGTACCAAGAGTATTGTATGATGGGTAATTCTATGAAGTGTTTACGTGTGTAGTAATTTTATGTTTGCAGCTATTTTGCGGTGTAGTACCAGGCACTTAGGTCTTGCAGATTGTGTGCAGGAAGAGGGGCACCTTTATAACTGGTGCGGTCTCCACTCGGAGGCTATTTCTCCCATTTAGGTATCGGTAGCCGCCACATCTTTTCCCTATGCAGGATGCCACTTGATTACCACTAGAGCTAAGCAATCTCAACCATGTATTTGTAGACAAATTGTGAAAAAAAAGTATATACACATTAGGCTTTTTGGTCTAGAAAATGCACACTTGGTTGATATCCCAGTCCTTTGGATCATTGAATCTGATGTTTCTTTCCAACAAACTAATGTCTTCGAACTCAGCATCACTCAATGTGAAATCAAGCACTTCCAAATTTTCCTTCAATCTTTGTGGATTGTTAGACTTTGGAATAACTGCAATACCCCTTTGAGTAGCCCATCTCAATAACACTTGAGCAGGAGTCTTGTTGTGTTTGGTAGCGATTTTGGTGATGGTTTCTTGAGTTAACAAGGAAGGAGAACTTTTAGCAGCAGGGTTATCCAATTCAATGTAACCAGTACCTCCGAAGGATGAATAAGCAGTGATAGCAATACCTTTTGTTTGAACGTAGTGAACCAATTGCTTTTGTTGCAAGTATGGGTGGTGTTCGATCTGTAAAACAGCAGGGGTGACTTCCGCTTGTTTAGAAAGCTCCATCAAGAGAGCACCGTTGAAGTTAGAAACTCCAATGGCCTTGACTTTCTTTCCTTCTTTGTAAATCTTTTCCATGACTTTCCAGGTATCGATGATTGGAGTGTCATCTAATTCGAATTGAGAAGTAGCTCCCAATTCAGCTGGATACTTGACTTCGAAAGGCACGAATTTCATGGCAATAGGGAAATGCATCAAAAACAAGTCCAAGTACTCTAATTGCATTTCTTTCAAGATTCTATCTAAAGACAATTGAACATGTTCAACTCTGTGGTAAGTGTTCCACAATTTGGAGGTGATAAACAAATCTTCTCTTTTAACCAATCCATCGTCAATAGCTTTTTTCAAACCATTTCCCACTTGGATGCAGTTACCGTAATCTTGGGCACAATCAAACAATCTGTATCCAACTTTAATGGCATTGTAAACGGTTTCAGCACAAGTTGCTTTGTCGACCTTCCAAACACCGAATCCCGTGAGGGGCATTTCAGCACCGGTATTCAACTTAACAGACATTTTTGGATTATGAGGAAATTTTTGCAGGGAAATCCCTGGTGTATTTATACCTGAAAAATTGGGGGTAGATGAAATCTATAGGAGCCTTGTCCTGCACAATGTCATTAAATCGTTGTTGAACGAGTATTTTTCCGGGGAGTCCTGCAGCTACTTCAAAGTGGGGCAAACGTTTACAACGGTAATAGGAGGCCCAAAGACGTCCAGTAACCATGAGAGAGCATTGACGTAAGCTTTGAGCCTGTAAAAGACACGACTCTAGAAACTTCAAGGTCGCCCATGGCTTGTGTCTCCGAAAATCCCGCAGCGATGTTTGAGCAGTGTAGGCTAAAATTACCTAAAAGAGATAGAGGTATACCCACTAACCTTCAATGAAAAAGATACCGATTTGAGTTCAATAAAAAACTCGTGTACGAGAAAGTAATTCGTCAATCAAAATGTTACAGGTCATACCACGTATATCTACTACACAATGCCGTTCTGGTCACTTTAAACCGTCCTTCTGTCACTCATGAATCTGATGATGGGTCCCAAGCCCGTGACATCGATGGTCTTTTCAAACCATACCAACAAAATGCCTCCCTGTTTGGCCCCATAGCTGGTACCCATGGTCTTATAAAGGTACTTCACCAACGTGTCTTGTTGGGTGAGATCCAATTGTTTTACAAAAGGACTGACATCGTTATTATTATTCTTGATGCTGATCAACACCTCGAACACCAAAGCGTTGAAAGCGTCTTTTGAGGATGCAGACAACAAATAAGGGGGATTATTCAAGGCCAATTGTAATGATTCCAAAAATTGTCCCTTGGCCAATTTGCCTTTACATTCGGCTATAATTGCAGGTACGTCGGCTTCCGAGACCGGGTTGGCGATAGCTGGGACCAAATCTTCTTCGGTAAGGAATTTATCGGCCTCCAAAGCATCGATATCGATACGTCTCCAGTCGTCCATGTTTTGTTGGTGACTTGATTGACTGCTGAGTAGTGCGAAAGGGTAGAGGTATATTGGTAGAGCCACGCTTTTACGGGAGGATTTGATATTTTGGTTGGTGCACGAGTGTGCCCCAATAGCCTATAACGACTCAAGAACGGCACTTCTGCCAACGTTCAACAACTTCAACCGAGACAAAAAGTCGTCTCGGTTGACGTAGGCACCGCACATTCTTCTCTTACCCGTGAACTCCGTTCTCGAGTGAAAACACCTCCAGTTATCGAAGATCAAACACTGACCTGGTTTCAATTGGTAAAACAACTCATTCTTAGCATCACTTATAATACTGTACCAGTGCTTTATGGCCTTGTAAAATTTGGGTACATCTTCCGGATTGGCCCATTTGTCCATGGTGGATCTGTCGGACTGGTTCCATCTGATCTGAACCAATTTTTTTTCGTCGTTCAATTTGAAAATCGGCTGAGGAATGTCTGGTTGAATGCACACCTTTTCTTCTCCAGCAGAGTGGGCGGGGACAGGAATTCGGGCAAGCAAGTCGAAGCTGTCGGGGTGCGTGTCCTTGAGGATTTGGGCACATCTGAAAGCGTCCACTAACGAAGAAGTGCCTCCAGTTCCGTCGTGCAACAATAAATGGAACAATTGCAAGCCAGGCGTGTCGTTCCAATAGGTGCCGTCGGTGTGACCGCTGATATCAATGTTCGTATACGCAGTGTCGGCTTTAGACAAGTCACTGGTGAAGTCCCAGAACCCTCCATAATGGGTGGGTCGAATGTACATCAATTTTTCAACCAACTTTTCGGTGTCTTCCGGGGTAACAGGAACATTATCGATAAGACAGAAGCCATACTTCCAGATCTTGTAGCACCAGTCCCGGATGGCATCTTCACCATCAGTGTCATCGTTCGAACCGATGATCGTGTGGTAATCCACCGCGGGCATGGCTTTTTGGATGGTGTCGACATCCCAGTGGATCATTTGCATCAACTCTTTTTCTCCTTTGATCTTGTGGTCAAACGGTACCAACACCGGGTTGTATGAGTGGAGATGAAGCCACAGCACCTCGTAGACACTTTTGTGGTAAGGGTCCAGGTCCCACACCACCTCGAGTTTCGAACCAACGACCTTTGTGGTGTGTGGTTTGATATTGTCAGCAATGGTAGCACTGTTTAAAAGTCTCTGTTTGGTGGCACTGTAGTAGCAAATATCGCAATGGCAATTATCTCTGAGCCAAATATGGTGGTAGCGGGATGTGTGGTTGGAGTCCCAAGACACCACCAACTCAGTTGCGGTTGTGGCCAAAGAAGCTATGGCAGTCATGATCGTATGGGGAAATGAGAAAAATGGAGTATCATGAAGAAATGTCGCATTAAATTTCAATTAAGGGTTTTCTTTGAGGATGGACTCTACAGTATTGAAGGGACCTCTGTACGGGACTGAAGCCGTGGACCTGGGACCAGTGGCAGCAGTACAAGGAAACGAACCGAAAGAGGGTGTAAGAGAAGAGAACGAGGGAGAACACAAACAACCGGCAGGAGCAGAACAAAACATGCAACAACAAGGACAACCACAATCACCAGGACAGCCACAAGAACAACCACAATCTGGGCCCCTGACGCCTGACCACCATGAATGGGTATCCATGGACGTCGAAAAATTCGGCAAGTCCTTCTACAACAGTGACTCCAGTCCTCTAAACGACCAGGTCCGCCTGTTGAAACTCAAGACGCTAAACGAGTATCTCAACAACGATATGGTGGACGAGATCATCGAGTATCTGAGATCCACCGATGGCTTGATCAGTAATGAGCTAAGAAGAAAAATATGGCCCATATTATTGGGAATCAGCAGGCCACCACCGCAATCTACATCCGTTTTCACAAACCCCGAGGCCAGTATGTTTCTTGAACACTTGAGTATGCCAGATTATCCCCCACACCCCGACGAAGATCAGGTCAAACTCGATATAAAGAGGTCTTTCACCATTCTCAGCCATCTCCAGCCTTTAACAACATCTTTCACCACCATCTATTCCAAGGATGAAATTTCCATGTTGAAAAAACACTTGTACAAATTGGTGGTAACACTTTTGCGGAAATACCCTGCTCTTCATTATTATCAGGGTTATCACGATATTGCCAGTATTGTATTGGTCATGTGCTACAATCCTTCCTCCAACACCATTGACGAGCCCCTAAGTTTTCGGTTGTTGGAGGCATTGACTTTGAACCACCTTCGAGACTTTATGATTTCCGACATTAACTTGTCGCTTATTCATTTGCGGTTGATTCCCGCCCTTTTGGAGATTGTGGACCATCGGTTTTTCAAGTTGATCAAATATCTAAGTAATGGGTATGCCAGTTCAAATGGCTCTTACTATGACTACAGTTTCTACCAGGGCTTGTCGTCAGTATTGACTATGTTCAGCCATGATATTGAGAATTTGAACCAGTTACTAACGGTGTGGGACTTCAGTTTCAGTTACAACACAGTGTTGATTAACATTTATATATATGCGGCAGCCTTGGAGTTTAAGAAGGACGAGATATTCAAGAAACTTGGTATAAAAGGAGAATCCGCCAAGTTGGCCAATGTGGATAGAGACCTACTCCATAACTTGGTATCTCCAAGCAGCTTGTTCAACAACTTGAATGACAGCGATCTTAATAAGATCTTGAATAGTGCCAAAGGCCTTTATGAGAGCTACCCAATTACAAAATTAAGTAACTCCAGCTACACTTTTGGCGTGTGGTTTGAAGAGTTCAATACCAGTTCCGTGTTAATGACCACATCCAAGGTAGCTGAGCTCCTGCAAGATTCTTCGGTGGTATCAATATTGGATGATCCTAGCTGTTTGACCCTGCTTGTAGGATCGCAAGATGACGAAATCGCAAGATTCGTGTCATATGACTTGACAAACCAGAAGAGCATATTTGATGAGCTCGACGAAAGCACCGAATACGACCCTGCTACATCTGCAAATAACTCGCTTGCGTCATCGTTATCGTCTTTACAATCGTCGACTTCCAACCTCAATAGCAAGATCTTGAGGACGTCTTCCATGTATTTCAAAAAGATGTTTACTGATAACGGTGGCGAAGGAGAGTCCCATAGACCCAAGGCCAGCTTTTTCAAACTTACAACCATTTATAAAATCAGTTTGACTGTAGGATTTTTGGGGTTTTTGCTTCATTTTTTATTAACAAGGCACCAGAACCTGTTGTTTAACTTAGGCATGTTCAAAGCCAATGTGACAGGGTTATTCAACATCGGGTTGGGACGGAGCTGGGCCTAAGAGAACAGGGGGTGAGAACGATGCACTTGTGACACCGTACGATTACTTAATTGCTTATTTATTTCTTGAGGCATTACGATTTTGTCTATTAGCGTATTTTATATTTATACACTTTGGTTGTTTTGTACCCTCTTCTTTCTTTCTTTTTTTCGACCAACTCTTTGGCCTTCTGTATCGGCTTGGACTCTTTCTATACTCCTTTTTTCACCCTTTCTACTTGCTGTCAAAATCGATTTCGTACACAATCACGGACTCAGTATAATTACTGTTCCCCCATCCTCTGTTACCACTTGCACTAACCATAAACCGACCGGTGTCGTCCACATACAATGCACTTAGTACCCCACTATGGTGCCCAGGAATTATCAAGAACGGTGTGGCTTGTGTCTTTTTGGCATCTTTTATGACGTTGGATGGATCTTCGGCGTTATACAAGCTTAAATTGTAAAGTCTGATATTATCAGAAGACCCACACAAAAGGTAGTTATCATTGGGCATGGTTGTCAAAGCGGTAACGGGACCCGATATCTTGGGGAATCGGAGAGTTTTCAGCACGTTGGGGACATAGTTCAAATTGCTTCTTTTATGAGGCATGCGAATGGAAAACTCATCCACCGTACTGTTCCGACGTCCCACATAGATAAAGTCTCCATTGTTCGACCAAGACGCACTCATACACCATGGCGGAGTTCCTGCAGGCACATCGTACTTGATTATTGGGTTGCGACCGGTCCGGACATCCCATATATTGACAGTTCCATCGCTGTGAGAACTCATGAACACCACCTCATTGGTGAGGGTCTTGGACGATGCAGACGTCAAGTTCGCAGGCTTTTTGTTCTGCTGGTGATTGTGGTGGGGTTTTTCTGCGTTCTCTTCGTCACTGTCTCCGAATAACGATTCCATATCGCTCTTTTGTTCGTTGCCATCATCGGGGCCTTCATCGAATGCTAGCGTCAAGTCCCCAAGCCCGTGGGGTCTAAATTGGATTTGGGAGATTTGGCCACTGCTGCCAGTCATCAAGCTAACTGATTTTCCAGTGTTAAGGTCCCATTCTCTGATGGTCTTGTCCCAAGATCCAGATAAAAACTTATCCTGTATCTGGTTGAGCTGGAGGGCCGAAATGGTGTTGGTATGTCCTGAGTTGTACTCCGGATGACTCTTCTTGGATCCGTGAGTGAAATAGTGGTGGAGAGCTCCTTCGTTGTACCTCATGGTGTACAAAGATATTCCGCCAGATAATACTCCCGATAAGCACCAATACCCATTTCTCTCAGCCTCTAAAGCATACACCGGGTTAGTCTTGGGCTCGTAACTGATGGACCCCGTACTGAAGTCGCTGGTCTTGACCTTGGGGTTGACCTTCATCAACTCCTGTCTGGTGTACGGCTGTTCATTCTCCCAGTACGTGTTGATGACCCCGGCCTTGTTAATCGAGTCCACCATGTTGTGTTTTTGAGCCATTGTCAAAGGTGACTTGCCCTGGATGGAAGCGATAAAGTCATACTTCCTTATAAACCCATCTTCACCCCCGGTAATGATCCATTTGGGCCCGTCGGTGAAAGCAATAGCATGACACTGAGAACCATATGGAATGGCCACTGATGGCACTATATCGAGATCAAAACTGGTCTTGGCTCGTAGTATCAACTGCTCTCGTGTATCGATGTCCACCTCCATAGAATCACCCTTATTGTGGCCGGGACTGTCGTTTTCTTCGCTGTTACTAGAATCTGGGCCCTGGGACTGTTGTCGCCTTTTCGTATCTGTGCCAGGCGACAGGTCTCGAGCATCCACAAATTTAGAGTCATCCTTGCCATCGTTATCATCGTCATCTTCTTCGTCGTCATCTTCATCATCGTCGTCGTCGTCGTTGTCTTCTTCGTCTTCGTCGTCGTTGTCGTCGTTGTCGTCATCTCCATCGTCTCCGTCGTTATCGCCGTCTGCGTCGCCATCATTCAGGTACTGGTTTTCCTGTGTGTCCAATTCGTCGTCCTCCTCGTTCATCTCGTCGTCGTTCTCGGGCACGTTGAACATATCATCGTCCATGCTCATGTTGTGAAGTGGATTTGACAATTGGTGCGAAATGGTGCGAAACGGGGCGAAATGGTGCGAATTTAGGGGGACCCGTGGCGATTTAGCGTCACTTTGCTGCTTGTACAGAGGAATACACTGCTAGTGATGGAGGTTTTAAGTACTACAACGGAAGGCCAAGAAAATGACCACAGCATGACTAGAGAACGAAATAAAAGAGACAGAACGACCAAGGAAAAAGGTAAATGAGTTGGCTTATGCTATTCTGAACTATACAGCTTACTCGTAGATCCAAGAAACCAAAGCGTGCTTGTAGTCAACCAATTCTTCTTTCTTGAACCACAAAGCAATTTCGTGGTTAGCAGACTCAACCGAGTCGGAACCGTGACACACGTTTCTACCCATGTCAATGGCAAAGTCACCTCTGATGGTACCAGGAGCAGAAGCTAATGGATTGGTGGCACCCAAAATGGTTCTACCGGTCTTGACGGCGTCTTTACCTTCCCAGACAGTGGCCAAGATTGGACCAGACAACATGTAGGACAATAAAGAGGGGAAGAAAGGCTTTTCAGCCAAATCAGCGTAGTGGGTCTTCAACAAGGATTCAGTTGGGGTAACTAATTTGATACCGACCAACTTGAAACCTCTGTTTTCGAATCTACCTAAGATGGAGGAGATTAATCCTCTTTGGACACCATCGGGTTTAATAGCAATAAAAGTTCTTTCGTCAGACATTTGATTATGATGAAAAGATGTGGAAAAATTTTTTCAGCGCAGGTATAGTAGTCAAATGGTAAGGACACGGTGTTTTAGTTTTCCTGGTCTCTGGGAAATAAAACATTGTACCCCAGAAAATCCTGACTGGTCTCTGTTTCTTCTTCCAAGTACTCCTGAAGCGCCTGTTGACTCATGTTTATAGATTGTAGAGGACTTAAGTCACTTGGCCACAAATCAGAGTAGTGAAAACTGGCTTCTTGGTAGATTTCTAGTGGTGAATGTCCTTCACGTCTTAGATAGGTTTCCACTTGTTTGAGTATTTTCCGTATCTTCTGGTCCCACCAAAAATTGGGTATTTGGGCAAACTGGTCTTGTTGAAACTGCTGCAGAAGGGATTCCGTCAAAAGGTCTCGCTGGTGAAGTGATTCGGTCAAAATGTCTTGCCACGTAGAGAACGTGAACAGGGAGGTGGAGTGGTTGGGCACTCCATCCAACGAGATGGGTTGTTGGTACCTTTTAGAATTGGGGGCAAGTGCACAGATAATGTTATCACTAGTTTGGAGCCAATGCTGATTATGGTTGTCAATTTCACAAATATCTTCGATTCCAAGACTTATCAATCCGCTAGCAAGATTCAACATCCTTTCGGTATTAACAGTTTTGTTACTTTTTCAGATATTTGACACTTTTCTTTATAGATTTTTAAACATACCAAACAGTGCAGTTTCCTATTCAAAACATCCTTAAACAAAACATATGGCACACTTTCGGTGGGGTTGTCTTGTGGCCGCTGTTCTAGATCCTGTATTCGGTGTTCGGTTTTTGAAGGTACCAGTCCTTGAAGATTTTGAAACTTCTTTATTCATTTTGTTTTATTATAAATAAGATCCATCCATAACTAAATATAATTATAGAGTAATTAGATCATTATAGAACATTGTAGTTAGAAATAAAACATTATAGGTATTTATAGATCATAATAGAGCATCATAGAGCCATGTTTGCGTGAGATGCTGTATAGCTCTTTGTAGATCAAGATTGCATGATTAGGTGTAAGGCAGAATAGTATTGTCTTCTTGCCCGTAATCTATCGGTTTTCTGAAATTAGCGGAAAAGACCTCTTTTTACGAAGTTATATCATTACTTCACACTTTCTGTATTGGATATACAATATAGATGTCTCACCGTTTGTAACAAGATTTTCATATTTATGTCTACTTCCAGTCTCCCAAAAAAAAACCATTTTGCATCCAAATCGCGAAAGTAAACCATACGTTTGAGATCAATGAGACAATAATGAATTCTTCACTACTACCAAATTATCTAGTTATCTAGAAACCTTCTGGCATATTAGTGGTCCCTATATCGCCAGCAAGGTGCCTCCCCAATTACTCAATACGGATTAGGTGATTTCCTAAAAATATAACTTTATATGGCAGCACTCTGGTGGGAGTGTTTTATTTCGCCGAATTCGTAATGAACAAAAGTCGCTGTCGTTTGCAATCAAAATTTTTACCCATCTGTGGAAAATATTTTTGGAAGTCGGGATCTTTGAGTGCTGACTGTTAGCACTTTTGAGTACTTTGAACTAGCTAACACCCTGTACTTCTTTTGTTCTTTTAAACCGTTTTCGGTGAGAAAACAGTTCAACGAATATTTAGGTTTCTGATTTTCGAAGACCAAAAAAACCGTTTGAGATTCACAAATTCTCAGAGTTAAAAAGTCGCAGAATCGGTCTCGTATTCGCGACGAAATAAAACAAAACATCAATGTCTGTGTTAAGAGAATCATCCACAAAAAATACACCCCACAGCGAACAGCTCCAGTTCAAGGAAACCACGAACTCTCACAAAAGGCCGGCCGCCTCTCCCATACGCCCGGTGGTACAATCTCGTCGAATAAAGTTGGACAAAACAACAACCGGGTTGGACAGTGATGCGGAATTGTGGGAGATAGCATTCCAGGACTGGGTGCTAAAGAGGCAACAGCAACGGCACAAGGAGATATGGGAGTTCAAGCAGTTGGAAATGCAGTTCCAAAGAGAGACAAGAGATGGAGAGGAATGAATCTTTCAAATACGGTATTTATTGTTGTTTACATGTATTATATGTTGAGGCATAGTGATATAAATGTATGGGGGGAGAGGCATAGTAATGAAATTGTATGGGGTAGACGTATAGTAATATAAATGCATGTTGAACGAAAATAGTGACAACCGTCTTGTTCGAATAACAGTGTCAAATGTCTACTTTCTGAGGTCTGTTACGTCCAGGAGAATACCACAGTCCCTAGGACCTCGTGGACTTAAAGTAGCTGGTGATCTTGGTATCGGATCCATCAAAAAAGCTACCGTCCCTCTTGTTCTTCCAATCATTATGCTTCTGCTCCATCTTCAACCTATCCTCTTCTCTAGTTCCTCTTAGTTCCAAATCATCGGCTAACCAGTACAACGCCAAAGGATGGAACGACCGGCTGATCGGAACCATATAAGCATTATTTACTTCCCGCAACCCTTGTATATCTTCAAAACTGACCTGGCTCATTTGAATGTCGTGTTTAATGTGACCCTTGTTCAAATGAATAAGCCGATCACACCAATTCAGACTCAACCCGTCGTATATATGTGTGGCATATATCACAGTGGCCTGTCTCAGCTGCACTTCCCTCTTCAAAAATGACAACAACTGGTCCCTTGCAACCACATCTAAGTCCACCGTCACTTCATCCAATAACAACAATTTCCAGGGCTTCAACAACCCAATTACCAACTGCACTCTCCTCCTCTCGCCGTCACTAATCTGGGACATGAGCCATTCCGTGTCAATATCTAAGATCTTGATCAATTCGTCTCTTCTTTCGTGGAAGGTGTCTCCGCCAATTGAAGAAATCAAGAGTTTCACGGGCATTTCTCTTCGAACAATGGGATTGGTAGCCCATTCAATCCCCAAGTACGTAATGTGGCTGTTGATGTCACTGTTGCGCTTTTGATTACGATCGATGCTGAATTCAAACGGATCAAATCCTCCCAATTTCAACTGTCCTTGCTTGATTAAAGTTTTGCCGGCCAAAATCCTTAAAAGGGTGGATTTTCCTGCCCCATTGGGGCCGATAATCAAGTTGGTGGTACCCCATTCGATCAGCAAGGACACGTCGTCAATGCCGTAGCTGGTGGTGTTGGGAAACTTGTAGAACAAATGGTGTGTTTCCACGGCTAGTTCTGACATTGAATTTTTGAGAAAACCCATAATTCACTGTTTATGTGATTATTAAATTGTTTACAACACCATTTTGTGCCAAACGTTTGTATTACAGGTACATTTTCTTGTATTTCCAAGTAGATGGAAATAGTTGTACAACTAATTAATATACTTAAAATTACAAAGTCATGACCGACACCTGCGCAATTCTGCTGATGACTAGTCTCGGGTCAATTCTACGTGGTGATTCAGGCCAGTTTCTCGCCCACTAGCTTCTCCAACTCGTGCCTGAGATGGGTGTTCAGAATGTGGTCTAAAACAACCGTTGTTGGAAACTTCCGAATCACAAACTTCATTAAGTCCACGTAGTCAAATAAGAGCCACTGGAGATCGATTTTGCTGGTGACCTCGACGTTTTCCGTGTCTTCATCCTGCAACGAATCAATGGTGATTTTTTCCTCTTCTTTGATGTCTAATTTGCCTAAAATAGCATTTAAGTTGTGGGTGATCTTGGTTAACAACACCGACGTATTGGCTGTTAAGACTGCCTGGAGTTTGGCCTTGTCATCTTCGTTGTCAGCCACCTGTGCTTTCTTCACCAGTGTTGTGAGAAGTCTGTGAATGGTTTCGAAACAATTGATATTGTCCACGATGTAGTTTGTTTCAATGTCAAACACTTTTTCCACCAAGCTGGAAAACGACAAGACTTTGGAATCCACAAGGAACTCCAAGATCAAAAAGATCAACTGGGGGTGGTTGACCCAGATACGGAACACGCTATCGATGATATATTGTTGTAATTGAGCCGAATCTGTGGGTCCTTCATTGAAAACAGCCGGTGGAAACCGAAAGTCTTCGGAGCTACCAATGTAGTCTTGCTCTGTCAAGCCCACCCCGGCTATCCACTTCAATTTTGCCAAGTCTCGTGACATGATGCTGATGGTGGAGTAGATTGATCTGGATCCGATGGAGCAGTACGATTGAACCGCCAAGTTCACGATGAATTGGGCCTTGTTGATATTGTCGTTAGTGATGTCATTTCTCACTTCTTCAATGATATCGAAGAAGTCCTTGTTGGACTTGTTGTTGGATAAAAGGAATTTGTAGAACTTGTCACACTCGTTGAAATAAGGTAACTTTTCGTTGATAAAGATGAAGAACATTTCCAGCTGGGGGGAGGAGCTGATAGTCAAGACTTCTTTCCTTTCAAACTGGAGCTTGGCGATAAGCTCTTTAATTTCGCCATCGTTGCCAAAGAGCTCCGAGTCGTAGTTGATAATGAATTTGGAATCGTTTGGCACAATCGACAAATTCAAGTACTTAAAGAACTCGTCGATTTCCTTGACATCGTTAGTTTCACTGTCAAAAGCCACAAAGCTTTCTTTGATCTTTTTCTTGTTGGATAATTTGAGTTCTTTGGCGATGAAGTTCTTGATAAAGAATTTCTTCGGATGGTATTTCAAATTAGATAACTTCTTGGAGTCGTCCAGCCATTCGTCCCACTTCCAACTGAACTCGAAATTGGAGATCTGGATCGTCATCCAGTCCATATATTTCACTTTTGTTTCCAAATCCAAAGATTCGAGATTATTGTACAAAAATCTAATAGCTCTTCCAAACACAGGGGCTATCGCCTCCGGATTCTCCTTGCAGCAGGCAATAAGTACCGTATAGTAGTAGATGTCCAAGTCAATGGAGTTGGGAAGCTGGAAAATCATCGATAATATGGATTCCACTGTTATATCTTCTATTTTCCAGGTGGACAACGTAGGGGTGTTTTCTCCGGATACATTGTCTGCGTGAATCTCCTGAAGCTTGTCAATGGATAAGCCTGGCGGAGCAAACAAGTCCCTGTTGAAGTATAAGTCCAAAATGGACAATTGGACCGATGCTTCATTTTTGTTGAAGGACAAGTTGGTGATCAAATCTGTGCAGATATCTCTAAACAAAATACCTTCATATGAGGCCAAGTCGGGCAAGGTTTGGAAATCGTTGATGTGGGAGTATACTTCAAACACGTACCGGGGACTGTTGGCCCACAAACTGTCGATTTTGGCACCGGAAACTGTTGGCTTGTACTGGGACAAAAGTTCCACATTTATCGAAAACTTGGGCAACTTGTGCTTGACATTTTCGTTGGAGATAGTATTGTTTTTCAAACTGTCATCAATGATGGGGTTGATAAGATCTCTGTAGTTGATGAAAAGCTTCAGGATTGGCTCGTAATTGGCTGCCTTTAACGTTTTTAAACTTGGCAATATCAACAGCACCAATTTCTGAGGGGTGTAAGGAGCAGCAACGTTATCAAATTTGGTATTGAAGAAGGTGTATAAGTCGGTGGAAGCGGCTTTTGGCTTATAAGAATCAGCAATTTCAAGTAAATCATCCACAGTTGAAACTGCAGTGTTATCGTTACTTAATAAGTACGGCAAGCACACCAAGGTATTGTAGAAAATTTCGTCTGCCACCAGGCCATTCGTTTCTGCCAAGTCCAGAGCCAATTGCAAGAATTGCTTCAATATGTCTGCCAAATTGTTTTCTTCGATAATTGGCGATAAACAGCACAAGAACTTCAATATCGACTTAATATTATTCAAATTGTCTGTTTCCTCGAGATTCAAGTAGCTCTGGATCCGGGTGTGGAAGTATTCTACCACGTACTTGGGAACCAAGAAGTTTTTGGCGTTACAGATCAATATCAACGCACTTAAACTGCTGATCTTTTGTGGTTGTTCGATAACAACCGCATTCAAAGTGCTCAACACCAGGGTTCTTAATTTGTCGAGGTTTTCAAACTCCACCACAATGGGGTTGGAGATGTATGACATATCGTCCACCTGCGTCTGCAAGTTGCTTGTTTCGCCGATTTTCCGGAGGTCTTTGCACACATTGGACACCAATTCGTTGATGGGGTCTTCTTTGACACGTTTGGATTCGTCGCGGGGGTCATCGTCCTCTCTGGGTCTTTTACCGTCACTCATGGTGTTTGTGGATGGTGTTCGTGATGTTTCGTTTGTGGTGTTGGAGAGCTGGTGTGGCAGAGCTGGTGTTGAACTGAAAAAAGTTTTCGCGCCAATATTTGTACTTGTATATATTAGTGTCTCTTCCACCACAATGCATATACTAGACGGGGGCTTGGGCACCCAGTTGGAGAAAGTCAGGGCCATAGAAGGCACTAGTCTTTGGTCGGGTCACGTGGCTCGGGAATCTCCTGAATTGGTGGTGAGGGTGTTTGATCAGTACATCGCTGCGGGAAGCACCCTTATCACGTCTGCCACGTACCAGACGTCGTACAGTGCGTTGAAAGACAACGGGATGGATGAGGAGGGCGTGCGGGAGTTCTGGAGCCATGCGGTGGCGCTTTGTGCACAAAGTATCGACGCCAGTGGCAAGAAATGTGGCATCATTGGAGCTGTGGGCCCTTGGGGAAGCTATGTGAACGATGGGTCTGAGTATACGGGGAAATATGGGGATGTTTCAGTGGATAAATTGGTGGAGCATCACCGGCCGCTTGTGGACTTTTTGGAACAGGACGTCCGGGTCGAGTATATTGGGTTTGAAACCGTCCCCAATATTCAAGAACTCCGGGCCATTTTGGCTTTAAAGGTCAAGAAACCCTACTATATTAGCTTTTGCATCAACGAGGGGTTGAAAATTCCCGAGATTAACCAGGTCTTGCAGGACGGGGCCGAGGACAAGAACCTTGTGGCTATTGGTGTCAACTGTGTGGATTATAAGTTGGTGACGGGATATTTACAGCAATTTACCGGGCTGTTACCGTTAGTGGTGTACCCAAATTTGGGGTATGCACGGGGATCACCAACAGACCTCGAGGACTGGCGTGTCAAAGTGAAAGAATGGAAGCAGTTTGACGTGTTTGGGATGGGGGGATGCTGTGGCACGGGGCCGGACGAAATAGCTATTATTGCAACCGGCTTATGAAAGCCCATAGAGTTTAATAGACGACACATAATAGACAATAGCAACATACCCCATTGGACAATGGCAAGAACCACCGCAACCCTGCAACAATTAGTAAAATTTGACAGAAGCCCTTACGACATTTGACGACACGACGAATCCGGGGATGCTGGCTATATCCGGGTGACGCACTGTTGGTCGAAATCCGGGGGTTTGGTCATTTCCGAGACGGCTAGCGCGGATGCGGCAGCTCACGGAAACATCGGTGCTCGGTCGTCGGCTCGGGGTCCGTTGCTCCGTATGAGTATCAAAATGTGGCACGTCGTGCGCACACCGTTTTGGCTGCAAAAAGGCTACTGGCGTGGCGGTGGCTCATCGCCCTGCCTACAAGGCGTATCAGGCGACAAAAGGCGATATGTTCCCACCCGGGAGCTAGACCACGACACACAAAAAGGTAATCTATCTGTTGTTCGTATCACCTGACGTATCAGGATACATCAATTCACATCCCTATTATGTGGGAACTGAAATACTGTTAACGCCGGTGTCAACTAATTTTGACACGACGGCTTTGGTGTTCAGCCCCAGGTCTAACCTGTTTGGGGAGGGTGTGCACAGAAAGGCGATCTAAGGAGTTTAAGGCACGAACATAGATACTGCATACGGAAATGATAAGACGTTGTCTTGGGGAATAGTTCTGGGTAATCATACGGAATTTGGAGTATGGAGTATGGAGTATGTATTTAATTGGTTTTACTAATTCTTTCTTAACCAGTTTCTTCTCCCAACGATTCGTCTACTTTCTTCTTTGACATACTGCAAGCGGTACTCTTCCATCTAGAACTTTAATACGTGTGGATAAACGTCGCCTTTGAGAATCGTTGTTCAAGAAAAATCATTGTTTCAATGCCGTCTCCCACACGATTGTTAGAATTGTCTAACAAAAGTTTCCCATTCAGGTAGTCTCACGAAAGACACAAACACCTGTCCACAAAACAATGCAGGCACCTGGCCAAAAAGACACACGCAACTGACCACTATAAAAAAGAGAACTTTTCCAACTAGAAAGCAGCTGCCTTCCAACTCAAAACAACAGTTTCAGGAAAGTAAGCCCAGTGTAGGTGCAATAAAAAGTGGACCATGATCTATAGAGGCTCAACTCTTCCGTTAACTTCCAACTGCGATAGTACATTACAGATAAATAAAAATTAAACATTACATGCTGCTCACTGAAGGCTAACTAGCCAACAGATTTTAACTAGCCAACTAGCTAACACAGCATACCTCATTGGTGCCGGTGCTCCACCCACAGCTTGAACTGAAACACACTCATAATCCAGGCCATCAACAAAAATACAAGACCCAAGCAGATATTCAAAGTGAACATAGCATCGTAACCTCTATACTCCAACGCCAACACCACCGGATCACAACTCTCCATGAAAACAGCCCCTCCCGCCAATAATGCAAAACTGGTGATCAATTCGGTGATGGGCTTGGTGGGCTGGGTGAGATCCACCGGTTTGGGAAGCACCATATTTAACACGTATGTACCAAACCGGAAAAATGTAGCGTATGCCAATAATGATCCCCATTGAGAATGAAGTTTGGTAGACAATTCAGACGATTGTTGATGCTGGGACATCAATATACCAGTCCAGAAGATGCACAACAACGGGAATGGATTGGGGGAGAATCCGGGGGTTGATTTAATCACTGATTTATGACCAATGCTAGAATAATTAAACCTCCAGTGGTTCAATTTAGATTCGGTAATCAACCCACATAACCCACATCCGAGGAAGATAAAGGCAATTGAAACGTGTTCCAAGTCCTTAGGACTCCATGCTCCTCCTGGATTAGCCAAATGCTCCATGAAAATGTTGGTAGACCCATAAAAAAAGATCAAAAAGCTCTCAATCCATTCCATGGTCACAAGACCCACGGGTTGTAATTTTTCCCATTTCAGAAGGTTCTGGTCGTTATAAATAAACTTGTGGTTCCATGCAAATCCCTTGTTTGCCCAGGCCCCACAATACCTTACCAAAGATACTAATCCTAGGAGAAAAAAAATACCACCTTTGATGAAATGTGCCAACAAATTGAAAACAGTGCTTCCAGTACCCAAAACGCCAAAGGTGGCTATTCCAGTGGGTAAGTATACCAAAAAGAACAAGAAATTAAACCAGTTAAGCAAGTTGAACAAAACCACACAAGAAGACCCAAACCTCAGAATAAACCGGTTATTAGACAACCTATTAAAAACGGCATTGAAAGAGTTGGACTTCAACCGGTTCAAATGCAAGTTCAAATCAGAAAAATTTGATTCCAAGTCCGAGCTGTGGTCACGGATAGTAGTATCGTCCAAGTCAAAAGACGCAGGACTATGATTCCTCGACAAATCATGCAAGGTGATGGAAGGGGACATGGGATCGTCGGCTTCCTCGGAAACAGTCTGATAGTCTGTCCGCAAGTGCACAAGCTTAAAAACTGCCATCACCAACTGCCCCGGCACCGTGAATAAATAGATCCAGTTGAACTTATTAAACACATTATTCGGGTACAACTCAAAGAAAACCGACTTTTTGAAAGTGGTGTAGTTCAACAACCCCACCAATACGATCCCCGTGTTCACCATCAACCCCATCACGTATGCCATGCTCTTCTGATCCACATTATTCACCACCATTAAAAGTGGATTGATTACCACAAACGAAATAAAAAAGAAGCTCAAGTACAAATACAACGCCATTTTGTTGGACTCGGGATAATTCATGTAGTTGGTAGGATTGTAGTCCTGCCAGAAGGCCAATTCCTCGGGCAACAAGTTGGTTTGAAGGATTGGAACCCCATGCTTGTGATGTGAAACATGCGGCGTGGGAGTGATGGAGGCATCTACCGACGCCATGGAAAGTTGTGGAGATGCCATGGGGTGGGACACTTCCGTATCCTCATGACTGGGGTCGTGGGACGTCACAAAAGGGAGGGTGAATAACCATATAGCAGCCAATTGCACTTTCATGATGATTAATGATGAATATAAAAAGACAAGAAAAGTAGCAGCTTTTATAGGGCATTTGATGTCATCAGCTTATTAATATTTCCGACCTGCTGCCCGGATTATCAGTCGGTTCTTAACAATGTCTCACCTTTAATTGTCTTTTCCCGGTCTATATACCGGATATATTACCCGTTATAGTTTAATTAGCTCTCATCATGTAATAACTATGCCAAATAAGGAAATGTCCCTTTAACTCCATTGAAAGCGTGTGAAAATACACGAAATCACAGTCATTACAATATAGGTTGTCTCGGTATTGTCATTACATTGTCGTTGCAGTGACAGAGTTTAGAGGTATGTCGCAAAATGTCGTGGTGCATTCTCTAAATATCACCCGAGCGGAGACCTACACCGACGGGTTTGTGGCTGATGCATGTGGAGCGAGTCCTGATACCGTTCAGTTCCCTGATGCCGTTCAGTTCCCTGATGCAACAAGATATCAAGGATACGAAAAACCACAAGAAAAAGATTTGAAAAACCACAAAATCGGCGCAGCCCAAGCCTTCTATATAGTGACAGGGGGCTGGTGCCATGTAGCTTCTCTGAACCTCTCTGCATCCGTTCTCTCATCCTTTTCTCCCAGCATGCCTCATAATGCATTTTTCCTCGTAAGATAATCGAATCTCGAGTAAGTGTACCCTATAAACGGTAAGTCCTCTTTAGCATTGAACCCATTGGGCTTATTCTGCTCAATGGCTGGACTATCTGGTACACTCTCCAACTCATCGGTGGGGAAGAATCGGGTATCGGTTACGGACCGTAACTTTGGAATAAATGGAGCATCGACTTTTCGAATCAGTTCCCAATCAACACCTCTGAAAAATGGGTGTTGTTTGATTTCTTCTGCACCTCCGTACCTCCCCAATCTGTTTTCACTATTGGTCAACAATTTTCTGATCAAATCCTCTGATTCCGGCGATAAGTGGATATCTTCGGGGATTTGAAGCGTCTCTTTCCAGTTCAATATCTTTCGATACGTTTCGTGGGGAGTCTCAGAACAAAATGGAGGCCAGCCAATAAGGCACTCAAACATAATGGCTCCCAATGACCACCAATCACACTCTTGTCCGTATCCTTCACGTATAAAGATTTCAGGAGCGATATAATCGGGAGTTCCTACTGTGGAATATGCCATTAATCTTCTGCTTTTTCTCCAGGTTTGAATTTGTTGTCTATTGGACATGGTTAAGTGGATAGCATCTACCATCATACTGTTTCTGCCATTCTTCACAGGGTTACCATTGACCTGGGGGTTACCCGGAGTTGGTTCTTTTTCTAATAATTTCTTATAGTAGTTGGAATCATGGGTCTTATGAAAACCTGTTGATAAGCCAAAATCCGAAAGCTTAATGTGTCCTCTTATATCAATCAAAATATTATCGGGTTTGATGTCACGATGAATGAATCCAAGTTTGTGAATGGCTTCAATTGCCAACACACACTCCGCCATGTAAAACCGGGTGATATCTTCTGTGAATATTTGCCATCGGATCAACATTGTCATCAAGTCCCCTCCAGGTAAGAATTCCATGATAAGGTATAAGTATTGTGAATCCTGGAATGAATAATAAAGTGAAACCACCCAAGGAGAATCACTACCAGCCAAAACATCTCTTTCAGCCTTAACATGAGCCAATTGGTCCTTTTTGTACATTTCCGACTTCAACAACGTTTTCATGGCGTAAATCTTCCCAGTATCGCTCTTTTGCACCAATCTCACCTCCCCGAAAGCCCCTTTTCCAATGACTTTAACCGTCACAAAGTCTTCCAATGATAATTTTGTTCTTCTTAACCTCAAAAACTGGGACTCTTTCTTGCCGAGATTTTGCAACTGTCTATTCTTTCTCTCTTCACTGGACCCCACTTCTTCTGTCAAAAGCTTATGTTCCAAGTCCAATCTTCTCTGATTTCTTTCTATGGCATGAGAAATGGACATTTGGTAGTAGTTTTCCAATTTCAATTTGATGGCTGATGATTTGTCTTGGGCCAATTTGCTGAGGAGATTGGGTTGTCTGTTGATGTTGATTTTAGGTTCATTTATGGTGACCGATTGACTGGGGAGATGGGGGGCGGGTTGTCTCGTGTGTCTTTCGTCGTGTCTGAGTTCTTGTTCTTTTTGTTCTTGTTCTTTTTGTATAAGCTGTTTTTGTTTGAGTTCTTGTTTGAGCTGTTCTTGTTTGATCTGTTCCTGTTTGAGCTCCTGCTGCTTGAGCTGTTCTTGTAAGTGGAATTGCTGCTCTTTTAGTTGTTGCTCCCTCATCTGTTGTTCTCTCTGCTGCTTTAACTGCTGTTCCCTCATCTGTTGCTCTTTTAAGTGATGCTCTCTCATCTGCTGCTCTTTCAACTGCTGTTCTCTCATCTGTTCTCTCATCTGCTCTCTCTGCTGTTGCTCTCTCTGCTGCTGTTCCCTCATCTGCTGTTCTCTCACCCACTCCTGCTCCAGATTCCCTTGGTTGTAATACTGCTGCTGTGCGAACTGCTGGTGGATCACCTCGTCGTTGTACTGCGGACTGTGTAAGCCACTGTACAAAGGCGAGCCAAAGCCGTTGAAATTACCCGGTGGCGTACTGACCTGCCCGTTTAAAATCGAGTTACCGGAGTGTTGACTTGTGTCACTTAAATTGCTATTACTGACGTTTTGGAACTGGGTAAAGTTCAGAGCCGGTGGTTTGAACACAAGTGAATTCCGGGAGTCAATCGAGCCGTTATTTTGTATCATGTCCTGGAATTTATGCGTGGATGTGAACGTAGGGGAAGTTTGGATGTCATCCTGATCCATGTAACTGTCGTCGTTGTATGTATTTTGTGCTTGTGGTGGCGGGGGTTGGGACGGGTGTGTTTGGGGCATGGCGGGCACGTTTCTGTGTACGCTAAACTCCTGTTCTGCCAGCATTTGTGCTTGGGCAAGTTGTTGGTGTAAATTGTCCATAGTTTAGGGGACTTTTTGTTGTTGATTTGTCGCGTAGACTCTGTGTGCACCAACCGGTTGTCTGGTACATTGTGGTAGTGTGGCGGACACGACCTCCTTCATGTCTGGTGCGAATCTGCGCGGGCTCCATTTCAGCCGCACCGCGCCTGGTGAATAAAATAAACCCCTTTTTACCCTGGTCTAATGAACACTGTTAAGCTCAAAAGTGACGGAAAAGTGCACACAGCCTTCTCCAACGTCAACCAAACTGAAATCTCCTCCAAGAACTACACAAAAGTCATTTTCTTTCTTCATGGGTTCCCCGACGATAACACGTCGTTTGACCTGGTAGTTCCGTCCTTTTTACAGGCATTTCACAACGAATCCGTATTAGTGTTGGTTCCTCTCCTCCGCGGGTACGAGAAGAGCAGTCAGAGACCTTTTTCCCAGTACAAAACCTCCGATTTGGCCCATGACGTTCGCAACTTCATTGTGGAGAACTTGAGCTTTGACAAGAAAGTAACTAAGATCCACTTAATTGGCCATGATTGGGGTGCTATTTGTGCTTTTAAAACCGCCAGTTTGTACCCGGACATGATAGACTCCATTGCCACCTTGGCAATTCCCTATTTGTCAAATATCCATATCTGGGAGTTGTTATGGAAGGTTCCTGAACAAGTGTATTTATCCGCATACTTTTTGACCATGCAGCTGAGCTACTGGTACGGCAGAATTTTGAAGGAGCACACCGAAAACAGTTATCTCAATCAGTTATGGGAGTATTGGTCACCCAATTGGAACTATTCTAATGGAGAAATCGAACATGTTCGGGCCACCTTACAAAATAATGAGGTTATACATCATGCTACGGCATATTACCGGTGCATGTTCAATCCATTGTATTTGAAGAATGTCAAGTGGTATGTGGACTTCAAAAAGGTGCCCACCTTAATGTTAGGAGGACGAAATGATGGGTGTATGAGCTACAAGTTGTATGAGATAGAACTGGAGAAGTTGAAACACGAGGAGAACGTGAAGGTGCAATTGATGAGTAATGTGGGCCATTTCTTGCATCGAGAAGATCCACAGAAGGTGTGCGAAGTGTTGGCTGCATGGATCAAGAATCAGACATAGCACAAACGACATCGCACAAAAGCACAAGGAGCATAAATAGCCACATTAAGGACACCCAAAGGTCTATTTATAAATAATCAAATCCCCCGTATCTTTTTTTGCATCTTCCCGCTGTACCGCCCTCGCGCCTAAGCTGCCGCCTAAACATTTTCGCGGCAATCGCAGCAAAATAAAAAAGATCTTATCCTTTATGGCAGCCACCGGACGAAGAAGGAGCAAAAAGTGCTACAGCTGCAGGAAACTCAAGATCAAATGTGATTTGGTGCGGCCCGCATGCGAGTATTGTATTTCTACAGGCCGGGATTGTGCCTACGAAACCGATGAGACAAGAAATAAAGAAGAGGTGACCCGTTTGGTGTTTAAGCAGGGAGAGAAGAGCGTGCTAACAAGCTTTTTTGGGGGGACAACGATTGATGTGGCGAGTGAGTGGTGGGAGAAAGAAGGGAGAACGGCGGGAGGCGAAAGTATGATAGGAGGTGAAGATGATACATTCACGAATATCACGAATACAACCACAAATACAAACACAAATACCACCCGCACAGGCACATACGCATACACAAATACCACCGGCACAGGCACATACGCATACACAAATACCACCGGCACAGAGACATACACAGCTAGCAAAACAAGCCCCACCACATGTGAAGACCTCTCAAGCTTCTTCTTTGATTCAAGTTCTTTGGGCTCCGGAGCTTCCCCATTTGCCTGCCGCCTAGCCCCCATTTTTGACGCCCCCGATCCTCAAGCCGTTTTCAAATCGCCCTCTTTCATCAACGGTGCTTCAGAACTCCCCAAAAAAACCACACCCCCAAATCTTGGTTTAAACACCATCATTTCTCAATCTGCTGTGTCGCTCAATTCCATGGCGCACCATCTTAACATCAGCAGGTTCGAACATCGACTTTTGAAATTCTTCAACGACTACTATTTACCTGAAAAGATCGGTAACAACCAGCTTACTGATGGGATGACCAATTACATCCCTTACGTTTGGAACCAGTCTCTTGCCCTTCGAAACTCCGTCTATAATGTGTCATGTATGTGTTTGTACTCGTTGTATGATCTCCAAGAACTCATGGGTGAAGAATTTGAGTTCATGCTTATCTCAAACCCTCAACTTAGCTACTTCAAGAATTTTCGAATAAGTGAGTCTCAAGATAGAAAGGCTGTAAAACGACAGTTCTATCACAAATCCCTTGAATACTTTCAGAATAGTTTGAAACAAATCCAAGACTATGCAAAAACGATCTTTGACCAGCAAAAAGAAATTGACACCATTGAAGACGCATTATCGGTGATTTTATCATCGATATATTTATTTGTGTTCTTGGTGGTGCAACCGTTCCAGGTGGTGCCCATGTTGTCTCATTCAGGCCAGCCGGATGTTGTCACTTTCTGCAGGAGCGTCAGGTACTGTATGGGACAGGCATTTAACCGGTTGAAGAACACTCGGTTCAATGAGCTACTCATTCTTACCCGATCTCCTTGTCAAAGCATTGTCTTGAGTGGAAATAAGTATCCAGTGATAGACTATCTAGCTCGGGACTTGGAGGGTCTTAAAAACTCCAACATGATCACTTCCACCCAATATAATGATTATTATGATGACTTGATTCATTTAGAGTCGTCATTCCTGCTTACAGTGCTCACAAACAATGCTTCCCCGTTGTACCGGTGGATTTTCTTCATGAGACCAGATACATGTGACCGTTTGTACACGCGAGACTGGTTTGCGTCTCGGTTGTTGTTCGTTTACTGTTGTCTTTGCTTTTTTGGAGGTCTCAAATCGGCAGCACAAATAACGGCGTTTGTGGAGTATGTGGAGCAATTCAAGGCGTTTAATTTCCACAAGTATGGCCGGTGGGTGCACCAGGAGGATAATGACATGTACCAGTTAGTGCTGGAGCACCATTATCTGTTTCCATTTGACAATTTCCGGTGCTTAGAGACGTTTGAGCCGGGCGTGGTTCTTCGGATGTGCGCCGACCCGTGGCTATAGGGCTTTATATTCATTTTGCTTTGCCTTGTCTCTGGTTCTGTCTTTCTGGCTCTGTCTGTCACTGGCTCTGGTTCTGTCTGTCTCTGACTCTGTCTGTCTCTTCTCTTCTGGTTACGAGCCCCGGTACGCATTTGTGGCTCCAAATTCCGTTCTCATTCCGCTCCATTCGTAATATCAGTTGTCGGTGTTTTTATTCGATACTTTCTTCATGCTTAGCCCATGTTCAAAAGACTCCCAACCATCAGACTCAAACTAGCAGCGGCATCAGCCACCGCAACCCTTATCGCATATACACAGCTCCCCCCAATCCTCCTTGAATCTCAAAAAACCCAGCCCTTTATCACCAGAGAACAACTCGCCCGCCACACCTCCATTGAAAAGGGCCTCTGGATCGCTATAGACAACAAGGTGTACGATGTCAGTGAGTTTGTGACAATCCACCCCGGCGGAGCCTCCATCCTCTCGAAATTCGCCGGAAAAGATGCTTCCAAGATGTTCAACCGATTACATCCCATGAATATCATTGACCAATACACCGATCACGTCACATACGTGGGAGAAACCGATATTGCCGTTGAGGCTGACGACGCCAAGGCTGAGGAAACGCACCAGCTGTACCTCCGGCGACTCCCTCGCATCTCGCTGGTATACAACATCAGTGATTTCGAAGCCATTGCCAGAAGAATACTTACGCCCGATGCGTGGGCGTACTATTCTGGTGGCGCCGACGACGAGGTGACGCTCCGGGAAAACCACTACGCCTTCCACAAGTACTTCTTCTTGCCCAAGGTGTTAGTGGACGTGCGGAATGTGGACATTTCCACCACCATGTTGGGAGTCGAGACCGATGCGCCTTTTTACTGTTCAGCAGCAGCCATGGCGAAAATGGGCCATCCGGACGGAGAATTGAGTATTTCCCGAGGTTGTGGCCAGGAGAATGTGATCCAGATGATCAGTTCCAGTGCTTCTTATCCACTTGACGATATTTTGGATGAGGCGTTGCCGGGTCAACCTTATTGGTTCCAATTGTATGTGCAACTCTCTAGAAAGCATGCTTATGACACCATCCGCAAGTGCGAGGACCGGGGGGTCAAAGGCATCTTTGTCACGGTAGATACGCCGGTTTTGGGCCGTCGGGAGAAGGACTACAAGTTTCGGTACGCAGACACCGAAGACGACGAAGACGACGCCGAAGACGACTTTATTAGTGGCTACGAAGACCCAGGGCTTACGTGGGATGATATTGACAGTTTCAAACGGACCACCAAGATCCCCATTGCTATAAAAGGTGTGCAGCGGGTGCAGGACGTGTTGTTGGCCGTGGAACACGGGGTGGACGCCGTGGTGTTGTCGAATCACGGAGGTAGACAATTGGAGTTCAGTAAAGCCCCGGTGGACGTGTTGGCAGAGGTGATGCCGATCTTACGGGAACGGAACTTGGACCATAAAGTTGAGATATACATTGACGGAGGAATTCGAAGAGGAACTGATGTCATCAAGGCGTTGTGCCTTGGTGCTAAAGGAGTGGGCTTGGGAAGACCTTTTTTGTATGCTAATTCGTGTTATGGAGAGAAAGGGGTGAGAAAGGCCATTCAGTTGTTGAAACAGGAGGTGATTTTAGATATGAAGCTTTTGGGGGTGACGAAGATTGAGGACTTGACGATGGAGTTGTTGGATAAGAAGGTAAATGGACGGAAGTTCCATGATGACAAGTTATACGATGAGAACTACGAGTCGTTGCAGTCGCCGGAGTTTGGCACCATAAGTGTTGATAGCTAGGCTTCTTTGAAAGGTTATAGAGAATTGATAGGCTTCTTTGAAAAGGTTCTAGAGAATTGATAGGCTTCTTTGAAATGGTTTATATGGTATTCTCCTGCCATTAAAATGCCATCGATACCACGAAAGCTATTTCGTGGCATGTACTGCCAGAGGGTATTAGAACATAGATTATAGACAAACATTAAAAGTACATTACACCAATAAACGTTTGAAACCAGTACAGAAATCTGGTGTTGTCTATTGTTGTATCAATGCTACTTTCTTGTAGTCTGTTCAGAAGTTTCCCAGGTCACTGGATAAGAAGTATATACTGGGCATCAAGAATTATATGAGTGTATTAGACCTTCAATATCGTAACAGATATTACTCTCTTAAACAGTGGTGCCGTAAACGTTCAATCTCTGCACCAAAAAATGTCACGGAAGTTATTGGATCCTAACCCGTAACAAGAGGAATGTAAAACCGGATACGCCTACAATAGAAACATCATACAGTAATGTATATTAGCCATTCCGCCGAAGCTCGAACGGCAGATATAATAAGAAAACAATAATATTCACTTCCTCAGATCTGCTTCTAAACAGACCCGTGTAAGTGCTTCAACTCATCTGTCTCATACTCATACACCTGCTTCCCCTCGAAAAATGTCTTGTACACAACTGTATCGTTGATTTTGGGTGCTTTCAACAAGTCCCGGTCCAACATGATAAAATTGGCCAATTTTCCCTTGGCAATTGTCCCCTCGAGCTTTTCTCTACCAGTAGCAATAGCCCCGTTAATGGTCACCATCTTAATCACATCTTCTCTGGTCAAATCCCATCCGTGCTTGTTCTCAGTAATGGCTTGAAGACCAGGGAAGATGTTGGGAGTATCTGGAGCAAATACCCAGTCACTTCCAATAGTAATTAAAGCTCCATACTTTTTCAAGTGGTTGAAGGGATAAACTGAATCTGGATTGACTTCTGGTTGGAAATCAGGATCGTGCCAAACTGCAGGGGACATTTCGGCCGTAAGATTCAAATCCTTATACCGTTTACAGTCTTCTTCGGTCACATCCATATTATGCGCTATTTCGTGCATGGGCCCGTTAGGATTAGCCTTTCTTAACTCTTCAATGCAATCAATAGCAAATTTGGCACTCCCAGTACCACAGCAATGAATCTTACAAGTTCTACCCTCTTCATCAAACCTTTTGACAAAGGCCTTGAAAGTTGCTGGAGGAATCAATAATTTCTTGTAATCAACCTCGCCCTCTTCTGTAACTTTACAAGCAGTGTGATGTGGAAGCCATGGAACCCCATCAAGCCAGAATTTGGTGAACATGGGGTTGAAATGCTTACTTTTGTAATTCTTAGCATTCCAAAGCGCATGGTGTAAAGTTCCAACCGATTCCTGAGAGAAGTGTCCCACCCCATAGGCCACCACATGACAATCCAAATTAATGGTCATCTTTCCACTCTCTTCAATCTTCCGGGCCGCTTCTAAGTATGTGGTATTAGCACTGGCCTCCTGAACTGCAGTGAATCCAAACCGATTGGCCATTTTGACTCCGTACTCCAAGGCTGCAACATTATCTTCAGGTCTACCTCTTGGTAAAGCATTGTACAACCTAGAGGCAGCTCCTTCCACCAATTCTCCCGTAATGGTGCCATCTTCTCTTCTGACATAGTACCCATCCCAAGGGTCCACTGGATTCTCCTCGTAACCAGCGGCCCTCAAAGCAGCAGTATTAGCAAAGATATTGTGAGTAGTATATTCTCTAATAACCACGGGTTGGTCACCAAAAGCATCATCCAAGAACTGTCTGTCGGGTTTTCCGTCTTTAAAATTGGCGTAGTGGTAGAAATTACCCACCAACCAGTTACTGACAGTGTCCAAGTGCTTACAAGACGAATGATTGTAGTCGGTCAATTTCTTGACGATTTCTTCGGGGCCCGAAGTTAACCCCAATTTGGCTTCAAACAACTTTTCTTCTGAGGCCATCAACAAGTGACAGTGTGCATCGTGCATTCCAGGCATGATGAATTGGCCTTTAAGATCAACTGTGGTGGCAGGGTTCAAGCTTAAGATTTCCTCATTGGATCCAACGTCACCAAAGAACCCGTCCTCGGTGACGATGAACGCTTGGATGCTTGGAAGTGTTTCGTCTACGGTGTAGACATTCCCGTTGATGTAGGCAATGGACATGTGAACGGAATAATGAAAAATGGGGAATAATGGGCTGGAACCACGGGATATAAATGGCCGTCAAGTGATTTTCATCGGCATCAGGAAAGAAGGTCTCCCACATGGGTATTTCTATAGCGGATGAATGGGGTAAAGGTACCCAGACGTACAAGCTCTCAAATGGCCCAAAACACGCCAAACTTGGAAACAAAAACCGTAAAAAACCAGTCTTATCAGCGTTTTTGCCATTCCAGCAGCCACAAACAGATAACTAGCAGGAGATAACACATAATCCCAAAATCGACAAGTTAAACACCCACCTGATAAGGTCTTCGGAAGTGTCTTGTGCCATGGGGGTAGCCGTGCCCGCAACCAGGCTTCTCTCCTGCGTATAGATCCCCCACTTTTGCTGCCATTATGTGTATAAATGGCTGATAAGACCGGTGTTTGTATTGTGTTTGTGTAGTGGCAGTGACAGTGGGTGTTGGCCCCGTTGTGTTCGTGTGTTGGTGCCTTGATGAGCTCATAGACATTCGCCAAAGCAAGTACTTATCGCGAACTGCAGCCATATCATAGCCAGTGCGCTTAACCTTCGGAAGTAGACACCGCTGACCGAAAGATAAAGAATTATTCTATTTTGCGGTCAAGTCCAAGAATTGATAGCCCTAATGGGTCATCTATCGTCCGTAATGGGTTTGAAATTAGCACAATGAGGAAATAAGATTTTAAACCGAAATTTATAGTGCCTTCTCATGGGGAAATGCATTGTGGATTGAGGGAGCCCTCGGGGAGCCCTTAATGCCCCGTCGACTGTTAGATTGATTATCAGTGCTTCTCATAGGTACCAAGAAGAGCTTGCCAATTGGCATGAGTTCAACGGATTTTTTGTTAAAGTTTGTCATTTGGTGGACTGCTAAATCTGTACAGCTGCTAAATATGAAAATCTGGACTTAGCGATTGCCAGTGCCCTCAGCGTATCAGATAACATTGGACTTTCATATCGTGTTCCTTTTCCTGTTCCGTTTGTCACTTATCTCCATATTCCTTCACTATCTCACTTATCTCCATATTCCTTTACTTATCTCACTTTCTGGGTCATTTTCAGTATCTCACCTATCTGCGTTCGGTTCAATATCGCTGTTTTCTGGTTTTTCATACTCGTTTAGTCAATATCTCTGTTTCCGGTTACTCAATCTCGTTTGGTCAATACTGTATCCTCTCAGTCTTCCCTTGTCCCTTTGTCGTGTCTCTAGTGTCATTATCTCAATCATTCCTGTTGGGTGCAAGTAACTGTGGCTACCCCGATAAACACAATTATCATGAGATTCTGGTGGATTAGTTTGCCCTTTCCATCCTTTTTTCGCTTGGATTTTGTACAATTCCTTTTGGTATCTGTTGTAGTGTAGCTTATCTGTCTTTGTGATCCTTTCTGGTATCTAGTTTGCTGTCTTGTGGATCGGGTTGCTGCTTTCAGGCACCCCAAGTCCTGTGCTCTGGGATCAGTAGTCCTATTCCAAGCATCACAAGTCTACTTCCAGTTCATTTTGGTTATCTGATGCAGTGTAGATTCAGTGTTCGTGGATCTCTTTACCTCCTATGGTCCAGTTTTCAGCAAATTCAGCATTCCTTTAACCTCTTGTGGCATTATTAAACAGTTTTCATGGCCAATTTGTTTAATTAATTGCCTTCATCTGCAGGTTCTGGTGTGAAATTTTACCTAATGTGGCAGCATTATTTAATCATCTCCTTGCTGTATTTGTCCATCTCTTTCGTAACCAATTATCCAAAAAGGCAAAATATCCCTTTGCCAACCCCATCACACAGAAGCCTATAAACTAGTGTAGTTCCAAACACCTTGAAAATTAACAAATTATGCTTGGAAAAGAAAAAACTTTTGATACCAGAGTCCCTGGTACAATCCATTTGGTGGATTTGGATGGTAACATGAACGTTAGGCACGAGGAAGGGGATGATATTGTCTTGGTGCCTCAACCTACCGATGATCCTGAAGATCCTTTAAACTGGTCCAAGTCCAGGAAGAAGAAATTGGCCCTTTGTTTGATGTTAGCTGTGTTCAACGGGGATATTTTGAGTACTGCTCTTTCTGCTGTCTTGTTGGACATTGTCGCTGATACCGGGATCCCTTTGGCAGACCTTAACACCGGTGTTGGTATCCAATACTTGTTTTTTGGCTGGTCGTGTCTTATTTGGCAACCATTGAGTTTGAACTACGGAAGACGGCCAGTAATCATTTTTGCAGGTTTAGCTTGTATGTTGTGCACTGTGTGGTCTGCTTACGTCAAAACTAGTGGTGAATGGTACATCAACAGATTGCTTGTCGGTGCTTTTTATGGACCCATTGAAACAGTGATTGAATTGTGTATTGCCGATGTTTTTTATGCCCATGAAAGAGGCGGTTGGATTGCCTGGTACTGTTGGACCTTATTTAACATTCCTTTCGTCAGTGGGATCGTTGCTGGGTTCATTAGTGAAAGATATGGTTGGTATTGGATCCAGTTCATTGCCTCCATTATTGCCAGTGTTGGTTTGATCGTTTTGTTCTTCTGTCTTGAAGAAACAATGTTCTATCGAGACCCAACGTTGGAATTGGACGGGGTTGACTCCATTGCTGATAAACTTACAAATGAATCCGGTGATAAAAAGCAACAGATCAACGTTGAAGTGGGCGAAACCAACTCCGCAGAAGACACATCAAGCTCTGCTCCTCCTACTACGTACCATGTAAAGACGTTCAAGGAGAAATTGAAGTTCTGGGGTGCCAGAAATCCAAAACAACCCCACTTATTCTGGCAATCGATTTGGGTGCCATTTTATTTGCTTAAATTCCCCAGTGTGGTGTTTGCGGGGATTACTGTGGGAGCTATCTTGAGTTGGTTCAATGTGGTCAATGCCACCATTGCATCTGTGTTAGCAGCCCCTCCATACAACTTCAAGGCCAATATGATTGGTGTTTTCTTTGCCTCGCCTGTAGTTGGAATCAGTATTGGATCGTTTTTCAGCGGGAAGATTATCGATAATATCACCGTGAAAATGGCCCGGACTGGTAAAGGGTACAGAGAACCCGAATTCAGATTGTGGTTGTGTATCATTCCCATGGTGGTTCATCCTTTTGGTTGT
Source organism: Yamadazyma trypodendri (assembly GCA_030572515.1). Taxonomy (NCBI): domain Eukaryota; kingdom Fungi; phylum Ascomycota; class Pichiomycetes; order Serinales; family Debaryomycetaceae; genus Yamadazyma; species Yamadazyma trypodendri. The sequence goes on along the minus strand of JAJMAI010000002.1, from coordinate 408,857 downwards.
TTGTTGTATGGAATCGGAGCAGAAAAGGGAATTCACTGGGTAGGGTTGGCGTTCGGTTTGGGGGCCATCTGCTGTACCTTTCCCATTGGAAGCGCCATTGCCATTAACTATATCATTGACTGTTATAAGGAGGTCAGTGGGGATGGATTGGTGACGATGATTTTGATCAGAAACACCATGGGTTTTGGTTTTAGTTATGCCGTGACTCCTTGGTTGGTGGCGGTGGGAACTCAGAACTTATACATCTCTATTGCGTGTCTTGGAACCTTTTTTTGGGCAATGAGTTTTTTTATGATAGCCTTTGGAAAGCGGTTTAGGAAATGGACTGGTGCAAGTTATTATAAGTTGGTGGAGACATATGGATTCAGGGCCCACTAGATTTGTGCGTTATCTTATACGTATGTTCAGTTTGTATTTGTGTTTGTAGATTGTTGGCACGACTTGATGTCTGTGGCCATTTCCAATGTACACTTGAAAATGGAAAGAGTTCGGGATTTTTGTGCGCTTTTATTCGTTTTTTATACAGGTAGCTGATTCGAGAGTTGAGGGAAAGTCCAAGAGAAGTGTTAGAGAATCTTGGAGAGTCTCGAAGAGTCTCTTAGTACAATACAACGCGTGTGGGTACAAAGTTGGACTTTTTCAACCAAACCACAATAGAATACAATCCCCTTTTTATGACTGCAAAATTCAATTATACTAATATATTTGCGCATTCTTTTGAGATTGTAACTGTTTTCCATTAAGTATGCATTTTTTATAGAATTTTATGAATTCTGCAATTTCTGATTTGTTCTTGCTCACTTTGCAATTTCTACCTGTTCTTCTCATTTCCGAATGCATACAAGCGTCACGTTTACATCGGTTTTATTTAAAAGTACGCCGTACTCTCAACAGAAATATTTGCAACAGCTCACTGCAAGATTCGTTTTCTGCAACACTTTATCTCGTCTATAAGAGCCCTCTTCTGTTAGACCACTCTTGCCTACTTCTTATCCTTCATCATATTTCGAATCTTCTTCGCCCACACCTTCAACTCCTTGTCTCCTTCCGTCTTCACATCGTCCAAGAAACTCACGTCTTCTAAACTCAACAAGTCCCAAGGCGATTTCCTTAAATTTTCATCCTTTATCAAACACAAATCAATAAACCGGGTCAATTGCTCGTCATATTGCTTATTGGTGTACGGATTGATCCTGTTCCATAAGGTGGGAGGATCTTCATTAACAATCCTTTGCAACAAATCCAAGATCCCTTCCGGTCCCGGATTGAAGGTGTCACTACTTTTATCATTACTGTCATTATTATTATCGTTATCATTAGTCTTGTTTTTGCTATCATTCCAAATGGATCTTCCTGTAGCTAATTCAATCAACATCAACCCCATGGACCATACATCACTTCGTATCCCATACGCCAACCCCTGGATCCGCTCGGGTGACATATATGTCGATGTCCCCACAAAAGTATCAGCCTTCGCCAAAGAGTTTGTGAGTTCTCTAGAAACTCCGAAATCACAAAGTTTAAATTGGCCCTTGTGCGTCATCAACACGTTTGAGGGTTTGATATCCCTATGGATGATTTTGTGGTTTTCATACAAGTATACCAACCCATTCAATATTGAATATGTGAGTTTTTTAAGCACCACCAATGGAAACTGTTTGGGCGTGAGTAAGGGTAAGATTTTATCCAACGACCCACAATTACAGTACTCCATACAGATAACTATAGTGTTATTGGTGTTAATAAATACTCCAAAGAACTGGATAATGTAGGGACTTTGACATTCATGGAGAATCTTCAACTCCCGAATAATCTGGTTCTGAATGAGGAGTTTCAGCTCAATAGGAATCACCTTTTTAGCCATTATTTTTTGCGTGGGAATGTGCAAGATCTTCGATACATTGCCTGAGTTACCAGACCCTAGATCCTTAAGGGTAACGAGATCCTTATTGTTGAATTTGATGGAGGTATTGGTTGAAAATATAGGAGACGCAGTATCATTGCCTAACCTATTATAATTGGTGGCAGGAAGGTCCTCGTTAGAGTTCATGGAACTGGTGGATTTTGTAGGGGATATAGACGAAATCACCGTTTGTCGTTTCCTGACGAATTTCGACTTGGAGGGCTGATGGTTGAGTTCAAGGGTGGATATTTGGTTGATGATATTATCGGTGGAACTGATGGAATCAGGATCTATGTTGCGCAGACTGATATTCAAAGAGCTATTGGAGCTCAAGCTGCTGCGGTTACCGGGAGAGTTGAGCGACTTACCGGCTAATGCTCCTGTTAGACTGGTGGGACTATTTGTGGGATTGTGAAAGTTGGAATTGCCATTTAAATTCAAGCTCAAATTCATTGTCCGTAAAATGCTTCGTTTTGCCTTTAATGAATTCAACTCTACGTTCTGGATCTTTGTTTCTTCTGTGTCACTACTGAGCTGTAATTTCTTGAAGTTCTTTCGATTTAGGGTTTTGCTACTCAAGATCTCGGAAGCTATAGGGGCAGATTCCACGGATGACAATGACGGGTCGCATTGTGATGGGGGAATGGGAGGTAAGTCCTTGTCCTTGCTATGGATCGAAGCGTCTGAACTATTGTTTGAATTCATTGTCATTGGAGGTGAAAGTTTTTGGTCGTCTAAGGGTTCAGTAGTGGTGAAAATGAAAAATGAGAAACCGCGAGTATGCGGCAGAGGAAGGAAGATGGTATAAAGGGAAAAGAGAAAACAGACTTTGAGTGGAGGGGTGGTGAGTTCAATGCATGGCTTTATATTGCTCTGAAGATTTCGTGTATGTTGCTTTATTTTCAAAAAAGATGTCTGTTTGTACTTATATGCTGTTTTTTGCACTCATTTCAGCTATTTTGCGTCTTCCGTTTTCTTCGTTTTAAGTTTCAAACGAACAAATTTTACAAGCTGATTTTTTGCATAGTTTATCTTTTTACAAGCTCTCTTTCAAGTGTAGGTCTTTTAACTATAGCTCTCTTTTAATTATAGCTATTTTTACAAGCTCTATTTACGAATCATATATCACTTCAAATATTGCTCTCCTTTATTGTTCAACATCTTGAGGCTCTCACTCTCGTAATGTATATTAAATTACACTATATTACATTTGCGACTGGTAGTTCATATTTGGATGCAAATTCGTCAGATTCTGCCCCTGTGTCTGTGTCTGTGTCTGTTGTTGCAGTGAGGCTTGCTGCTGGGCCCCCATATACTGCGGTGCAAATTGCGGCAAAATATTCATCTGGTACTGGTTCATGGGATTAATTGGATAATTCGACATCCCCATGGGGAGCTGCTGTTGAAGATTCTGAAATTGCTGTTGCATGGGGTTCTGAAGCATGGAATTGGACATACTCTGCGGCAAGTTGCTGTTGGTCATGGAGTTGTGCAATTGCTGTTGCATGGGAATCTGGCCAATTGGCTGGATCGATTGCATCATATTCATCGAAGGATTGTTTGAATTGGAATTTATTGGGAGTTGTAATGGTAAGCCCTGTCTAAATTGCAAGTCATTGTAGACGTTTGGCAACTGTTGGCCTGGTTGCACCAACGATTGGGTGTGGATTTGAGACCCATTGGTATTGGGAGTATTGGAGTTGCTTCCCCCCTGGTGGATTTGAGAAGATTGTGTCTGTTGGCCAATCTGAAGCTGGGGCATTTGGTTTTGTGACATTTGGCTCAGGATTTGGTTCAGGATTTGGTTATGTGGCATCTGACTTTGAGGAATAGGGTTTTGAGGTTGTAATGCCTGAGTAATTTGCTGCTGAATTTGCGTCTGATTATAACTGCTGAACATGGCCATATCTTGAAGCATATTGGGATCATTGTGCATATGCATATGGCCCATTGGTACCGGCTCCGACAAACTCGACTTCTTCTTTTTACTCCGACAGTTCTTACAAACCTTATGTTTACCGATATCTTCTTCGCTCAAAGGTTTGGCACATCGGTTACAATTCCCAAGCTTTTCAAGATTATTTCTCCGAATCTTGTCATTTTCCCGACACCGTTTGCACACCTTAAAGTTTCGTTCTCGTTTAATCTGATTATTGCCCGGATCTTTCTCTTCATCACTAGGTTTGCCATCTTCAGCACCGAAATTATTATCTGCTATAATAGACGTGTCCAAAGGTCCCGAACAATGGACACAACGGCCCTGCTTAGCCCTGTTGGCCTTCCGAAACCGCAAGTTCTGTCGACACCCCAAACACAAAACAAATTTCTGAAGTTCTGGAGGTATATCATTACCACATCTCCTACAAACACCCACCTTTTCCTTTGTTTTCTTCTGCCATCTCCGGCTTCTTTGCCGCTGTAACTCCCTACAGTGCTGACAAAGCTTGAAAATCTTGGGATCCATCAACGGCTTGGAATCAGACTCGAGATCCGCCTTTTTGGGCACAATAAGAGGCTGCTCAAACTTCTTTTTGCATCTCGAACACGTAGAATCAAGGTACTGTACCTCCTCGTTGTTAATAATCTTATTGGAGTCATTAAGATACTTCTGTTGCACATGCAACGGCGGAATAGGTAATTCCAACTTATTAATGGGTTCGTTCATGTCTTGTAAGTGATTGTTGATATCCATCTGATTTTGAAATTGGTGATTTGGTTGTGGTATTTGTTGCGGGTGTTGCGGATGGAGATGATCCATCATTTGCAGATTGGACATTGGGTCTTCGTGCTTGGGTATAAAGACTTGATCCATGTTGTTGTAAAGAAATAAATGTCAAATAGAATATTTTTGCTTCTTGCTATTTATTGACGAATTCAAAATTGCATTTTAGCACCTTAAAGCGAGAAAAAAATGCAGGCAGTATGACACCACGTACAATATGTTAATTACAGGGGATGACCGGAAGGCGAGATATTTGCCTTTGTGTAAAAGCAGGGTAACGGTTTGTGAAGTTTTTATCAGTGTGGTTTTCTACGTTTGTAGTCCAAGTGTTTTGTACTTTTCACCCCCAAAATGTTTCCGTCGGTGGTGCTTTGACCTTTGGTGCCCGCGATGATGTAACAAAATTTAAAGTTCGCGGTTGCCACAAAAGCCGGCTTTTTTACAAGTTGCAATCGCCGCCAAAAATATCGTATTGTTTCATATGTATAAGCTCTTACGTCACCCAATGGCTGCCATGCATGTGAATTACCCCTGACGTCAAATTATACACTTTGGTAGACGCCAGTTTCAGTTTTGGGTCCAGCGGAATTCCATCGTTGGTGCAAGGGGCTCTATTGTTGCGATGATTTGCAGGTTATGAACTAATTCGCCTATGCGGGTCGACTAACGGCGGTGGTGGTGGGCAAGGGTTTGGAGCATTCATTTCATAGCCACTAATTTCAAAGGCGATAGTAAGAATATTTTCTGCCTTGAAGGACAAGACATAGCCATTGTTCTCACAGATGCACTGGTCATGGGCCTGAAATTCTTATGCAGATCCATAGACAAGTTCGACTTAAACTTTGCTAACGGCTCCATGTCTCATAACGTAGACGTCAAGATAAGGTACCTACTGAAGGTATCGAGATAGAGACTGATGCACTTTGGGTAGAAGTAACGTTTTTAAAAAAGGTATGAGTGAACGGAGTTGAATTACTGTGCGTTGAAATTGAGATGAATCACAATGGGTTGGAATATAATGGGTTGGAATATAATGGGTTGAAATATAATGGGTTGAAATAGAATGGGTTGCTTTGAGCTGAAATTAAGTTGATTATGTAGTTGGGAGCATGAAGCTTGGGACTGTTGAATTTTGTAGTTGTCAGTAAAAATCATTGACTGTAGGAATTGCTGTCTTGGATTGAAGGTACAGGAATTGTCTCTTTTATAGCAGTAGCACAAAAGTGCTGCTTTGGCATTGTTCTGGTGGTTTTAGTGTACTCCCCATGGCATTTATCACATCACTATATCATTTCACTGTCATTCTATCAACACCAGGTACACTGCTCTCTGCTACCAGCAATGCCAAACGCTTACACCAAGCACAAGCTTCTTCATTCGTACCTACTCAAATACACCCTTCTCAAGCCCAATCCGCCCAGCTATGTACGCCCTCTGTGCCCCCAACACCAACAACCCTGCCCCCACACTACGCACCGCCACCTGCCACACCCTCGGGTGCTTCTTAAAATCAATCAGCCCATCTCCCTCTCTAAAAACACGATCTGTCACCAAATAAACCCCCAACCCCAACGCCGTCACCAGCTGAATGGCGGTGCACGGGAAACAATCCACCTGTCCGGTACGAGCTGTGGTTCCTGCATCGACCGCTGGTCCTGTAAATATCGATAATATGTTACTTTGCACCATTGATGTAGCCACAAAAAAATCGCGACCTCTGCTTCCTATTATACACTGCTGATGTTAGGCTTACGTTGCACGAAAACACGTATAGGAGCATGTGGCACCCGAAAGCCTTTACCGGCTGTATCCAGAAACATACGCTTTCATTCCCGGCAATGGTTCCCTGCCTGCTCACTAAAAAGACACTATAGTTACAATTATTCCAATCCATACCCACCTCCGTCCACACCATTGTACAAAAAGGTGCTTACAGGCATTGCGGTCGTTTTGGGAGGCCTTGGAGTTGCCTTTTATGTGTACTGGCCAAGACACACGTTTCCTAGTCCGGTGGCTTCTATTTTGCGAAGGGCCCTATGGGCAGAAAGTGATAAAGGCGAACAGGACTTCGAATTGGCTTTGAAACACTACTTGGAAGCGCTCAATAAGTGTGATGAGTTGGAAATGGACCCGCTGTCGGACGAGTATACCGGGATCCAGCTCAAAATCGGTGAAATGTATGAGAGGTTGAATTTGACCGAAGAAGCAAACTTTGTCTACAATGAAATAGCCACGTTGTATCTCAAGGTGCTTACTGATGATACCAACCCGTTACCGGACACGTTAAAGAATCATTTCATTCAAAAGGACTTGCGGATCATCATCAAATTGGTAGAATTGAACAAACAAAATGGTACTTTGTGTCGAGCTATTTTGGTGACCCATTCAGTCATTGCGGGTATGATGGTGGACTACAAGATTGGGAAAAGTCTCTCCAGTCTCCAGGTGGACGATATTGAGACTATCAAGCAAGATGGAACCAATCCTATCAATTATTTGCCATTTCTTGATGAGTATATCAATGTACTCAATCTTTTGATAGCCATTAATATTTCCTTGGGAGATTATGGCTATTCCATCAAGTTAAACTTGGACTTGAACAAGTTGATGCTTTTAGTTGATTATGAGTCCGGTAAGGTGTTATTAAACCAGTGTAATTTGGGATCGTTGCTCTATTTACAAAGTGAAATATTTGAGAAGAACATGATTGATACTTTTAAAGCTAACAACATTGAAGTCACCCACGACTACAAAGATTACCTCACCACCGGGCTTCCGGAGCGAGATGCTGTCAATTATGCTATTTTTTACAAAAACTACACCAATTGCATTAATTTGGCAGTAGAAGCGTACGAAAATGTCAGTAAAATAGGCAAGAACCTTATCAAGAACCGCAACCTCGAGGATCACGACGAAGAGCTGGAGGAGCTTTTGAAAATCAACGAACTCATTGCTTTATCGACCTATTCGCTAGGGGTCATCAACCTTCACCTCAAAAACTATCCCAAATCCGAACGGTTGCTTAGAGAGTCGAGGGTTCTATCACGAAACTGCAATTACGACGACCTTTTAAACGAAATTGAAGGAGAGTTGGCAAAGTTGTTCAAGGAGAAGAAAGAATTGAGCGCCGGAGGGAACGATACGGAATGACTTAGCAAATCACTGCATTTCAACTGTACTTGCCAATTATCTGAATGTGCTGGAGCACGAAAGGGTGCAAACAGATCAGGTGTCGGTAGAGAATGATTTACGTTGTTAATAACTTGCATTATTAATGGTACGACATGTTGGTATAATAAATTTGGTATAAATTCAAGAACTTCATAGTGTAATACACCCGTAGTTCGTGCTTGTTAGTGGTTGCCAGTAGATACTAGGAACCTTTTGTGCGGTCTCGAGTCCTTTTGGTCAGGTCTCGTGTCCTTTTGTTTTGCTCTGTTTATCTGTATCCGTCTCCCCTACACACTGGGATAGTTGAAGTACCAGTCGTCACTCTTCCTCCCCCCGTTAATATCATTATAGTAATCCCAACAGTCCTTTCTCGTCAACGGCAAGTCTTGAAGGTCATCCACGTTGTAATCCACCGGCCTATCGATATCTTTATCCAATAACTGATGACGTTGTCCAAAACTATAGTTGATTCTATACTCATCTTTCAAGATCTTTGAGTTGCAAGCACCCTCGAGGGATAATTCGCTATAATCAATTCCGGCTGCTGTCTTTTTAAACCGGTTAATTCTAGGGCTTTTCTCACATATGTCATCTGTAACCCACAAATTAATGTCTTGTTGATAATTATAATCCATGAAATTCAATTTAGTGGTAAAACTTCCTCTACCATATTTTCTGGCTAATATGCTGCTGATGTTGGAAGGAATATACACCGAAGACCCTTCGAAATACGTGTGGCGTAATGGAAGAATCTCCGATAATGCATGCCAGTTAAAATGCTTACAGTGGACCAAAACATCGTTGGATTCAGTTGTTGGTTCCAACTCTTTGGGAGCCCTGAAGTTGGTATGGCTCACAGCACTGATATCGATGTATAACCCGGAATTCACATCGACAAATCTCCCATCGATGAAATTCCGTCCATTACCCTGTCTGATATAAGTAGGACTTATCTCAAGGAGATATTTTGCGTTCCCCAAGCTTGGATGTTCAAGCACTAGGGAATTATTGTAATGCCTGGCCAAATAATCTAGATGGCGGATGGAAAGCTGGATATCCACATCGGTATCCCAGGGCATATTTATTCCATTGTAAGCCCAACCTAAAAGGGATCCGTAATTGATCCAACTAGGCACCTCGATGGCTTCTGCAAAGTGAAACCAGGCCCGAATCATGTGTTGAATAATACTTTGCCTTTCTCGAATGGGGATATACCTCTTGAAAAAAGGGGCTGCCAAATGATGGGAGTTACCCTGAACAATATCACTATAGATCCATGGGTATTTGAAATACCTGTCGCTATTTTCTACCACGGAATTGGCATACTTGAGGAAGTTGTAGTGATCCAAATCTTCCTTGGAGATTTCGTTGTTCATTCGAAGTTGGCTCAATTGCAACATTTCATATTGGGGATCGAAGTAAAAGTCATTCACGTCGATATATACCGACTTATTGAGGGAATTAATAGGATACGTGGTATAATCTTTGTCGTTAGGGTCATTAGGTTCATTAGGGGTTTTTTGTTGCTGTTTCATCAAGACTTCGATTTTGGGCACCGACTCAAAATTGGCCGTGTGATTGAGTTCGGATCCGTACCGTTTCCTTCCCAATACCGGCACCTTGATGTAGTGATCTGCCGTGGGGACAAAAATTTGCTGAGGTATATCCTTAGTGCAAAATAAGCTGGTCATACTTCTCAACACTTTGGTGTTATAGCTCTCAAGCCAATAACTATTAAACGCAGCGAAATCGTCGGTTTTATAGTCACATATGGCCACTGACCCATCCACTTTGAAAGGAGCAAGCATGGAGTCGGCAGGAGACGTATCCACATAATCATCCCAGTGGAAATAAACACCCTTTTCGTCACCTCGGCTGTTACCATCCAAAGAAACGTCCCCAGCTTTTTTGGTGTAAAACAGTAGAATATGATCATATATGTAGCTTGTGGTCCATTTGGGGTTGAACTTACCTCGGTGAAGCTCAAGCGCCTCTACTTGAAGACGATTTTGGTCCAATGGCAGCAACCAAAAAAGTTTAAGCTGATACAAAGCACACAAGAGAACCAAGAATATCGGTAAATATACCTTGATTCTCTTATTATAGAACCTTAGACAAATCATTATAGCTTACCCTATAGTGATACTGATGAAAAAATCGAAGCAATGCTTGAATCGGGGGCTTTTTTTATCACTAAATAGTTTAAAAGTGAAATAATGAAATGGTTTGAATTTCTGTTTTTCTGAGATGATTTATATCACAACAGACCCAGAAATCGTCACGTGGAAAATTGCCAAGAAAGGCTGTGAGGCTGAGTTGTACAGGAATAGAGGTCGGAGGAGTTGAATGTCAGATAGTTCCTTAAATAGATTCCCCACTAGATGACAGTTACGGTTCTTGATGGGGCGTTCACTTACAGAAGTTTGAAAATGGATTTTGGGTTCAAGAGGGGGGCTGGGGGGGCTGGTGTTTGAGGTATTTGACACGATCTGAAATCCTGTGTAGAGAACTATGTCATTATTGATGTTGAAACTGATAGGTTAAGTGGCCATGAGGCAGGCGAAGTGTCGAGGAAGTCCAATGCAACAGCTGTTAAATCGTGTGGGTCAGTGCCGTGTTTAATCCGAGGGGCATGCGATGTGGTAGGGACACGCCGGATGCTCATTTACGGTCTCCTATTCCGTTTTCGACTGTGCCTCCTCTCTATGCGTGTATTACATCCATATGTAGTACATATTTACCCAATGATCACCTTGGTCTGGAATATAAAGTGACAGGTATCAATAACCCGTTCCATCAAATACTCTAGTTCTTCATACTCACTCTGATCATCGTGCAAGTACCGAGCCACTTGTCTAATAGTATGGATATTGATAGGCCACAAATACAAATTCAAGTCGTAAGTGATCAAAATCCCAATGATGTCTTTGGCAAGTAATTTCGCGTGGTTTCGTGGCACTGTACTTAGGTAATTTTGCACCTCTAAAGATTCGAGATTAGTTTTTTGAATAAGTGCTTGGTACAATGACACTTTAGACAACTTGAACTGTAATGCGATCAAAGCCGATAGCTCATCTCGGAAATAGATGGTGGGGTAGTTGGAATCACTGCTATCGGTGGAACAAGGCTTATAAAGAATGGGTTTTAAAGCTTCGGGTAAACACCGTTCAAATTCGTCCAATTGAGCACTCAACTTTAACCAGTCATGGAAGATCTTATTGTCCCTAAACTCTTGGTCCGTCAACACTGTTACCTGACAATCAAACTCGTTGACAATGCTAAATTGGATTAATGCTCGATGTAACCACCAAATGGCCTCTTTTTTACTAATAAAAAGCCCATCATCCCCGTTGTCTTTGTTACTGGGGATGGCCGTAAGGGGCTTGATATACTGGTCTATGAATTCCGGATCCACTTGCAGCCAGAATTGTTTCACAGAAAACATGGTGGGTAAGTTGAATTTCAATGATAGAATCAAATCACATACAAATGTGGCCCAGAAACACATCTGAAGAAAAGGGGAGCTTGTCAATGGACTTTTATCTTCAGTTCTGCTGATTATGGATGTCAAAAGACTAACTGCTCCTTTTACGTAAGTATTATCAGTAGCAAGAAAGAACATTTCATAAACGCACATTAAAATGGTGCTTAATAGGCATCTTGCAATGGTGCCATCATCATCGCCATTGGTGGGAGAACTGAGATGGTGTCGTATAGACTTTATTGTCTGATGGTAATAATTGATAGGAATTGACAGCTCGATAGAATCGGGGTCGATTCTTTGAAGCATCAATGCACTCAAACTGTACATGGAGCTCAAAATTAGACCCGATTCGTCAAGCAACGCCATTTCCGGTACAATATCAGAAAAGAAATTCCCCATCATGAACATGTCCATAGAAGTGGATACCTGATGAATAAATAAATCAAAAAGCTTCTTTTCTAGTTGAGAATCCACACTAAAGTAAGCAGGAGAAGTAGGAGCAATTTCGTCTTTGAAAAGTTTTAGCGAGTTCAAAAAATGGATAAAGTATGGGTCTGTAGACGGTTCTGCCTCTTCGTAGTCGTTATTGTCAACCTTTAGCACTCTTTTCATCACCTTCTTATCCACCTGATTATTCAATTTATTGATCCGAGGCCTTGAGTTCTTTTTGGGCGTTATAGGTTTAAAAGTCGACCCATACCCTAGCTGGAATGTTCTGATATCTTTGCTCAAATCAATCTCGTTGAATGGCGCTGCCAATGGGTTTGGCGGCACTGGGGGGTGCCTCACCTCGGGGGCTAGAGGTACCGCCATGCCGCCTTGATGATGATTCGGCATGGGTACCGAGATCTGGAGACCGGGTCCCATTACTTGCATTTGTGGAAACTGTTGTCCAAAATGAGAGGTCACTTCTTCCGGACGTACCGCCGTGTTTGTGACGGGGGCATACGGTAGCGACAAGGGTAGCGGGGGCATGAACATATTTCCCACACCTCCCACTCCATACAACGGCGCAGGCATAGGATTCCCATGAGTTGTCACATTGGAATGAGCACTGGGCAGCGTCGTGGGGTCCGCTAGCTGGTATACGCCTCTGCCACCAATGGTCTGTAGCGGCGGCATCAACCATACATTGGACGACGTCAAAAACGACGACAGGATCTGCTGGTGGGAATGTGGAGGGGGGTGCTGTGGTTGCATTTGTTGAGGACGTAAAAGTGGATTGGTGGGCGCAGGCCCTTGTATCCCCCGGAGGGTACTGGTGTAGCCAGTATACCCGGGTTCCAGTTCTGCCTCCACAGACCGGGAATCTCTGGTGGAGCCGGTGGTGGGGGCCAAATTAGCTATGGTGTTGCTCCGTTGCGACGCAGGCACAGGGGTTCGATTGGTATAATTATACGCACCGCGGGATCCTGACGACGGTGGGGACTGCTGTGGGGGTACCTTGTTGGTGTATGTATTATAGGGGCCGCTCATATGTCAGTAATAGGGGAGTATTTCTAGATAACTTGGTGGTAGTGAAGAATTTACTATTGTTTCATTGTAAGCGTTTGAGATTGTGCCAAATTCGCGATTATAAAAAAATACTTTACACTATGTCTAAAGAATTGACGACGTTTGTCATTGATTTGGCACCAGGTATGTCGCAAGCCTATGGCAATGGTACGTGCCTTGACCTGGGATTGAAGTATTTTTACCATCTGGTTATATCAAAAATGATTAAAGGCCGGGTAACTGATTATATTTCTGTGATCGCATTCAACTCTTTGACAACACACCACATTTTCCAGAACGATGAAGACCAAGAGGCCCTAAAGGGGGTTAATTTGATGACCCGGAAGAAGGCTCCTACCTTTGATGATCTCAAGCACTTTGAAAGTGTTTTGACCCCCGAACATACTTTGGATGAAAATGTGGCTGATTGTTTTGAAGCACTTCTGCTTGCAGTAGCGTTGATGGCAGAGGATACTACAGGGGCATTTATTCGCAATATTGTCCTTATTCTGAACTTTTTACAACCTATTGCGTCGGCAGAGGATGATCGGTTGTTGAAGGCTTCCATTAGGGCTGTTAGTGGGTCCGGTATTAATGTGACGGTTATTGATGCCTCCCCTGCAGATTTCAATTCGGACATCAAGCAGCGAAACCAAGAGTTGTGGAAAAAAATAGCATCTGAATCGGACTTTTTTGAGCGGGTTGATTCACTGGCAGTGGACTCGGTGTTAATGAAATGCCCACCTTTGAAAAAAATCGACCCTCGATCCATGTTTCGAGGTTATTTGAGATTGGCTGCAAATCCCAATATAAATGGGGTCGATGATCACGGCGTGTGTTTGGACATCGAGATGTACCCTGCCGTTCGCACGGAGAAGCTTCCTTCTATGAAAAACTTTCTTGTGAAAGATGGAGTAAAGGACTTGACTTCGACCTATGAATACTACGTGGAGCACGACAAAAACGAAGAATCCGGTAGTGTGGAAAATAAACGGCAGACAATTGAAAAGGGGGACTGGGAAAACGGGTATAGGTACACCAATAAGGATATTCATGTTATAAGTTCAGAAGCAGTGGATGCTACCAAATTACCCACTGACCCGTCGGTGGATGTTATTGCTACCATAAAAATCGACGATTTACCGGTGGCTTTCCTTACAGAAGAATCAGTGTACTCTGTACCAGCCAAACTTCTGAATTCCAAGAACATCCTTAGCTATAATTGCTTGTGTCAGGCGTTGATTGATACCAAGAGTTTGCTTATAGTCAGATACGTCCAGAAGAAGAACGATGAAGTCAACCTTTGTGGAATGGTTCCCTGTAAAACTCGGGTTGAGGGAGAGTATGTGTATGCGATGCAAATGGTGAGGCTACCGTTCAAAGAGGACGAAAAGATTGGCCGGTTCCCGGAGCTTCTTACTGATTCAGACCCGTCCAAAAAAGACATGGACCAGTTTATCCTTGGTATGGATCTAGATGATGCAGCAACCAGTGATTTTTGTATCGATAACGAAAAGGTGGGCATGAAATCGCACCAGGCTCTTGTGGATAAGACTCAAGTGGATGCTGCTCCCACAACGGACATGAAACTCATGTCACAGAACCCAGCTATCAATAAATTCAACAACAACTTGTACAAGTTGATCCTCAAAGCAGCACAAGCGGAAGATATCGACAACTTTATGAACGAGCTGGATTTTATCATAAAGCACATGGTAACAGACCTGACAAACCTCTTTAATATGCAGAACGTGATAAACAATAAGTACTCCATCCGGAATGGAGACTGGCTACTTGAAAAGAGCAGAAATGTTGGAAAAATTACAAAGAAGCTTGCTGTCACTACTAGGCCATTCAAAGCTGACAAAAAGAAGAAAACCATACGTTCAAAAGATGGAAGTGGGAACTATGGAGAAAACCAAGAGTTGGAAACCATCGATATCGATGCTTTATTTTCCTAAGTAGTGAACACGATACTTAACGACTATATACATGCCTTCTCCCTACAACTTGAACAACCGGTTCCTCTTGTCGTACTCCCTATCCTTAGCAGTACGGTTCCTTTTATGCGAACTGCCAGTTCCATCCTCTCCCAAACTGTCCACAATCTTCTGATGAACGTTCATGCCCCGAATCCGTTCATGCTCCTCCTGAAATATCTCCTTCAATTCCTTGCCATTGATAGCATCTATAGTTTCCTGTTCAAATAGCCCCTGGTATTGCTTGTGTTTAGCTTGTCTCCAAAGATTGAGCCAACTGTTGGCCATTCCCAACTCATCATAGCTACCATCCTTACGTAATTTGTTCTTCGTTTTGGCAATATTGTACAATAACTCGTCCACCGAATTGGTGGGCCGGTCCATATACTCACTATACCTTGAGCCAGGCTCATCCTGTAAATTCAATAGAAATAACAAATAGTCTGCTTGTACTACCGGATCAATGAATGAAGAATGCACACACCCCACCAACGCCAACGATAACATGGTGTGGCTGTTTCTAACCGTGGGTAAAAACACTCCTGGAGTGTCGTGC
This sequence comes from Yamadazyma trypodendri, assembly GCA_030572515.1. Classification (NCBI taxonomy): domain Eukaryota; kingdom Fungi; phylum Ascomycota; class Pichiomycetes; order Serinales; family Debaryomycetaceae; genus Yamadazyma; species Yamadazyma trypodendri. The sequence goes on along the minus strand of JAJMAI010000002.1, from coordinate 393,548 downwards.
ACATATATCTCTGGGTATGGACAGATCTTGATCACCTCGCTAGTATTGCGAGTGACTCCTGGCTGTCCTCCTGTGCGAGCCACTTTGCTTCTTTTTGAAGAAATTCGATCTTCGATAACTTCCGATGTATATCCCACATCCCGCAACGTATTCACCAACGTCGACTTGCCCACATTCGGCATCCCCACAATCATCAACCGCATCCCTAAGGGAGGAACCGGCACCATTTTCTGGTGCTCTTTTTTCATGGCTTCGATAATTCGTGATGCATCTTGCTTGCTTCTGGCATCTATCACCATATACGGTTCGTTTTTGTTGCTGTGCCACTTATTCAAAAGTTGTTTGTTTAGCACAGATAAGTCTTTTTTGCTGTACAAGATCATCTTGGGTTTTCTGGCCAAGACCCGGTCAAATAAAACATTGGTAGTGGCTACTGGTGCTCGACTGTCTCTGACTTCCAAGATATAATCTATTTGTGGAGCCAAATGGCTGAATTTTGTTAACGCTTTCTGGTGGTGGCCCTTGAAATTGGCAAGCGGTAGGTTGAAATCGGGGAAGATTCTGCGTGCCACGAACGACATGGATAGTAAATAGTGTCGTTTGAGATACTTTTGCGATGCGCATCAAAAGTTATCAAAGCACATCAGTCTTGAGAAACACCAATGCCGTTGATCACCCTAACCGGATATCCCTGTTCCGGCAAAAGCACCTGGGCTGCAAAACTCATAGACCAGCTCCAGGAGAAAATCAGCGCTGCCCAGCAAAATAACGATCCCGGCCACAACTACAACATCAAGTACCACACCGACGATTCTCTAGGCATCAGTCGGGAAAGTTACAGAGAATCTGTCACCGAAAAACAAAGCAGAGGCAACCAGATCTCTGCTGTCCGGCGGGATTTATCGCGGTCCACCTTTGTGATTTTGGACTCATTGGCGTATATTAAAGGGTTTAGATACCAGCTTTTCACAGAAGCAAAGGGCGTGGTGACACCGCACTGTGTGATCCATGTGATTAGTTCCAAAGATACCGTGAAAAATTGGAACCGGGAATACAAAAAGTGGGATGAGGAGTTGATCGACCAGTTATGCATGCGGTACGAAGAGCCAATAGACACAAACCGGTGGGACAGTCCGTTATTCACGGTGGTGGGTTCTGATGAAAATGAGGTTTTGCCCATAGATGAAATATGGAATGCTCTTGTGTTAAAAAGGCCTCCACCCCCCAATGCTGCTACCTTGGTAAAACCCACTTCGGGCAATAATTTCTTGCAAGAGTTGGAAAAGCAGACACAGGAGGTGGTTTCCAAGATTTTGCAGCACCAACAATTGCAGAGTGTGGGGGGCAATGTGGTTATTGACAGGGAGGCTAAACTGTACGTGCAGATGCCTCCTACCACTGTTAGTATAGCACAATTACAGAGAATAAGGCGGACGTACATTGGCTTGAATAGAATGAGGAGCGTTAGTAGCGACAGGATCACGTCCATGTTTGCAGAGTATGTTACCAGCAATTTGAACAGCGATTAGAAGTGTAAATGCAGGGTACTAGCTATGAGGTATATGCAGGGTAGTTATGAGGTATAAGCAGGATCTAGTATGAATTAATTGCGGAGAACTGGCTTAAATTGCAGAGATGATTGAGGAAGAGATTGGTTCAAATCACTGATTGCTGAAGAATAGAATTAGTTAATACAAAGAAAAAATTGTGAGTTGTTGAAATAACGGAAGAGTATATTCAATTAAGTTCAAAGATCATCTGAAATTGTGAATTGGCAAAATATCTTAGGAATACAATCACTTCAACAAAGTATATATACAAATCTCAACACAGTTGCAACTGCTTCAATCTAGGTATTATTGCAGTGTCTGTACTCTACCTTTTCCTTTGGTTCTTCCATTTGAACAGGACATTCCCATTTCCATCCACTATCTTCTTCTTGTTCCCCTTCTTCATCAATTCTCGTTGCTGGTCCATTCTTCCCTCCACTTCCCGAAGCTTCTGTTCCCTCTCCAATCGTGTCTTCAACAACTTGAACTGCTTCACTTTCTTCGCATTCAATCTTTGCTGTGTCACCTCATCATTATCATTGGCAACAATTCTTCTGTTGCTTTGTAGTTGGTCTGTCTTTACCCGATTCTCTCTTCTGGTCAAAAAATCCTTTTCTGTATCAAAATACTGCTCCGCATCAAACTCCTTTTGCTCCTTCGCACTGTCCACAAATACTGTATGCTTTCCTTTACTTTTAAACCCTAAATTTGACTGTTGTGTCTGGATCTTTCTCATCTCATTAAGTCTCATGGTCCGAACGTAGTTAACATCCTGTGTTTTGAGCAACTTCACCTGGTCTACAGACATCAGCTCGTTCCCCCGGTCAGACACAAGTACACCCCGGTCGTCCGTCCTACTTTTGGTCATAGCATGGTAGTATTCGTCTGGATTATGTTGCGATGCTTTGGCTCGAAGCGCTTTTATTGCCGCTTGTTTTTTGTGGTAGTCATCTGCTCTCAACCGGTAATCCTTCTTCTTCTCAAGGAGCCCGAACCGAGCTCTGTCCAGCGTTTGGGACCGTTCTCTATGCTGTTTTTTCTGGATATTATGCACTAATTTGGCCATTGGGTTATAAAGAAAAAATTATGATGAGATGCGATTTTGGTATTTGAGAAATTTACCCTCTTAAATTACCTGTAACATGATCACCTTGCACAAAAGGGGAATTTTCACGGTTCATCGGTTATTGAAAAAGGCTCCGGTGGCGTGGGGGGCCAGAACATTGACGAGTTCTTCAGCAAGACTCAATAAATCGCCCCAACAGGACGATGCGGGTACTATTGAAGGCGAGTCATCTCCAACATTAACTGAAGAACTTCCATGGTACATGAGAGAAGAAGTGGATGTGTCTACAGAAAGAGAAGACGTGACACTTCCTGATATCCCACAAGGAGCGCCTGAGTCGGTGGGGCGCCTTCTAAAGGTAGTAGGCTACGAATATGGTCTTGAAGATATCAACGTGTTTGATTTAGCCTCTTTGGATTCAAATCATCCCCACAGCATCGAAAATCAACCTTTCGACTACATTATCATTGCTTCCGGGAAGTCCGAAAAGCACATATACAAAGCGGGACAAGAGTTGCGGCACTTTCTCAAACACCAGTACTCGAAACAGGCCAAGATCAATGGTTTAGTGTCCGCGGCCCCCAGCCCTGTGGCCCGAAGAAGATTACTTAAAAGAGCTAATAAGTCGCCTCCTGCTACCGAAAATGATTACGGAATGGCTGCCAATTCCTGGGTCATGTGTGAAACCAATGTGGATAATATCTGTATCCACTTTCTTACCAAACCCAGAAGAGAAGAACTTAGTTTGGAGTCTTTATGGGAGGACGCGCCTACAGAAACCGCTCAACTCAACGACACGGCCGTTTATGACCATATGCTCTTGAGAAAAGACGTACGAAACGTGCCTCCCTTCTTTCTTGCCCGTAGACACATGCACGTGTCAACCAGGTCCAATAATGAAGGGTCAAAAGCAGTATATGAAAAGGTGTTGGACATCAAAGCAGGAGATATCACAGATGATCATGTGCAGACACACATTGAGCAGTTTGAGCGTGACTTCAAAGCAGTGGATTCCCATGATTATGACCTAAAGACGGAGTTTTACAGACTATTACATATTGTGGTGCCAAAAGTGGTGTCATTGGACAAATTGACCGATGTCATTCTCCAAAAGTATGCAGATTTGGTCTTTAACAATTCAGAAACCACAAATTTGAAAGAAGAAAGGGTCAAAGATATGATAACGTACATGAAAGTATTGGTAGATTCTCCAGAAATCAATACCCTTCCTCCCACGAAAGAAATCTCCGATATGCGGTACGATGCTTTATCCCGGTTTACCGGTAAGATCTACAGACTTACAGGTGATGATATCAAACTCAATGTGGCCCCAGAGATTATACCTCTTTTATGGAAGTTGGCAATAGTTGACAACAATCCCTCCGGAGCAGAACTCGGGTCTTCCATAATAGACCAAACTATCTACGAAAACAAAGACACCCGACAGATGGAATTCAACACAGGGATCCTCGCACAGAATCGTGCCCGAGATATCACCGATCTCCTTGACTATTATATCAGCCTTTCCCCGAAAAGCGTCCAATTAAGCACATCTATGAGAGAATTACAGCTATTCTCCTACGGAAATGCCGGAGACTGGGGCTTATTCTGGAAGACCTGGAACACCATGAATCTCCTCGCGCATAAAGATGATATTAAGAGATGGGTGCGGCTCATAGTATACCTTTCGTTGAGAAACAATTCTGGTGCTAATACGACTTTTTTGAAAGAGTATTTTTTAAGTTCCACCAACGTTTCTGGATCTTTTATCACCAGTATAAAGTTACACTTTGACCAGATTTCCCCTTCTGAGAGAACTCAACTTAAAACCAGTCTTTTGGTGATTTTAAGCTCCCTGCAACAATACGGCTTAATTAAAGGTGATGAGATTCAGACAATTATAAACGCACTTTAATTTATTTTTTTGTATATAGAAATTTTACCTACGCGTATGATGTCTTTGGATGCAGATATAATCACCATAAAACAACAGATTAAGGACTGGGAGCATTCATTTACACAATCCCATTCCCATCCACCCTCGCGACAAGATGTCAAGGAAAATCCAAAAGTCCTGAAGCTATATAAAGTGTACAAAAGTCTTAAAAGTAAAAAGGTGCAAAAACAGCATATACAAGACCTACCGCAGTCGAAGCTGATTGACACGTTCCAGGGGCTTAGTGAGGACGAAGAGAATAATGACGTGGGGGAATTGGGTATGTTTATGAAGCAGAATACCGAATTGGGGCCCACGCCGCAAGCAGGAGGGAAAGTTCTATCGATTTTTGATCTTCGAATGACACCGCCCGAACTGTCGCCTTTGAGAACCAAACATAGACCTGTTGCTGTGGGTGCAGATGCCGACTTCAAAACACCCACGAAACTCAAAATCATTTCGCAAGTGACTCCATCGAAGTCTGAAAGATCCAAGTCGTTTATGGAAAGGATTAATATGGTCCGCAATAGCAGTCCTGTAAGGACGCCGATCAGGGCAGAACCCCGCCAAGAAAGCAACTCCCTACAGACCCCACAGTACTTGAATCACAACATCAAGAAATTCGACTTATCCCAATCCAACCAGGCGTCGGAATCATCACCCTTTAATGTTTCCCCCATTCGCTCGTCACCGGGAAATAAAAGCCCCATCGCCACGCCATCTCTGACAAAGGTGGTCTTTCAAGTTTCCCCGTCTCCTTTCAAAAGGAGGGGCTTATTTGGGTCCAAAAAACTCCTCGATGTTTATCAAGAACATAAGAATATTACCATAGACGAACAATTTGAACTAGAAGAGCCTGACGAGTGGTGTGCAGAGGAAGAGACCACCACGGCCCTGCCACTGAGAAAGCGGAAAGCCAAGACTCAAAAGAGGACCACCAGGAACTGGAAAATGAAGCCAAATGTTCTTACTGCAGAAGATGATGGGATCCGGACCAAAAACATTCACAAGGTGTTACAAGATATCAATGAAGATCACAATAAGATGTTAGACAGATTGGTGAATTCCGAAGAGTCTGAAGAGGAAGAGGAAGAACCGCAGAAACCCACCACCAAGTCCAGAGGTAAGAAGATTGCACCAATCAGTCATAATTATAAACGGTTGAAGATCCACCATAAAAAGGGTAATAATAAATGGAGGGGGAGAAGATAGGTACTGGACATGCTCACAGAGCACAATAGTTCCTGGTGTGTAATCTTTCTAGACTTCAGCACAAGATGATCTAATCAACACAACAACAAAATCATCTTACAACTTCGAAAGATAACCTATTCAATACAACAACAGGATTATATTCACATCAATACAGCTGTACTACAAGATCGCTCGGATCACCCAAATCAACTTGCACTCTTTTTTTCACCACTGGAGCCCCATCTTTTCCCCCGTCGTAAACGGGCCTGCTCCATTTACTCTGGTCCGCCTCATAGTCCCACACGTTTTGAGCCATCGACTCTTCCAGCTTCTTCTTGCCGTCGGTTATTTCCTCCTCCAAGGCCCGGATCTCATCCCCTTCACCGGCCTCTTCTTCGTGGGAGAACCGTTCAACCATGGTGGCCTTACCGTCTCGAATAACCATTTCAACAAACCTCTTTCCCCTTCCTTTCCGATGCAGCTCCTCCTCTTCATACTTTCTCAATTGACGTTGTTGTTTCTTCAACTTTAATGCTCTTTCGGTTGCAGAGAGCCACATGTTTCCACTATTGGAGGTGGCCAACTCATAATCGGCGGCGTTATCTATAATTTTTGTTCTTTCCACTCCATTATCTTGAAACAGCAATAAGGTGTCAAGTCGGGTCTGAGCTGCTAATAAGTCACCATCCACACTCTTGGAATTCAGGTAATACTCCATTTCGGCAGCTTGTTCCTCCTCCATTTGTTTCTGCTTTTGTTGTTCTTGTTGGTTCTGCTTCTGTAGTTTCCTTTCGTCTTCTGCTTGTTTTAGGGCTTTTTCTTGGGCTTTCCAGAAGTCTTCTCCTCGTCCCATAGATACCACTATTTTCTTGGGTTTGTGTGATCTGGTGGAGTCAGGTGTGCTCAGAGACGGTCTCTTATCATGCTCGTCTATCTCCTTCACAAGTATTTCAGAAATGTCCTTTTTATCATTCTTGGAAAGAAGCTCATGTCCACAGAAGGAACACGGCTGGAGCCCTTCTCTAGCACAGATGATCTTACCACAATTTAAGCAATTGGGAGCAATTTCAAATAACGAATGTCGGGTGGCATTACAGAAGCAAGTAGTACGAGAGTCCTTGGCTTCATTCACCTCCAATGCCCTTAATATACTTTCAATGTCCTTTAAGTTGTCTGTTTTCTTCTTGCGTGATTTCCTGTTGTCCTTTTTGGCCTCTTTCTGTTTGACCAATTCTGACACTACTTTAGCACCAGTTTTTGTGATAGTTGTGGTCTTCGGGCTTGGTCTCGGTGTCCCCGTACTCCAAGCAGCGCTGGGTTTTGACTTTTGTGGCACAGACACTGCTGGAGGCCTTTCTTTGGATTTGTCTGTTATTTTCATAAACCGGTTAAGAAACTCAGTGGTGGCATCACTGGGTCCCAACATGTTAGAAAAATGGTCCCTGATTTCGGCCCTGGGTAACGTCACCGCAAACTCCACCATCTGAGTGCACGTCTCCGGGTCCAACGGAATGATATTACTGATATCTTCCGCAAGGGAAAGCTTTTCTTTAGCAGTAACCATGAATTGATTTCGCATTGAATTTTACCAAAGTTAAAGGAAAAGAAGGTGAGGCGATTGCGTAGTAGGTGTGTTTAAGGGGGATTTTGGATGTGGTGTGGGAGATTGTGTTTGGCGGGGTTTTGGGAATAGTGTATATTCTGGCGTATGGGTCTTGTATTTGCCTATCCCCATAGCATCAACGCAAATAGTGGAGTGCACATACTCAGATCACTAACACGATCGTAGTAATACACACATTCATCGACACATATTCATCTTCACTGCTATATTTCCTTCATGCTAAATTCATTCACACCTATACACCATATTCACCACATTGCACCCTCTCATACCACCTTCTCATGTATTATTTCTTATATATTTTCTATCATCTTTGTCCGCATTAAATGTTGCAAAAAATAAGATTAGGAAATAGATTCATTCACAAATACCCAGGTTCCATCTTTTAATTGTGGTTCCATACAGTTATCTGACCTCACAAGATCATTATCTCCGCCGGAATAAGCTATTACTTGCCGTATACCAAACATAATCTGGGTTCTACCACTCCTTTTAGTATTTTGATGCTTGAAATGACAAGTTATATTTCCCACAAAAAGAGATTGGAGGACGACTTACCTTCTGCTATGCCCCTTGCAATTCATCCTATCCATCACTGGTACAAGCTTATAAGCGTCTTGGGTACTGGTAGCTTTGGCCAGGTGCTTTTGGCCAAGAAACGGAAAGACCACCCTCACTTGATTAAATCAGCTAAACTACGCAACACGTTATTAGACCCTTGTCCTGAGTCCAGATTCAACAAAACACCATTGGTGGCTATAAAGATCTTAAACAGGGCAAATTCCAACATTCGGGAACATTTCAAGGATAAGGAAATAAGATTCATTTTATCGATTCCCTCCCATAGTAATTTGGTACAAGTATTTGATTTATTCGTGGACCCTATCAGTTACAAGGTTCATATAGTTATGGAATCGTTGAACCAAACATTGTTCCAGTTGATGACAGCCAGGAAGTCTGTTCGGTTTAGCCACAAAACCTTGAAGAGTATCCTTAGTCAGGTGTTAAATGGCCTTAAACATATCCACAAACATAATTTTTTCCATAGGGATATCAAGCCGGAAAACATCTTGGTGATTCCTACCGTCCAGTATTACGGGAATGTGCTTGATATTCCACCCAGTCGGGCAAATGATAACTATATGGTCAAGGTGGCAGATTATGGGTTGAGCAGACATATTGACTGCAAAGACTCATATACCTCGTATATCTCCACCAGATGGTACCGGTCTCCAGAAATCCTATTGAGGAAGTCTTCGCATTCATGTCCGGTTGATATGTGGGCCTTTGGGTTGGTGGCTATTGAGTTGATCAATTTTATGCCTTTGTTCCCCGGATCTTCTGAATTGGACCAATTATCCCGAATTCTCAAGGTTTTAGGGTGTCCCCTTTTGCCAGACATCAGGTATCTTGGACCCCAGGCAAGCTACTTCATTCCTTTGGGGGGGTTTTGGAAAGAAGCTCAACTGTTGGGCACCAATTTAGGCATTTATTTCCCCTACCAACCGGGTGTTACTATGCGAGACATCTTTAACACAAGTGCGTATAAGGGGTTGGGTTTAGGGGAAGTGATCAAAGCATGTTTGACGTGGGACCCTAACACCCGGGCAGATGCTGTTAGCTTGAGCTCTTTCAGCTACTTCAAGAACACATGCACTTACGAGCAAAAGATTGATTCCGTCCACCAATACAGCAGAAGTAACTTTGCCAGACACATGACCACTACTCTGACTCAAAATTATGGTTCAATCAAGGAAAGTGAGTATCTTTATACCGATTTTGACGACGGGTATGAAAATCAGTTCATGAACTTTGAAATCAACTCCCAGTTACCAAAAGATCCCTTCACCTTGAAAGAGAGTGAAAATGTCGTTTCAGAAGTTGATATTGATCTCGACCACGACTATGAACAACTTAAAGGCATTTATGATGCTGCTGAAACAAAATATAATTCAGATACTAATAACTCTATCAACCTGGAGTTACAAGGTAAGGAATACAGTTGGAGAAGTCAACTACCAGTACCAATTGTGAGTTTTGACATGACACCCAAAAAATCATGTACCAGCCTTTCGGCTCAAGCCCTCGACGTATTCAAGGTATCGAAAGAGCTAACATAAAGGTGGGGAATTGTTGGCAGAATCAATACCGAGATATTGCAACATATTCTCAAAATGATTCTCACCCCACATTATTTATGTATAAGTTTCTAGTTTGTTGGGTTTTGTGATTTTTCCGTTCAATTTATGTGTATTCTATTAGCCACTACTGAAAGTAGTGAGTTCCCTTTCATTCTTCTCTCTAATAGAGATGAGTATTTCCGGAGACCAACAGAAAAGACAAGATTTAGAATTATCAATAAAAAACAAGTGCTTTCACCAGCAGATTTGGGAAGACAAGAGCATGGTACTTGGATAGGTGTCAACCAAGAGGGGAAATTCGCGGCTTTGGTTAACTACAGAGAAGATGATGCAAGTGCTGTGAGTGACGTTTCCAGGGGTATACTTCCCATAAATTATTTGACAAGTGATTACGATACCGATGACGACTGGTATAATAATCTCGAGAAATCGCTAGCCCTAAGTATTGGGAGTGTGGAGTCGGTGCCATTGCGTCGTGTGGGGGGGTTTTCTTTGTTATATGGGAAGCTTCAGCTTAGATCTGACAATACGATTGAAAAGTTAAATATAATCAGTAACAGAGGTGATAAAGGTACGGTTTTTGATGAGAATGTGGAGGGAACGAAAGGTTACCACTCGTCCGCGCCCACCATTGGTCTTTCTAACTCCTTATTCTACGATCCCTGGGAAAAAGTGAAGCTGGGGACGAAGCTATTGTCGGAGGTGGTCAAATCAAGTGGAGATTTCTCACAAGCAGAATTGGTGGACAAATTATTCGGTGTTCTCAGTGTCGATACGTTTGACAAATCCCTAGATGATAAGCCCATGTTAGATAAACTCATGGGTCTACGGTCCACCATATTTGTGCCTCCATTGGAAACTCACTTTGACGACAAGAGTATGAATCCGGTAGTGGGAAAGTACTATGGCACCCGAACTCAAACAATTATCATGTTAGACAAAACAGGAGTGTTGCATTATTATGAAAAGGATATACACCCAACTGATGATGTACAAACTTTCTCAGAGGCACAACACTTCAAGATCGACCTTAATAGCAATGGTTAAAATTCGCAGCTATTTTCTGGAGATAAAAATAAATAGAAAACACCATGAGTTTGAGTACATCTCTTTCCTACCCATTGACCAGTATATTCCATCTTCCTCCTGTAGTCAAATCAAAAGTCCCCCAGGTTTTGGTTTTTATCCCGGGAAACCCAGGGTTAGTGGAGTACTACATAACATACTTGACGTTAATTCAAAAGAGTAATCTCACCTTTGAAATATTCTGTATTTCCCAGGCCGGGTACCAGACTACCGACGACTATCGTTCAAAACAGTACAACAAGTACCCAGTTTATGATCTTGAGTATCAAGTTGACCACAAATACAACATCATAAATGATATAGTGGCTGCTAAGGAAGGTGTGGTTGATTTATACATTATGGCCCATTCTGTGGGGGCTTATATTACCCAAAGGGTAGTAAAGAAGTTGGAGGGCAATGAGAAAATCAACTTGAAGTTTATTGGCTTGATATGCCCCACTGTGGTGAATATTAAAGAGTCGTCATCGGGACGCACATTGGGCACGTTACTGAAGTATGTGCCGGTAGTACAACTAGCGGTGATTTTCAGCTGGTTTCTCACCACTTTCCTTTCAGAAGGTGCTATCAAATGGTTGCTTGCTAACTGGATCTTCTCTCAGCCAAAGTTGGATACCCCAGACACTCACGAGGCATTACAAAACTCCATTGAAGCATCATGTAAGTTGGTTTCGAGTACCCGGATTGTTAAACAAGCACTCACCATGGCAATTGAGGAGATGGAGATGATCTTGGACGACCAGGAATTGAACAATTGGTTTTTCAAGGAATTGACCCTTCGAGGTATTAAAATATGGACATATTTTGCATTAACTGACCATTGGGTTCATGACAACACTCGGTCGTATATTTTATCGAAATTTCATGATGAATCTAACCATAACATCTCGTTTCAATTGGGCAGTGTTGACGATGGTATCACCCATAGTTTCTGTGTTGACCAAAGTGTCGAATTTGCCCATATTACTGTCGAAATGATGGAAAGGTTTTCTGTTTTGGAGACCAATTAGCCACAAGCATCAAAGAATAACTATGAAAATAGAATAATTGTTCATAAACTCACTTAAAAGAGAAACAATTAATTTGAATTAGAATATATATGGATATTTCTTTTCTCTATATATATGTTATTATTGTCCACACACACTTGGAGAGAAACAAATCATAATTTTTCTCTGCTGATAAGTATATCATTTTTCCATCTATTTTTCTGTGGTTTTTGCAACCACATGCCACTATGAAGTAAAATTCTATTTTCACTAAAAAAGGCTCCCAATCTCCAAACCCTTCCTTCGCATCCTCTGCTTCATAGCATATACCCTCTTGCCTAGCTCATCCTCAGCTCTCTATCAAACGAAGTAGTGTCTCAACCACATCTGCCGATTGATCGATGAGAAGAGAAATGAGAAGAGATGAAAAAATAATTCCCATTTAAAGTCAAAATGTCAGCTACAGATAAACAAGCATTGCCGTTCAGCGAACAACACTACTTCTCCTCGTATGATCACTTTGGGATCCACGAAGAAATGTTGAAAGACACCAACAGAACCTTGTCGTACAGATCCGCTATGTACAAAAACAGACATCTCTTCAAAGATAAGGTTGTGTTAGATGTTGGATGTGGAACTGGTATTTTATCTATGTTTGCCAGTAAAGCTGGAGCCAAACACGTTTATGCCGTTGATATGTCCAGTATCATTGGAAAAGCCAAAGAGATTGTGGAATTGAACGGATTTGCCGATAAGATTACCTTGATCCAAGGAAAATTAGAAGATATTGAATTGCCAGTTGAAAAGGTGGATATTATTGTTTCAGAATGGATGGGATACTTCTTATTATATGAGTCTATGTTGGACACTGTATTATATGCTAGAGACAAATATTTGGTCGAAGGGGGATTAATTTTACCTGACAAATGCTCTATGTACATCGCTGGTATTGAAGATGGAGAATATAAAGACGAGAAAATTAATTACTGGCAAGATGTTTACGGATTCGATTACACTCCTTTCACGGAAATTGCCATGGTCGAACCTTTAGTGGATACTGTCAATAACAACTCCTTGATCACTGATTCGTACAAGTTTTTCGAATTTGATATTAATACCGTCACGAAAGAAGGCTTGGAATTCACCAGAGATTTCCAATTAAAGCCTATTACTAATGAGTTATGTCACGCATATATAGTTTGGTTCGATTGTGAGTTCCCCGGAGATGAAAAAGTGTTCTTAAAAACTGGACCCATGAACCAGTACAGTCACTGGAAACAAACTGTATTTTACATGGACCAAGTATTAGACGTCAAGCAGAACGACACCATCAACGGAAAAATTTCTTCCAGGCCCAACGCCAAAAATCCTAGAGAGGTAGATATTGAAATTTCTTGGGATTTGGCCACATCTGATAAATCCAGAAAACTGACGGGTAAGTTCAATTATTTCATGCGTTAGTTACTGTTAATATATAAAGGAATGGAAATTTCTCACTTTTATCTGTTTTTACAGTCATCTTTTAAAGTTGGATTTTTGCCACAATTACATGCTACGTAGATCCGGTGTATTACTACAATCCCGATCCTTTAAAATGAAATCAGACCAAGAATGGAAAGCAATTCTATCTCCACAACAGTTCAGAGTGTTACGACAAAATGGCACTGAAGCTCCTGGAACTGGAGACTACATCAAAACCCCAAAGAACACCAGTGCTACGTATAAATGTGTCGCCTGTGATAATCCACTTTACGAAGCGTCAACCCAGTTCGATGCCCATTGCGGATGGCCTGCATTCTATACTGCGATACCGGGGTCTATTACTACTAAAGTCGACAAGACGCTTGGGATGGTGAGAGAAGAGATGAGATGTGCCAAGTGTGACGGGCACTTGGGGCATATTTTCAAGGGGGAGGGGTACGACACTCCCACGGATGCCCGACACTGTGTGAACAGTGTGTGTTTGAAGCTTGAATGAGCATATGTATTGAGCATAGTGTGTTTGAAACTCGAGTGAATATGTATTGAGCATAGTGTGTTTGAAACTCGAGTGAATATGTATTGAGCATAGTGTGTGTTTGAAACTCGAGTGAGTATATACATTGAGCATAGGAGCCAGTACCAGGAACTGTTTTGGCAGAATTGACAGAAGTTTGGCCGAACTAACAGGAATCGAGAATTCCTCAAAGCACGTATGGAATAAGAACCTTCCGGTTCAACTTCTTGTACTTATCGCCGAATGTCTTTATATATCTTTTGTGTTTACCCACAGCCCAAATGTACATCTGAACAGAAGCAGCAATGGTGAATATAGCATAGGTCCAGTTACCACTTAAGATGGTGAATCCAACAAACGCCAAGATTTCAAACAAATAGTTTGGACAGGACACCCAATCGAATCCAAATCCGTAAGGAATCTGGTAGCTCATAGGGTCCTTTGCTCTAATTTCTGATAAATTCTTATGGGTCAAGTAGTTGCAGTATTCTAAGCCAAGAATCACCACACTAAAAAGAATCACAAACTCAACGGGAAGATCGTTAGTGTGGTACAAGAACCGAACATACTCGTTATTGGAATATTTGACCCATTGCGGAGCATAGGTGAAAGCTCCACATAATAACCCGTTCAATCCCCAGTAATGAGCACAGTTCTTAAAAATGTTGAAAATTGGCATGGTAGAATTAGAGAACTTGTGCACAAATAAAGTCTCATACTCTCTCTTGGCAAAATGTACCAACGTTAAATCATACAAAGCAATTTGAGTAGCTGACATGTATACCAGGTCGCCATAAAACTCTCTCACTCCGTAAAAAAAGAGAGAATGGATTAAAATGGGTCCCAAATATTCAATCACAAACACCAATTGCCACGATATTTGTGGCCCTAAATCCTTCACTGATATCTTACTATCTTTATCCAAATTGTACGTTTTCAATTGGGTGTTAATGGGCATAGGTACTCTTTTGCCATCCTTTTCCAAGGAGAGCCTAATTCTGTTCTTATTCAATCCACTTTCCTTGCTGAACAACTCCACAATATCGTTGGTGAAAGAAATATTGGAAAATTCCTCCGTGGACACGCTTTTGATCGTTTTAGACCTGGATGTAATGTCAAGCAACATGTCGTCTAGGAACTTTAGTAAAAATATCGCGGAGCCCTTTTATGGGAAATCGTCGGCGTGCGCACACCAGATGTGGGTCTCATCAGCCACTTTTGACTACAAGCTCCTGTTAAAATATAAAGCCACCAAATGAACCTATTAACATGAGGCTACACAACACAGCAGAAGAATACGAGATGGACAACGTGCTGCGAGGCGTCACTCCCAGCCCAATGCTCAATTCTGACACCACACAGTCCAGTGATCGGCTCATAGACAACTCAGATACCGAAAGCGCTTCTTCCATTATATTTGAGCAGTTGGCCATATGTAACACGCCGTCCAAGACCGACAACGCAGATGGTACTTCTGAACCGGAGGCAACGACTTTTCACGACGATGTGGTGTTTCAGGGGGTCTTGGCTCTGTATATGAGAACTGGTAGATTTCACAGAGGACGAGGGTGGATACTTCTAGTAGCTGTAATTGTGATATGGCTAGCATCCTTGATTGTGTACTCCAACAAGACGATACAGGACGTGCGTGCGAACCTCACTTGGGATACCACTATTCAATTGGGAGGGGATAATGTTACTTTGAACCCGTACAGTGTGTCGAATCATAACTTGACGATGGATTATCTCAGGCACGGTCTGTTATCGCTGATGTTTGTGGACATAAAGTGGTTGAATGAGCACCAAACACCCACGGGGAAAAACAAAGGGCAAGGACACTACCTCGAAAGAGGTACAAAGGGTATATATTTGCTTAAAACCCATGGATCTGATGAGGTTGTCAGTTTTATAAGTAGCCAACAGTTTGCTTATAAAAACAACTTCTTTTACATTGAAAACGTGCAATTGAATCCCGGGCATGCCGTAGATGACCCCAATGTATATCATTTGATTCGAACCGACGTGCTGCTGCAATGGAGACACCTGTCGTTTGGCATTTATTGGTTATTCAAGCCCGCTACTGATGAATACATTCCCATTCAACCAGAACACCAGGAGGAGTCCACTTTGACAAAAATACATTTTGTGGAATTCAGTCCGGATGGTAACAAGCTTGTGTTTGGAGTGGACCATGATCTTTACCTTCAAGACCTTGGAGATCTCACAATTACAAGAATCACTGACAACGGTTCTGGGAATATTTTCAACGGAAAGCCCGACTGGGTTTATGAAGAGGAGGTCTTGAGCACAGACCGAATGGTGTGGTGGTCACCAGATAGTAATGGTTTTATCTATGGGTCTATTAACGAAACGGGTGTGTTGGAATATGAGATAGACTATTATGTCAAAGAAGACATTGGACTCACTTATGAACTGGACACGTCTGTCAGTACTGATGGATTGAACCAGTACCCTGCGAAAAAAACCATCAAGTACCCCAAACCGGGCACCAAGACCCCAGTGCTCCTGTTATTCCGCTATGATGTTAAAGATCAGAAACTGGTGAATCTCGATCTCAAGGCTCAATGGAAGGACTTTATTTTGTACGATGCCAGCTGGATAGATTCTGGTCATTTCTTGGTGAAAATCACTGACCAAACAAGTTCAGTACAGACGAAGAAAGTCATCAAAACGGGAGAAAGCGTCAATGACATCGAAACAGTGGATGCAGTATCATTTGGTGGATGGTTCGATAAATACACTCCCATTACCAAGGTGGAAAACGGGTATGTTGACAAAGTGGTCTACAATAACCGGACCCATTTGGCATATTATGAAGACGCATTGGCCACGGTGCCCAAAATGTTGACCACGTCCAAGGACTGGGATATATTGGACCTGGCACCCGTGGTTTATGACCGGATAGAGAAGGTACTCTATACGCTATCGAATCTCAAAGGTCCCATGGATTCACACCTCATTGCCATTAACCTTGAAGGGGAAGTGCAATTTGTTCTCGCCGATAACGAAGAAGGCCATTTCAAGTTTGATGCCAACGACCAAGGCCGATTCTTAACCTTAGAGTACTTGGGACCGGGATTCCCCTGGCAGAAGATCATCGATACTGGCGACTTACATGTGCAGGAGAACTTCAATGAGTACCTTTTAAAGTTGCCAATGTTGAGTCAATATAAGCAATCACAAAAACAAGCACAGAAAGTGAACCTCCCAACCAAAATCTTCAAAAGTGTCAAAATTGGTAAGGTTGAGGTGAGTGTGATGGAGATACTTCCTCCCAATTTCAATCCCAAGGCTCGAAAGTACCCATTATTGGTGAATGCTTATGGAGGGCCCGGATCTCAAATGGTTTCCAAAATGTGCAATTTTGGATTTGAAGACGTGGTGGCGGCCGAATTGGATGCCATAGTCCTCCAAATAGATCCCAGAGGTACCAACGGCAGAGGCTGGAACTACAAGGCTTTCGCCTCAAACAATATAGGATACTGGGAGCCTCGAGATCTCACATCCATTGTTTCAGAATATGTCAAAAAGAACAAAAAGATCATCAACAGCGATTCTGTGGCGGTATGGGGCTGGTCATATGGAGCATTTGTCGCCTTAAAAACACTAGAGTTCGATCAGGGCAAGACGTTCAAGTTCGGTATGGCTGTTGCACCTGTCACCAACTTTTTATTCTACAATTCTTTTTACACAGAACGATACATGGGCCGGCTCCTCGACAACCCCAAGTACCTGACCCAGTCTTTAATCACCGACACCAAAGGTTTCCAAAAAATTGACCGGTTCTTGATTATGCACGGAACTGCTGATGATAACGTGCATATACAAAACCTGATGTGGCTCCTCGATAAATTTAATGTTGATGGCACCGAAAACTACGACGTTCATTTTTTCCCCGATAACGATCATGGCATCTCATACCATCACTCAGATGTAATAGTTTACGACAAACTTCTTCACTGGTTGCAAGATGCCTTTATGGGCAAGTTCAAAAATTTTGTATAGACACGATAAATGTCATCGCGGGCTCATCTCTAAAAAAAAGTGAAAAAGTATTAACTTCACAAACATGGCCAAAACAGGGAAGTCGACCAAGAAGTTTCAGAAGAAGCACTTACAGCATACGCTTGACCATAGAAAGGAGGTGCAAAAGCACAATAAGAAGTTTTCTTCCCGGAAAAAGAAGACCTCCGATGACGTGCAAGAAGCCCCCAAGAAAACCAAGGAGATTTTCGAGGATATGTCAGTAGATGATTTCTTTGATGGGGGGTTTGCTGTTCCCAAAGCCAAGGGCAAGCCAGTAGACGAGAGTGCCAGTGAATCCAGTTCCGAAGAAAGTGCTGGGGAAGCAGCCAATGAAGAAGCCGATGACTCTTCGGAAGAAGAAGATATCGATGCCGTGGAAGAAGACATGAAGAACTTACAAGAAAAAGATCCAGAGTTCTACAAGTACTTGCAGCACAACGACAAGGACTTGTTGGATTTTGACGGGGTCAACCCATTAGATGCCATTAGTGACGACGATATGGAAGACGATGAGGAGGAGGAAGAAGAAGAACAGGTGGAAAAGAAACCGGTTGAAGTCACCAAGGCCGAAATCACCGCCAAGCTTGTTAATGCCTGGGACAAGGAAATCACCTCAAAGCCAAGCATACAGATAATCAGACAAATTTGCATTGCTTTTAAAGCAGCAATCAATGTGAATGATGATTCAAAAGAATACAAATACGTGGTGACCGATCCCAAAGCATTCAATGGATTAATGATGTTGGCATTGCAAAAAGTGCCAGATGCCATTCAGAAATTGATCAAGTACAAAATAGGCCCCAATGGCGTAAGGATAGTACCTCAGAAGAACCAACATGTCAAAGCTATTTCTTCAATATTGAAATCCCATGCTGGTTCTTTTATCACATTATTGAACGATATTAACAATACCGAAACTGCCACATTGGTGTTATTCTCCCTCCAGGAAGTGTTCCCCCACTACTTGTCGTTCAGACGGTTGTTAAAGGAGTTGTTGGGGTCGGTAGTAAATATTTGGTCCACCACCACCGAGGTTCAGGTGCAAATAGCTACTTTTGCGTTCTTAAATAATGTTGCCAAAGAGTTCCCTAAATCCATCTTGGAAACAGTATTGAAGTCCACTTATGCGGTGTTTTTGAAGAACAGCAGAAAGACAAACCACTTCACCATGCCATTATTGAACTTCTGTAAGAATTCTGCCGCAGAATTGTACGGAATCGATGAAACGGTTTCTTACCAAATTGGGTTCGAATATGTCAGACAGTTGGCCATTCACTTAAGAAATAGTATCAATGCCACTTCCAAATCGAAAGAAGGGTTCAAAACCATCTACAATTGGCAATATTGTCACTCATTAGATTTCTGGTCAAGAGTCTTGAGTCAACAATGTAACCCTGAAAAAGAGTTGCAAAATCACAAGAATAAAGAAAGTCCTTTAAGACAATTAATTTATCCATTCGTTCAAGTTACTTTGGGGGCTATTAGATTAATCCCTACTGCACAATTCTTCCCATTAAGATTTTACTTGATTCGATCTTTAATTCGGTTATCACAATCTACTGGGGTATATATACCTATTTTCCCATTAATAACAGAAGTTTTGAACTCCACTGCTATTACCAGGAATCCTAAGAGAACCCATTTACCTGTGTTTGATTTCGAACATAATATAAAGGCAAATCAACAGTATCTTGGAACAAAAGTATATCAGGATGGTTTGACCGAACAACTTGTTGAATTGACTTATGAGTTTTTTGTGTTGTATTGTAAAAGTGTTGCATTTCCGGAATTAGCTACTCCTGCCATAATCAGTGCCAGAAGATTTGTTAAAAGTTCCAAGAATGTTAAATTTAACAAACAATTGAGTCAATTGGTTGAAAAATTGAACGAGAACTCCAAGTTCATTATCGGCAAAAGATCCAATGTGGATTACGGTCCTTCCAACAAACATGAAGTGGCTAACTTTCTTAATGATTTTGACTGGGAAAAGACTCCTTTAGGAGCATATGTTGTTGTTCAAAGAAAATCAAAGGAAGAAAGAATGAAGCTTTTAAGAGAAGCCATTGAACAGGATGAAGAAGCTAGAAACTCCAAAAATAAAGATGATTCCGATATTGAAGTTGCCAGCGAAGACGATGAAGAAGAGGATGACGAATAATGATGTTGTTCAAACGATAAATACATTATAATTATAAATGGTGTACAAGCCTCGTAGAAATTACAGTTGAATTAAAAATACATTTATTGGAGACTTTTATGAGTCAATAGGAATGAAATTCCCGACAATGCAACTGGGGATATTGTAACGATCTCTTCTAATGGTGAAACTGAAGCAACAACTTTTTCTTTTGATCCCGTCTCTGGTTCTTAAATTACAACTGGTCAAGACAGCTTTTTGACCTTTATCAAAAGCAATAGCCCCATATTTCTCCCAAAAGTTGACAGCGCTTTCTTCGCTCATTAACTCGTATATGGCCAACTTTCCGTCTTTCAAATCGTCCGTGGTGACCCCGACCAACGATGCAAACTCTTTGTTTCCTCTATAAATCTCGCCTGTTCTCCTCCACAAGCATGCAGGAATTGCCATGGACGTGAAAACCCTATCGTAGTCTAATAACATCCTTTCAAAGCTTTCTTCCACTAAAACCAAATCCACATCTTTTAATGTACGGGCAATGGCTCTAAAAGCAGGACGGAAAACAGATAATGGCTTCAAAATCCTTTGTCGACTGCTGGAGTTCATGTAATTGTCCATATAATTTTGAAGTCGGGCATAACCTTTGGCATAATTGTATGGTTGCAACAATCCAGCCTCTAATTTAGCCTTAATGACTTGTTTCAATCGTTCTTCCGGTGAGATTTCGGTTGTGGGGTCTGCTGCTGTTAGGAAAAACTTGTCTCTTGCAGAATCAGATATCACTGGCTGGTGGGCATCCCCATCTTTTCCACCCTTAGCATTAGAGAAAGCACTTGACTTGTTGTGTATGTGCTGTGGCTCGCTCTTTTGTGATTGCGGCTCTTGTGCTAGTGGCTCTTGTGCTTGTGATTGGGCTTGTGCTTGTTGTTGCTGTTGTGCTTGTAGTTGCTGTTGTGCCTGTTGTTGTTGTGCCTGCTGCTGTTGTTGTTGTTGCTGATGCTGTTGTTGTGCATGCTGCTGTTGTTGTGCCTGCTGCTGTTGTTGCGCCTGCTGTTGTGTCTGCTGCTGTGGTTGGAATTGACTGGTGTATTGTGGAAAAAGACTCGTATTCGGGGAATACGCTAGAAGGTTCGATAAGTTGGTATCAGAAGCATTATTAGTAGCAGGTGCTCCATTGAGTCCATTGGTAGCCTGTGGGGAGTTAAGGTATTTATCATTCATGCCAAAGTTGAGCATATTGGAACTATTGGGAGTATCATCGTTCAAGGCCCCATTGACCAAATCTGGGTCATCGATCATTGACAAGAAATCGTTCAACGAACTGAATTCACTGCCTGCATGCTCCGAATAGAAGAATGGTTCGAGATTGAACGGCATTGTTTGAGAAAGCACCGATTTATTGAACCCATTTACTCGGCTTCCATTAGTTCCTTGTGGCTGCTGTGTTTGCGGTTGTGGCGGTGGTCGTTGTTGTTGAATAGCTTGAGGTTCAGGTATTCCAACAGCTTGTGGACTTACAGACCGTGAATCCGCATTGGATCCCACTCCAATAGGGGAGGTATCACCCCGTGTCAATTGTTGTGCTCTCTTTTTTTGCCTCTCGTTCGATGGCTCATCGTAACATAGATGACCTATACCTCTTTTGATACATCGCTGACACGGCCTAGAATCATCACAAATCATGTGGGACCTTCGGCAATACACACATGCAATGTCAACCTTCTTTCTCCTTTTCTTTCGGGGCGCCCGTTCTTTTTCTGCTTTCAGAAATCCTTCTGGTATAGGTTCTGTAACTGGCAGTTCATGCTTTACTTCTGGGTCAGACGACCTATCCAGTCTCTGAGACATTTTTTATGTTGCAAAATCTCTGTTCAAAGTATGTACACCTGAAGTTTCAGACGTGTCATATACTAGAGAACTATTGCAACCTACCACTCGTAAGAAGGAAAGAGGCAGTTGTTTGTAAGCTTTGAATAATATGGGAAATTGTCTATTTATGTAGTTGTGCGAAACCTTTTTAAGTTTGGCACGACTTTTG
This sequence comes from Yamadazyma trypodendri, assembly GCA_030572515.1. Lineage (NCBI taxonomy): Eukaryota > Fungi > Ascomycota > Pichiomycetes > Serinales > Debaryomycetaceae > Yamadazyma > Yamadazyma trypodendri. Next base: position 371,747 of record JAJMAI010000002.1, on the reverse strand, counting down.
TTTCTGTCGCAAAATGTGGAGTTGATCCGAAATATACCGGGATGTAACTACAGTATCTAATTTTCGGAGTTCTGTCTTTGGTTTTTGCTACGGTGTTTCTAGTGGGTATCTTGTTACTATATACTCGCAAGTTCAATAGTCGAATCACTGGAGCGAATGGTGGATTGGGATGAAATAGACCTATAGTCGTATTCATGAACCTCAGCAATGGAAATTGGTGTAGGACTCTCCGAGGCAGTGACAAATGATTCCACTGTCAGTGTTGTGGGCGATGTGATGTCAGTTTCCAAAACTGCATCCCGTGAGGTTTGGAGTATTTGTGCCGAATCGGGAAGACCAAGGTTTTCAGAAGCAGTTTCATTTTCAGAAGTGTTTTCATCCACAGAAACATCGTTGGTACCGCCAAAGTGAACAAGGCCAACTGTCGACTCTGGATCATCCACACTGCCGTAGGTATTACTTGATTGACCAGCAATCAAATTGGTGGTGATGCTTCCCACCAGCGAATTGTTGCACAACGGACAGCTTCTCCTGAAATTTATTAGCCAGTTAGAAAGGCATTTTTCATGGAAGAAATGTTTGCACCCTAAAACTAGGACTCGTGACTTCATGGGCTTGAACCTATCTAAACAGATGGAACATTTGAAAGTGGGGTAGAAATCTTCGTTCATGACAAGTATGTTCAAGTCTTTGGCCTTTCTTCTCACATCCAAGCCATTGATTTTGAAGTCTTTTAGTGATGCGTGTGACGACGAAGGTGTGGGTTTTGCACCAATCCACAGATCTTCCTCTGAAGAAGAAGCGGAATCGTTCGATGACGATTCTAAGCTGTTATCATTGAGAAATAGATCTCGTTGTCCAGTATCGTTCAAGTACCGATAAAAATTCTTGGAATCGATTAAATGGTTCTTATTGTAAATGAATACTGGCAAATTTTCAACAATTTTCTTACTGCTTTTGCTTCTTTGAACTTTTCTGTATTGCTGAACAAGTTGGATCAAGCAATAAAACAATAAAATTAACAAAGGTGGGGATAACATCATAGAGATAATGATATTGAGCCAATTCCCCAAGGATGTAGTGCTAACAGTTAACATTATATCAGGTTCAAACTCTTGGAATAACTCAAACGACTCCTTGGTGATAAATATGACTGGCACCGTCAAACTTCTATCTTCGTTGAAGGTATTAGAATACATGGTGATCAACCCTCTCTGAGGTTCATCGTTTGCAACAATAATTGCTTTGGGATTCAAATCGTAGCTGATCAAATGCTCTACTTTCGTGACAAACGTACACTGTCCTCTCAATACCACCAATATGGTGTCCCCATATTGACTAAAATCCATCAACTTATCTTCATCGGCATCACAAGCACTGGTATTCCATATTTTATAATGGGCCCGCAAGGGGAAGTTCAAGATGGGACTGAACGAAGCATATCTACCGCTGAACTCGATGTATTCCTGGGTAGAGTTCAATTCCACGGTGGCATCAATAGGAAATATGGAGTTGACCATATTACCTAGAGGATAATCAACCTCCATAATTTCCACGTCTGACCGCCCTTTTGCAGGAAAGTACTGTCGTTTCAATTCCTTGAACGAATTCTTGGTCAAAAATAATGCATCTTCAATATTAAGCTGGGAATCACTGGGACCATAGAACAGAATTACTGCCACCACTCCTAGAAGGAGAAGAAGACAGAATTTCTGTTTCGACAAAACAGACGTGTCAGACGACATTTTAGTGCTTTTGAGCTGATATTAGGCCTTGTATTCGTAGATCATAAGCAGCTGCCTAACACAACTTACAAAAATCTGGGATCAAGACAAAAGAGCAACACAACTTTCAAAATGCCACAAAAACTGTTTATGTGTACAAGGAAAACACTATAGCAGCCAACACGCACAGATGATGGATCTCAAAACGCAAACTGGGGTAACTTTTATGTATCGGGTGATGTGAATCTCCTGAATCGCTCATCTAAAAAAAATATTTTGTGCGCAACTGTGGTCTCACGACTAACCAAATTGACAACTGAATGACAACTGAAACGATGTGTTCATTAATGGAATATGTTATGCATTTTTGAGGTTTTGGGTGAGGTAAACCACAGACATGCGTGGTTTTGTCTCTAGTTGAGAATGTTGACTTTTTTGAAAAGAAACTGTGGATTTGGGTACGCCGCAACCTTTTGTTGTATGGCTGCAAACTGGCCAGTAGCTTTAAAGCTCCACGAAAACAACCTTTAAGTGACATAGACTAACAGCTCACCATAAAAACACTTCATATCACCCACATCCCGGTCACTTTCCACTGCCTTTCATCGAATGTGTAACGGAATTCCAGTTTTGCCCCAGGGGGCTTAATGGAGAGATTTTTTGCAACTAGGCCGCGTAACCAGGTTTGTTATCAGTTTAGCTAAAATACCAGCTAATTCATATTTTGCAAGGTTATATTGTATGTATAATATCATTGTGTTCCTGAACCCTCCAGCACCAAGTTTAGTTAGAACACTATATCCATAATATCTCTCCTTTACCCTATTTTCCCAACCTCTTCACAACTCTCATATCCACTGTTTTCCTGGTTGTGAACGCAGTGGTAATTGGTTATAGTACTCGGTGTAATTCTTCGCCAAATGGACGCCTTGGGTGGTTATAATCTAGAAACTTTACTTGTGTGTGTATTTACATTATCTATCATATTTATCTTTAAAACACCTCCCCCAACTTTAATCTGGGAGCGATGTTCATGGAAATTAACTCTTGGAATAATAGTTTGGCAGCATATGGAATTGTCATCTTTATGACATTTTCTGAACTGGCACAGCTAGTACACCAGTTATTATGGCCCATTAATCCACATTTATTGCAAATGTCCACCTCAAATGCATCGGATGATATCATTAATCTTTCCAATAATAATTGAGAAGCACCATATGCAATCACACAATCTCTTTCCATTTCTCCCAATCTTAATCCACCATCTCTTGATCTACCTTCAGTGGGTTGTCTGGTCAATACCGCTCTTGGTCCCCTGGCTCTAGCATGCATCTTATCAAGTACCATGTGCTTCAATTTCTGATAATAAATAGGCCCGAAAAAAATATATGCTTGTAAGCACTCCCCAGTGATACCCGAGTATAACATATCTTTACCACTGTAACTAAACCCTTTCTTCACCAAAACTTCAGACATTTCTTGTAAATCAGAACCTCCAAAACAGGTTCCGTACTCCAAAGATCCATTAAGAACACCAGCTTTACCACTGATTAATTCAATCATTTTACCCACCGTCATTCTCGAGGGGAACCCATGTGGATTCATGATAATATCGGGTGAAATCCCATCATCGTTGAATGGCAAGTCTTCTTGTTGCACAATAATCCCACATACCCCTTTTTGTCCGTGTCTGGAAGAAAATTTGTCCCCCAATTCTGGTCGTCTTGTTTGTCTTAATAACACTTTGATTAATGCTTGATCATTGTCACTTACAGACATCATTACCTGGTCCACATAGGAAGGTTCTGGTCCCTTGTAATATGCAGGAGTTTCTCTGTGACTTTCAGTAGGGGTACCTTCGTTTGGACTAGCAGATGGGTTATTCAACACCGATTCTCCTGCATTTGTTGGCACACATTTATTCACAAACACTTGTCCATTCTCAAGCTTCATACCAACTTCTCCTAACCCATCTGGTCCCAAAGATGCATGTGGTGGAATTGGTTCATTATTTTCATCCACTCTCATCCCAGCTAATGTATCTTTTGTATGATTCGGGTACCTTTTTAAAGTAATGGTGTTTTTTCTCAAAACTTGACATCTACCAAACCCTCTATCAACAGAAGCCTTATTCAAAACTAAAGCATCTTCAATATCATATCCAGAATATGACATCACTGCTACTGTGGCATTCTGCCCTGCTGGCAATTTATCATAGTCAATTAATTCAATGGTTTTGGTCTTCACCATGGGTAGTTGAGGATAAACCATCAAGTACAATAATGTATCGATTCTTCTGAATTGGTTATATCCAATGGCCCCAATAGCTTGCTTACCCATCGCACATTGATATGTGTTTCTTGGGGATTGGTTATGATGAGGATAAGGAATTAAACCGGCCACAGCTCCCAAAACGGTGAAAGGTTCTACTTCTAAATGGGTGATATTTGGAACAGCAGGATCTTTTAAATCTCTCTCGTAGATAGCAATCAAAGAATCATTTTCTTCATTAACATCCAAATATTCCACAAGACCATCCCTCAAAAAGTCATCAAAGGCCCATTCTCCTGTTTGTAACTTCAAAAGATGAGTTGCTTTAACCTTTGATTTATTATTCTTGCCAACAATTATCAAAGGACGACAAATTCTTCCACCGTCTGTAGCAATATGCACTGCTTTCTGGTGGGTATTGGTGTAAATTGAGATAAAAGCCGAAATCTTCCCAGATCTTCTCAAGTTTCTGAAATCAGTAACAAATTTAGCAGGGAATCTTGAAGTACCTATCAAAGTACCATTCAAGTAAATACCATAGTTTCCTTCTGAATGTAATGTTGCAGAGTCCACTCCTAGTATATCTTCACATCCCAAAACGAAGCATAATCTTTTAACCGGGTCTTCTTCATCGTCAGTGGTAATATGCGTCATTAAGGCCAAATTCTTCACCAACCCACAGGCTTCACCTTCTGGAGTATCGGAAGTACATAACATTCCGAATTGAGATGGTTGCAAAGCTCTTGGACCCGACACTTTACGAGACTTTTCAAATTGAGATGATATTCTCGTCATCATCCCTAAAGCAGATATGTAAGACAATCTCGACAACACGTGAGTGACACCAGCTCTTTCCATCTTGAAACGTTTCAAAGACCAGTTTCCAGTGGAAATTGCTCTATTCATTCCCATAGTGATATTGTTAGAATGAATATTTATCGATAATAATGCATCAAACTCCGAGGCCCGACTTGGTTTCTTTAATATCTTATCGATATTTGCCTTAAAGTCTGAATTAAACTTTTTGAACAAATCTTCAAATAATAAGGACAATAATTGACCCGCCAATTCCAATCTCTTGTTTCCCACATAATCTCTATCATCGACCATTTTGGGATTATGCATGGTCATTAACACCCTTCTAGTCATCATGGCTATATATAAGGCTTTATCACGGAACTGCAAATCAGACACTGTAATATGGGCAATGATGGTGGTGGCAATAGCTTCAATTCCCTCTTGTAATTGAGATAATTTAGGAGCCCCAGCTCTTCTGATGGTTTTAACCCTCTTTCCCACATAATTCAAAGCCTGCTGTTGAGTGAATATCTCCAACTTGGCCGCTTCTTCGAAGTTGATGGCAAATAAGTCCTGATAGTTGGAATCATTTCCACAAACCAACTGCAAGATTTCCAAATCTGATGTAATACCTGCTGCCTTTAATATGATCACAATAGGCACATCTTCACTGATAGAGTTATGTTTAAGGTAAATTTTGTCGTTTTTCGTCACAACATAGGTCTTGGACTTCCGTTCGTGGGTGGAGGATGTGACAGACGCTTGAACAATGCCTTTCTTTTCATCGGATTCCACAATAATTCTATTCTTGGATAATTGTTCCTGCACCAAGATCACCTTTTCAGTCCCATTGACAATGAAGTATCCCCCAGGGTCCAATGGACACTCATCGTACTTGGCCATTTGTCGGTCGTTGATACCATCCAATAAACACTTATTGGACCTCAACATAATAGGCATCCTTCCGATTTCCAAATCTCTATGCACAATGATTTTCCGGCCTCTGGTGTATTCCACGTCCACATATATTGGTGCTGAATACGTCAAATCTCTCAACCTACAATCATGAGGCACCAAGTTCACTTCTTTACTATTGACTTTGGAATGCATGGAAGATGATCTGTTACCCACTCTGATATCCAAGTATTTTAAATAAAACTCCGGATCCACATCTGACAAAACCAACTCGTTTGCCTTGATGATTTTCTTCAAGTCAGTGTCCACAAAATAGTTGAATGAGTCAAGATGTTGCTTCACGAGCCCCTTTACCTTTAAAAATGCTGGTAATAGATTCCATTTGTCTTCGGCAGTATTGATTTGATCTGTAAGTTTTCTTCCCTTATACACCTCCTTCAATAATGGTTGGAACGCCTCATCCGCCGCCAAATCATCGTTCTCGATGTGCGATACCTTTCTCTTGCTGACCATCACGTTTTCCTATACGATTACTAGGTCTTGTGCAGATGAGATGATTTGTGAAAAAAATATTTAATGAGAAAAATAAGTAAGCATCTCTCCGATTATAAAGAAAAGTTGCCAAAACATGTCTTCGAGTCAATTGTTTAAATTCACTGTTATAAAGCACTTGGAGAGTTTGGACTTCAACACTCAATCTCGACTATATGAGGCCCCGGCCACCTGCTTATCGATATATCGGTTGTTGCCACCAATTGCCAAGTTTTATATCATGTCGATGTTATTTTACGAAAATCCAGTTCCATTGAAAGATTTGGATAAGTTCTGCAAACCCAGTGCCAGACACCTCCAATTCGAGTCTTTGGAGAGAATGAAATCGTTACATTTGATTGAATCTGATAACTCTGGTCTGTTTATACGATTACATCCGATATTTCGAAAGAATTTCAGAGATTGTTTGACTGGTAGTCAAGCGGCAGATGCTTTTGGGAATCTAACCACCACAAGCGATACACACCAGGTAGATTCAAAGTTCTTGGATACTTTTGCATACACTAAATGGGAAACCATTCTTCATTATATGGTGGGGACCGAGCTATCGATGACACCTTCGAGATCGGTCCTTAAATTATTGAAGCTGGGAGGGTTAATGGAAGGTGATGAAAACAATGTCAAAGAGATGAAAATCACTAATAAGGGGTTTCAGTTTTTACTACAGGATATAAATGCCCAAATATGGACTTTACTTTTACAATATTTGAACCTATCTCATGAGCTACAGATGGATGCTGTGGATGTGTTGAATTTCATATTTACCCTTGGATCTTTGGAATTGGGTAAGAGTTATAGTGTTTCTGCATTAAGTGACACACAAATAGAAATGTTGTCGGATTTGAGAGACTACGGGCTAGTTTATCAGAGATCTGCTACCTCTTCTAGGTTCTATCCTACGCGATTGGCCACCACTTTAACATCTGACTCGAACTCATTGCAAACACCATCAATGGCTATTGATATGGCCAATTCTGATTCTAAACAATCAGAACCCGACACAAAACAATCACTGGGTACCATAATTGTGGAAACAAATTTCAAAGTGTATTCTTATACTCAAAGTCCTTTGGAGATTGCTATTTTGAACTTATTTGTACATCTTAAAACGAGGTTTGCTAATATGGTGATGGGTCAAATTACAAGAGAGTCGATTAGGAACGCTTTGTATAACGGAATAACAGCAGACCAGGTAATAAAGTTCTTGGAAACTCATGCTCATTCCCAGATGAGACTATTGGCACAAGAAAAGCTTGATAAGAAGTTGGAATTCGATGCCAGTCATAATATAAATACAGCGGGAGGGACTGGAACTGGTACTCAGACGAATGATGCTTCCCAACACAAACTAGAAATTTTACCTCCTAATGTTGTAGATCAGATCAGATTATGGCAGTTGGAGTTGGATAGAATTCAAACTCATAATGGTTACCTATTTGCTGGGTTTGCTAATCAGAAAGAATACGATCTGTTGCGTAATTACGCCAGTGACATTGGTGTTCTAATTTGGTCTGACAATACCCAAAAGAGCTTCTTTGTTACTCCCGAAGGGTTGAAACAAGTTTCTGACTATACTAACAGGAGAAGGTAATGTGTTTATCACATACTATATATACAAGTAGCTATCTACAAATCTAATTCTAATGAAATATCATCTGGAGCACGATTTTTGAATTGGGGTATAAATTCCTAAGCTTACCCGGCTCATAAATCACTTGGGGTATTAACTCTTAAGAATACCGGGACCGTAAACATTCAACCTCATCTGGGTACGAGTTTCTAGAATTACCCGGGTCAACACTTAAAATCGTTTGAGGTATCATAAAATCACCCGGAGCATGATTCACAATCTTCGGATTTTAGTTCACAATATCTAACGGTATCATCATAGATATCAATTTTTTCCTCTTCTTGGAGGCTACCTTGTCTCCTAAGTTTTTTAACTCGTTCGTTGGTTATTGCCGTTGCTTCCACATACCGCTTTCTCTTCAAATCCGGTATATCTCTTTCAACTCTATCCTCAGTGGCTTCAACTGTGTATTGAATGGCTTTGGAGGCAGCTTGAGTTCTCAAGTAGTACATTCCAGTCTTTAATCCTTTAGACCATGAATAAAAATGACAACTAGTCAACTTTCCAAAAGTTGGGTTTCTCATATAGATATTCATACTCTGCAGTTGATCAATGAATCTCCCCCTATCAGCAGCCATGTCCACAATGACTTTCTGGGAGATCTCCCATACCGTCTTGTACAATGCCTTTATATCTTGGGGGATTTCTGGGATTCCCTGAATTGATCCTTCTGCTGCTAAAATCAGATTCTTCATTTGTCGGTCCCAAAGCCCAAGTTCAATTAAATCTTTAACCAAATACTTATTGACAATTTGAAATTCTCCAGACATGACCCTTCTCGTGTAAATATTCGAGGTGAAGGGTTCAAAACATTCATTGAATCCTAGTATCTGAGACGTTGAAGCTGTAGGCATGGGGGCTACTAATAGCGAATTTCTCAATCCATACTTCTTTATCTCGCTTTTCAACACATCCCAATCATCATAAAGAGTCGATGGTTTATGATCCCAGAGGTCATATTGAAGAATTCCTTCAGAAGCTGGTGATCCTTCAAATGTTTCATAGGGCCCAAGCTCTTTCGATAACTCAATGGACCCTTGAATTGCTGCATGGTAGATAGTTTCAAAGATTTGAATATTTAACTTTTTTGCTTCTGCTGATTCAAAGGGGAGCCTAAGTAAAGCAAAAGTATCGGCAAGTCCTTGAACACCAATAGCAATGGGCCTGTGCCTCATATTCGAGAGCCTGGCTGAATCCACAGGATATTCTGTGACATCTATAATCTTATCCAAGTTCCTTCCAACAACTTTGGCAATTGAATGTAAATTGTCAAAGTCAAACTCTAAAGTCTCCTCCCCTTCTTTCACAAAAGCAGGTAATGCTATTGAACCTAGGTTACAAACAGCAGTCTCCTCCTTCGAAGTATATTCAACAATCTCACAACAAAGGTTGGAGGACTTTATAGTACCCAAATGCTTATGGTTCGATTTCCTATTGCAAGCATCTTTGTACAAAATATAGGGCCCTCCTGTTTCTGTTTGACTATCAATGATGGCCTGCCATAATTTTTGGGCTCTTACAACTCGATTTGCCCGGCCATCTCTTTCATATTCCTCATATAAACGCTTGAAATCATCACCATAGCATTCAGCCAAACCAGGGGCAACATCCGGACTGAAAAGACACCAATTTTCATCGGCCTTGACCTTCTCCATGAATAAATCAGGAACCCAAAGACCGTAGAAAAGATCCCTAGCTCTCATCTCTTCTTTACCATAGTTTTTCTTCAAGTCAAGCACCTCAAATATATCAGCGTGCCATGGCTCAATGTATATGGCAAAGGCTCCGGGTCTCTTATTCCCGCCTTGATCCACGTATCTTGAAGTGTCGTTAAACACTTTTAACATGGGCACAAGACCACTAGAAGAACCATTAGAACTGGCAACCAACGACCCATTGGCCCTAATATTGTGCACATGAAGTCCTATTCCTCCGGACGCTTTTGAAATCATGGCGGTCTTGTGTAAGGTCTTAAATATCCCGTCAATCGAGTCTTCTTCCATGGCAATTAAGAAACAAGAACTGAGATGATTGTACTTAGTACCTCCATTAAATAATGTGGGTGAAGCATGAATGAAGTATTTTTGAGACATCAAATCATACGTCTCGATCACCCTATCAATGTCTTCAAAGTGGATTCCCAAAGCAACTCTCATTAACAAATACTGGGGCGTCTCTGAAACAGCACCATCAACCGAGATCAAGTAACTTTTTTCCAATGTCTTTATGCCAAAATAAGAAAGATCAAAGTCCCGCTCGGGCTTGACGACGTTATTAAGTCTGTGTCCATGTTTCCTAACGATATCTCGCACATGTGATGAAACCAAGGGATTGTGTTTCTTTGTATCACTGTGAATATTACCATAAAGTTTTTCAATATTATCTGTAAAAGATTTGGACACCAATTTTTGAATTTTAACAGCCTCAACTCTACCTGCCAATACAGAGTAATCGGGATGACTTGTTGTCTTGGTAGCAAGCAGTTCTGCCACAAATTGAAGGAATTCAACTGCTGTCACTTTTTCTGGTAAAGAAACGGCGATTTTATCAACCATCAGTTCTATGCTTAGGAATCTCATATTCAAGCCTGTACAAAGACCATTTAGAAAGTCCTCTAGTCGGGTCTTGTCGAACTGGCTATCCTTGCCATCTCTGGACGCCACTATACAGGTATAGGCAGTCATAACTCGATTTTCAACTGATAAGTCGTTTTTCCCAAAACTGGTAAGTAATTGAAACTTCGCATTTTCGTACCTCATCGTTTGTTATTGTGGAGCATGGTGTTATTGAAAAGTATAGAGAGACTTCCTTTGTGGTGGAGGCTAACATCATTCGCGAAACCTTTCCCCGCTTGCAACTATAGTAGTTTTGGAGACGGACGGTCCAAGTCTGGTAACAGATTTGATGATAGGTTTAAACGGCAATCTGGACATAAGAAACCATTAAAACTCGATTTGAATGGGTTCACTCCCAAAGCCCGGGAAGCTGTAAGGTCTATAATTGATCAGGTACATGAAATAGGCTCTTTAAAGGTCAAGTATCTTCAGGAGGGAAAGTTGGTTGACAAGCATTTGGTGGACATTATAAATAATTTGGATCAATCAAAACGGGGAATTCATGTTATCCCCAATAGTGAAAACCAATGTATTGTACGTGAAGTTTCAGTGGTGGATATGATTAAGAGCTATACGGATGGGTTGGCCAAAGAAATGGAAGAAATGTTGGCAGAAAAAGGTAGTCGATCTGCCTTGAGAGCCATAGCGCAAAGGGAGAAGGCTGATAAGAAACGAGGGGCTGCAAAGGTGATTAATCTTAACTGGTCCATTAGTCTACAGGATTTGAAGTTACAAAAAGCTGCAGAAATCATCAAGAAAGTTAATAAGGGAGAAAAATTCCAAATATTTGTGAAGGGACAAACCCTTGGTTCTGGCAAAAATGCCGAAGAAGAACACAAAACTCAGCTAGAATTAAAGAGGAGAACTCACATTCATGAAGAGCTTCTATCGTTGCTCGAGGAGGCGGAGGTCCAAGTTGACACTTCGGGGTTCATGTCCACCGTAATGGTAATAAACTGTACTCCAAAAGATAAACCCACAGATCAAATGAAAACTAATAAACAGAAAAAGACGAAAATTAAACCAGAAAGACAGGTGAAGAAACCACAAAAGATTGCAGAAGAAGATTTGGATGCCTTATACCTGTTCAAAGTTGAGGACTAAATCCAAGAATCCGCTTGTATATACATTAACGCCATTACATAGACTACAAAGTCAACGGCCCTCTTACACAATACTCCCGTAGCTACTGATACTATTTCTGTGTAAAGCTCTGCCTCTTTCCATTGAATACCTACTCTCTCTTAACCTTTTCACCTTGTACCCATATAAATGACTGTCGACAACATTATCCACCACCGGATAATTGATCAACTTCTTGACACTCGCCTGTTCAAGTCTGTACTTATTTATCACCGAGTAAGCCTCGTGATAGAGTGCTTCATCCTCATCAAAGAGTTCTTCATCGTAATTAAACTCCTCGTTATTTAAAGATTCTGTTATTGGAAAAGCCCCGATTCCTGACGCTACCGGAGACAATTCTGGAGATGATATGGGTGATTGAATATTCTTTGGTGAGCTAGTGGCCAAAGCTTTTGTGGAAGTGCCAACAGATCGTATGGATGGTGCATACAAAGACCCATCCCCAATATTAGCATTCTCCACAATCGATTTAGTATCAGAGTTTAACGGTAACCAATGTTTTTGTTTCCCGTCAAAGTGGTACCTTAATCCTTGGTTGATCTTCTTCATCCTGGTCTTAGAACTGTGTTGAATCGATGCATTCACCGAATCAAACGTCTTGTAGTCCTTATAAGAATCACCGTAAAATGTTACCCGGAAATCCTGTATCAAATCCTTTATACCAAACATATCTCTTACAGCGTAATAAAACCTTAACCGGCTATTTGGTATCTGCGAAAGGGTGAAGGGATAGAAAGAAAAGGACACCCAATGACCCACAGCAAACCCAATGAGCTCCACACACAAAAGGGCATTTTGAACAGATATACCAATATTAGAATTGGCCTTGGAGGTGTCACCTGATCCCGGTAGTACATTGAAATAGTTCAAGATGGCCAATATCACTCCCTGCCAGTAAGAAGCAAAGATAATCAATTTAACACACAAAAACTTTCCCACGGGATTGAACGGTTTCAAATCGTTCCATAAGATCTTCCAGAACATTGCTAAGCAGTATAAAGACGTGCTTACACTGATGTTGTATAAAAGGTTGAGCCATAAATATATGGATCGTACAGACATGTTGTTAACATTGTACACTCCCAATAATTCTGTCAATATAGTACCAAAGCAAATAAGTGGTTTAAGCCACACATACTGTAAAATTCCTCTTTTAATTCCCAAAAAAGTTGCAGAATCAGATATATCAATATCTTGGAGTATATATTTCAAAAACCCCGGATGGCTTACAGGTTTCCTGCCACTTGTAGTGATAATAATACTTCGTTCTCCTCCTAACATGTCTGTCAACAACGAAAAGAAGGTATATATCACAAAAGATTCATAAATCTCTCTAACTGGCTCCAACACGAACTTATTAAATATTGACTCTGAATTCTTTAACATACAATAACAAGATAATGCAAATAAAGGGATTATCAATTGGATTCGTATCATCAACCTCTGCTGGAACGGTTTTCTGTAATTCATCAAATGAAGTAATATACATAGCACCACAATAACTGTGGACACTATTGATGAGTATAGCGACAATGGTAACACCCAATGGGGCAAGGCGAATCTAGTCTTATCAGACATCACGAATCGCAAAATCCACACGTAGTTTTCTTCCGGTGATTCACCCAGTTCAAAATCACCACGTTCTAACACCAATACTACGGTTGGGTTGCTTAGGATGCGGATTTCGCTTGTGGTGAACTTTACAGGCGCTAATTGTCTGCTACTTGTCTAATAAAATGATCAAATTGCTATGTTTTTTTAGTTTGCGCATTATCGTCTACATTTTTCACAGCCATTATTATGGGATGGATTATGGTGATTTTTAATATGAATTGCTAACTAACTAACTTGAATTATCCACGAATAAGTGGCACACGATACCGGAACCTGTTTCAGCTTTAAGAACAGCGATTTTCTGGCCAGAACATTTTCTACCGCCGATTTCTGTTTCTGTTTCACCTCTGCTGCTGAAATTGTATTGTTTATAGAATGGGGGATACACGTTGGGAGTTGTCCTCGTTCGTTTTCCCTTGAGATGAGAGAGTTTAAGTCCTCGTTTTTGGCATCCGATTCATCAAAGTTCCCTTGGACTACAACAATAATTATATAGACTTTTCTATTAAGTAAATATCTAGAGACTTGAAAACATCACTACTTTCTCGCTGAACCTCTCCATTTCTTCTTACCTCTCCGTTTCTTCTCATACTATCAACTTATTTTAACAAACCGGTTCCATGATGTCAACATGAATTTGGAACATATGAGGGTTTTAAAAAGAATATATTAGAATTCAGCCGTCTGCTTTCTCTTGGTTTCAAAAGGGTATGGTCATGTAAAAAGATACGACACCGTGTACTTTGTCATGGAAAGATACAAAAAATTGGGAAAGGGGTAAAATTGGCTGCAAAATGTTCTTGGCTTTGCATCATCTTACACTGTCCATTTTGGACTCTTCTCTTTATCTTCTTGAGATGTTTTCTGTCTCTGCTTCAGTGTGCCTATTTGGCCTTCAGAAAAATAGGTCCTGAAACTCTTCCGAAGCAAAGTTTAATAAATAAATATGTATTGTTACAAATGAAAATTAGTCGTATAATTTTGTTACCACTTGGCCCCCAATAAAATAGCGTTCGGATCCGTGGGTTTTTCCACTTCTTTAAACCATGTTCTAAAAAGTCTCGACTCATCTACATGGAATTTGTCTGAAAATTGCTTGCTCCATTCAATCAAGTCCAAAATCAATGTATTGGGTTTAATGTCAGTCGTTAAATCGAAGATTGGAATGCTCTCGTAATTAGCGAGCGACTTGACTAGCCACTCTTTTTCGGGAATATCTTGGGGGAAACTTATTTGACCACCTCCATTAATGCACCCGTTGGGACACGCCATGACTTCCACATAATCACATTTGGAAGCATCTGCTACTTCATCATCGGATTTAGATGCATCTGTCTTCATCCTTGCACGTCTCCTAGCTACTAACGGGTTGGTTTTTGTAGGTTTGTTGCCACTACTACTGGGTTTGAACTTCCTAACCAAATTTTGAATGTTCCTGAACCCATTCACCACCGCAGCACTAGCAACTTTTTCCTGGTTAAACATGAGTCTCATTTCGTATATGTCTGGATTTTTACCATATATGGTCTTCACAGTGAAATCACTTTCTTGGTAATGAGGGTTTTTGGCCATTAAATGACTCTTCATTATTTTCAAATAGTTCTGAGAATAACCTCCAGAGGCAGACCCCGAATCATTTGACCAAGATAGTTCCACTAATGGCCAATTCACGGGTGCTACTTCCCTGTATAAAGTTGACATTGGCACTGAAGAGTTTATAATTTTGTTAACATTAGGTGGAATAAACTGGAATAAGTCTTTATGCTGCTCCAATAACGTCACGAGTTCTTTAGCAGTTAAAACACAATCCACATCCTTGGATTGAGAATCTGTTTCTCCCTTTTCTGGTCTGGCACTTTCCAATTTTTTATCGAAACAAGGCATTATAGATAAATGGTAGATTTGGCTCCTGTCCACACCTAGTTGATCAGCCATAAGATTCTTTAGTAGACACCCAGTAATTTGTTGGGGAGATTTCACGTCCGATAATTTGGGAAGAATATAAGGATGTGTCTTTTCTGCGTATAACACCCAACCAGGACATACTGAAGATAGTATGGGGCCCTCGTGATTAGTTTCTTTCTTTTGGATTATATTATGCGATTCGTTTATCAATGACAATTTTCTCCCCAACGACGTGCCGATGACGGCCTCAAACCTCATCTGATTGACAAACAAGTTCACAAGGAGCCTATCCACCTGCTCCACCGTCATATTATAAGCAGTTGCTAACGAGGCTCTTGATTGATGAGATATACTGGCAACAAAATGCTTATTGCCCAGGTCATCTTTTAATGCCTTGAGTAACTCCTCATGTGAGTGTTGTGCCACCAAGATTTCTTCTGCAGATGTGATACACCCAGAACACGCTAAACAGTCCGCTAACGATATCTGAGCTGGTGATAGATTTGAAGTGGTGCCATCAACCCTAGAAACTTCTAATGTCTCGCCATCTCTGCTTATTTGAACCTCCACATCTCCGTTATTTGGATTTTCCTGTTGAGTGGGTGGCTTAATACATGCAGCTCCGGGCGATATGAAGTCGTTCAAATCGTCTGCTGATAGTATAGCACTCATTTATTTAATATGTGATAAAAAAATCTTAGATAGAAAATACATCTTCTGACTAATTGCGTGCGAATAATTACAAAGCGATGGTTTATATGCAAGACACACTCTTTTCTTTTTAAAACGCTTAAGCCTGGTTGCAACCCTGGTATCTATAGGGTACAAGAACAAAACGCACAAAAGCCAAATCAGATCACCCTTCTGTTGGTGTTTCCTCCTCACTAAAGTCTTGCAACTCAAAATTCTCTACATCATGAACTCCCACAGAACGGTAGTCCTTTTCTTCGAGCATGCCATCTTCGTTATATCCCATCAAACTCAAGTAAAAACTGACCAAAAGAAGCATCCATAAGCAAATCATGAACCCAGCAGCTACCACCACAAGAACATATGCTGCGTATGTAGCACCCAAGTCGTTAACAAGCACCAATTGTTCCTCGTTAGCAGCCATAAACAACACTCCTGAAATCACAAGACACGTAGGGGGGAGGTACTGGAAACTTACAATTTTCCCGTCGGAGTTGACGTACTTGTCTTTTAAAATGAACAGAATCTCGATTATCCGGCTAAGTCCTCCTGACATAAGTGCCAACCCAAACATCATATGCACCTTAGTGGAAACCACCAATTTCTGCACGTGTTGAGACATAGACCAGCCAGTCCAAATCAAGAGTAGTGCAGGAATAAACGACCGTCCATCTTTTCTCGATAACCACATTCCCAAAAGTCCACCACAGGCCCAAATAATCCCCATCGACGTATGGTCATAGTCCCCCATGCCCCATGATGATCCCCATCTATGCTCAGTGAACGTATTAACCATGCCCCAAGCAAACATTGCCGTTGAATCATAGAATTCTTGGGGCTTTCCGGTGTTTTTATGGCGCATCCAAGGCACCACCAACAACATGAACAAAACAAACCCGTAGGCTATGAATGACGACCCCATAATCCCATGGGCAATGCACTGTCCCGTATGTTTTCCGTAACAAAAACCAAACAATGCTATTGGAGCAATGGATACTCTAACCCATCCAGTTAGCACTACCATTACCGATAACGTTTTATACACCTTCAAAACAAGTCGGTCATTGTTTTTGGTCACCTCTGCCACATGTGGATAGAACTTGTTCACAATAATGTTGGACCCGTTTATCAAAGTACCCACAGATAGCGTTACTCCTAATAAAGCCAATAAGAAAAGTGATGTGCCCGTAGACATTCTATTCTCATGGTTATCTTTATTGTCTGGGAAATCCAAGAAAAGTAATTCAAACCCCAGGTACGCGGTCAGTACTATGAGTAGCAACAATGACCATGAGAGTCTATTGGCAAGCGCCAAACACGCAGAAACCGATGGGAGGATCAACAAAAGAGCCAAGGTAAAAATCCAGTGGAAACTTTTGGACTCGGCATTAATTGGGTGGAACTCTTGAGGCGTTCCCATATCCATGTGGTCGTGGTCATGGTCATGATCGTGGCCTTCATCGGAGTCTCCTAACACTTTTGCAAAAACTGCAAAAAGCACCACAAATATTTGAAGCATGTATAAATATTAGCGAGACATTTAATTTCGAATATGATTTTGAGGCCGGATCGGCAGCAACTAGGTTTTACGCATTGATTATGAAATCAATATTCTAGAGATTCGTACACCAGTGTATGCGTCTGGTGCTTCTGGTGGCAGATATGCAACATCTGGCACATCTTCTTAACATATAGGGGCACATATGCAATACTGGCACATCTTCTAAACATTCAGGTCAGGCATGACCACCTAAACCCTTCCAGGCTCTTAAGGTCTAAATTAAATAATTACTTTTGTACCTCAACGGTAAATAATGATCTCAGACAATGACGTGTGGCCAACTGTCCTAGGGGTAAGAAACAACAATGTTCGCCTCTAAAAGACTCCTGACTTGTGTCTGATTAATCAATACTTTATTTTCATAGTTTGTAGTTTCCAGTCGTGTTTTGGCCCGTTTTGGCGACATTCTCCAAAGTACTACTTGTGGGTTCTGGTTATATGCTAGGCGAAGTGGGCTTGCAGGTACGCTTTATGTGTACTTTATGTGTACTTTATGTCCCGTTTCCTAGGTGCACGGTGGAGAGAAGTAAATCTAAAAATAATGCGACCAAACCAAGAAAAAGAGAGTTCAGGTCCGACATATTAAAAACCACATATATAAATCCAAATTCTAGGAATTTAAAGTGTTTTTATATAAGAAAACAGTTGTGTTCATTTTAAGAAAGTGATAGATGTTCTTTTGGTAATGAAATTCAACGTCATTTTGCTTATTCTTGGGGTTTTAACCAAGATCAGTGGGTTCAAAATCCCCCCACGAGACTATGAAAACAAAAATTACTTCATAGTGGAAATCGACACCGCTGAATCGAACGAACCGTTGTTGAACTTCATCGCCCGTCACACATCTGTCTATAACTACGAGCATCAAGTCAGAGGTTTTGATGATCATTTTGTGTTCAGTTTACCTAAGAACCACAGCCATAACACATTTTTGGGTAACCTAAACTCTAATCTGGAAAATTTATTAGCTAAGAGAGAGGGGTTTGAAGAGGAATATGAAGATTTGATGACAGATCAGTCCCTCAAGTCCATTCATTTGTTAAAACCAAAGCAGTTGAAGAAGAGGTTACCCGTTCAAATTCTAGAACCAAATGGGATAAAAGAACCGAGATCGTTCAAAGCCATTGATTCATCACAATTACCCATTCAAGAAGTCAGTGAAAAGCTTGATATCAATGATCCAATATTCTCCCAGCAATGGCACTTGATAAACTCCAACTATCCCGGGAATGACGTAAATGCCACTGGATTATGGTACGAAGGTATTACTGGTAAAGGTGTGGTGGCCTCGGTAGTGGATGACGGGTTAGATTACGAGAATCCTGACTTGAAAGACAATTTCAATGCTAAGGGATCGTGGGATTTCAACGACAATACTGAGCTTCCCACACCAAGATTATTCGATGATCATCATGGAACCAGATGTGCCGGGGAAATTGCAGCCGTGAAAAATGACGTTTGTGGTGTGGGGGTGGCATACGGGTCCCAAGTCAGCGGGGTCAGAATTTTGTCGGGTGCCATTACTTCTGAAGACGAAGCAGCAGCCTTAATTTATGGATTGGATGTCAACGATATTTATTCTTGTTCTTGGGGGCCAACTGATGATGGTAGAACAGTACTGGCTCCTGATAAAATAGTGAAACAGGCTATTATCAAAGGAATTCAAGATGGTCGGGACAAAAAAGGTGCTATTTATGTGTTTGCATCTGGTAATGGAGGTAGATCGGAAGATTCTTGTAATTTTGATGGATATACCAATTCCATTTATTCCATTACTGTGGGTGCTATTGATCACCAAGGAAATCACCCCACCTATGCGGAAGCTTGTTCGGCCGTTATGGTTGTTACTTATTCCTCCGGTTCTGGTGAGCATATTCACACAACAGACATCAAAAATAAATGTTCTGCTCAGCATGGTGGAACGTCTGCTGCTGCTCCCTTAGCGGCTGGAATATTTGCCTTGATTCTACAAGTGAATCCAAATTTAACCTGGAGAGACTTGCAGTATGTAGCTGCTTTGAGTACTGTTCCCGTCAATGAGGAAGATGGTCATTATCAAAAAACGGCTTTGAACAGGTTATACTCCCACAAATATGGTTATGGAAAAATCGATGCTTATCAAATGGCTCATTTTGCAAAGACTTGGAAAAATGTCAAACCCCAATCATGGTACTACTCAGATGTTATCTCCGTTGGACAATCCATTAAAATCGACAGTCCAAGTAGTCCAGAAAAATCGAAAATCATTCGGTCAGTTCTTGTGATCAATCACAGGGAATTAGAGGTCATGAACCTCGACAGGATCGAGCATGTTACTGTTACTGTTAACATCAAGTCAACTTTCAGAGGACAAGTAGGTATCAGATTGACATCACCTTTTGGAGTTGTCAGTGATTTGTCTACATTTAGAAGGAGGGATATGAGCGGTGAGGGATTGAAAGACTGGACATTCCTGTCGGTGGCCCATTGGGGAGAAAGGGGGATTGGAGAGTGGACATTGGAAGTTCTCAACAACCCGGACACTGAAGGAAACGAAATCGAAGTTGTTGACTGGCAATTGAGATTCTTCGGTGAATCTAAAGACGAAAGTAAGACTGAAAAGTTTAAAATCGATGAAGATTATGCAAACATTAGGAGACAAAGATTAGCTGACTTGACAAAAGATCCAGCTCCATCTGAAACTCCCAAGCCCCAATCCACCACCACAGCCACTACCAAAGCCACTACCGAAGCCTCTACAGAACCCACTACCAAAAAGACTTCTGAACCCCCAACAACATCTGTTCCTAGTACCACCGAAGCCGAAGTTGATAAAGACAAAGGTACGGAAAAGGTTACTAGCAAGACAGACGAAGCCATGCCCAAGCCCACCACCACCGATACCGACTCAGATCCTGAATCAGATGAAGAAAAAGAACATGATGATGGTGACGGCAAAGCCGTGTACGGTAACGATCATAAAGCCATGTATTTCATGGCATTGGTAGCAATTGGGTTCATCATAATCTTGACGATCATGAAGTACCACAAAACACCGGGAAGCACCAGAAGAAGAAGAAGAGAAGAATTTGAGTTTGATATCATTCCGGGAGAAGACTACAGTGATAGTGAAGATATCACATCGCATGATCTGTTGGATTTAGGACATCGCAATGACGAAGCGTTCAATGTTAATGATGAAAGAGAGCGGTTGTATGACGAGTTCAATGCCGAAACGCTTCCGGACTATGAGGACCAAGAGATGTTTAAGATCGGCGATGAAGAAGACAACGACCAACCAAAAGTGGACAAACAAGTAAATTTTAAAGACTCAGTAGAATCTTTAAAATCCACTCACCCCGAAAATTCTCACGTGGACACCGACACTGATAAACTGACCCCATAAATGAATCACGTTAATGGTTCCAATTGCTTCAGACACTACCGTATCACCACCGCACTCATCTTTTCGCAATATTTCCTAGATGGATGAAATTCGTACTACAGTTGGCCGAAATGCGGAACAATAATTACTTGCCCCAAACATGACCAAAATGGCCAAAAGCCTAGTGGATTGATTAGTGATCCAGAACTTAAGTAGACACCAACCTTACCCTTCTGGGACATTACCTCCACTTACATAATTATTCATGTTATGTATCACAATTAATACATCCCTGTGATCCATCGCATTCGATCTCCGGTTTTAAATTATTTTGCTGCTTGTGATTGAAACCCTGTGCAAAAAAAAGAACAAGATTTCATATGTTCCGTCTTACCCATACACACACCCATACCTTATGACTTTTAACATTGCTTATCCACGTTGGGAGTAGGCTTTCCACCCTTCGGAATCGTGTTTCCCCTGATCTCTCTTCTCTTCAAATTTAACATGTTCCTATTACTAATCTTGTCGCAACCCAATTATTAATATTTGCCGGTATTTTCGCACATTCTTTCACTTCCTTACTCAAAAAGTTTATAACCGGAGTAATATTGCCAACATTTTTTTCCAACCTCCAATTGAAAATTTTTAAGGCTACTTTAATTGTTCAATTGATTGCCATAGTTCAGTGAAAATTGAGTTAAAAAGGCTGTCTTCATAATTGTTGGTTTATTTGTGAACAAAAAGAAAAGGAACTAAACAACTATGTCTGATTCATTTGGGGAATATTCTTCGATTGTTGTATTCGGAGCTTCAGGTGATTTGGCTAAGAAGAAAACCTTTCCAGCATTGTTTGGATTGTACCGTGAAGGTCATTTACCTAAAACTGTACAAATCGTTGGATATGCTAGATCCAAAATCGAGATAAATGACTTCAAGAAGAGAATCTCGGAAAGATTTAAGGTCAAAGATGAACAAAAAGCCAAGGTGGAGGAATTTTTAAAGTTAGTTAGCTATGTTCAAGGTCAGTATGACACTCCTGAAGGATTCCAAGAATTGAACAAGGAAATTGAAGGATATGAGAAATCACATGGTTCAAAGTCTAACAATGAAAGATTATTCTATTTGGCCTTGCCTCCTTCAGTGTTTGCAACTGTGGGCAAGAACTTGAAAGACTACGTATACCCAGAGAATGGTAGAATGAGGTTGATTGTAGAGAAGCCTTTTGGTCATGATTTGGAAAGTTCTACTCAATTACAAAAGGAATTGGCCCCTTTGTTCACCGAGGAAGAATTATACAGGATTGATCATTATTTGGGTAAAGAAATGGTCAAAAATTTGTTGGTGTTAAGGTTCGGTAACCAATTGTTGAATGCAGCTTGGGACTCTAAGCACATTTCCTCAATTCAAATTTCTTTCAAAGAACAGTTTGGAACTGAGGGAAGAGGTGGTTATTTTGATGAGATTGGTATAATCAGGGATGTCATGCAAAATCACTTATTGCAAGTTTTGACCTTGTTGACTATGGACAGACCAAGTTCCTTTGATCCAGAGGCTATCAGAGACGAAAAAGTTAAGGTTTTGAAAGCCGTTCAGCCTTTTGACCACAGCGACATTTTATTGGGTCAATACGGTAAATCAGAAGATGGCTCAAAACCAGGTTATTTGGATGATGACACTGTGAAAAAAGGTTCCAAATGTGTGACATATGCAGCCCTTGGTTTGAAAATCGACAATGAAAGATGGGATGGGGTTCCAATTGTCTTAAGAGCTGGTAAAGCCTTGGACGAATCTAAAGTTGAAATTAGAATCCAATATAAGCCAGTTGCCAAAGGAGTTTTCAAAGAAATTCAAAGGAACGAATTAGTTATCAGAGTTCAGCCTGACGAGGCTATCTACTTGAAGATTAACTCAAAGATTCCAGGTATTTCAACTGAAACTTCTTTGACTGAATTAGATTTGAGTTATGCTACCAGATACTCCAAAGATTTCTGGATCCCTGAAGCTTATGAAGCTTTGATTAGAGACTGTTTCTTGGGTAACCACGCTAACTTTGTTAGGGATGATGAATTACACATCAGTTGGGCTTTGTTCACTCCACTTTTGAAGTATCTTGAAAGTGAAGATGCTCCCACACCTGAAATCTACGCATATGGCTCCAAAGGTCCTAAGAACTTGAGAAAATACATGAACAACCACGGCTACCTTTTTGCTGGTGAAGGAACTTACCAATGGCCCTTAACCACTCCAAACGTTAAAGGTAAGATCTAATTTTACCAAAATGGCTAAATCGATACTTTTACAGCGGTTCAATCATGAAGCCTATCGTTGATGGCACAGACCTAATTAATTTAAGTGGTTTGTTAATGTCCTTGGGTATATGAATCTAATTATGACAACGATCACTCATAAATATATACTCAGCACGATTGTAAATTTGTAACTACAAGAGATGATATTACTTCTGTAACAATTGCAAATGAATTTTGATATTTATCAGACATCCATGGAAGGTCAATAAGCGGTCACTGGCATACGAAGATGGGTTCTGTGTATGCTACCGAGGAAACTGCGAATGTTTATGGTAAATTTCATCATTTAAACATCAAGAATATCCAATTTACAATTGTTTTTCAGATTATGATCACTCCTGAGAATCAGCCTTATTTAGACTCTTTAATAAGTGCTTAATGTAATCCAATTAAGTATGAATCAGAATTGTAAAATTACTGGCAAGTAAAAGCTGATAAAAACAAAAATGTTAAGATCAACGTATTATCAACCCTGTCGTCATAGTCGAGTCAGACAGAGCAAGAAGATACTCCATTTCATCAGCTTCATTCTAATTGTAATCACTAAGCCCTTATTAAAAGGTCAATAATTAATATAGGAAAAGAATCATTAGGTAAATTATTTGAAAATTTTTCTAGTAAGCACAATCGATGCCCTTTTTATCTGTTTTTCAATTTCCGGGTAACATCTCATTTTCTAGATTTTTCCTGGTGGCTGGAGGCAAATTGAACATCTTAGTAAAGAAAGAGGTGACCAAGTCGTAGCATCCGGGTAAATCAATCCAGTGTCAGGTCGGGTATCATATTCCCACAGGTTCATCCAAAAAAAATGTCTGCATACCAATGATCAAAAAAGTAAATGGTCCCTAGCAGGATCGAACTGCTGATCTCGGAGTTATTAGCTCCGCGCCTTAACCAACTGGGCCAAGGGACCGCGCTGGTATCTTGGATACCTATTGGTGTTAATGAATGGAGCCCGTGTCTCACGTGATATACCAATTCATATTGGATATTTCTGTCATTTAATTCACACCCCAAATCTGTTTTAGGGTTTGAGGGTTTTTGTTTTATTTTTCCTACAACACAATTGTTCTTTAGGGGGTTGTTGTTGATTTTAAAGGTAAAGTACATTAAATTATACACGATGGGAGTATAATTCTCAGCAAAACAGTGCGCACTTCTAATGTATGTGCGTCGTTGTGCAGTCTTTTGTTTCTAGATCTAAAAAAACAGTGTACACTAAAGAATTTACCCCTTCAGTAAGAGTCATTTGGGGGCAGGTAACAAGGTAGCTATTCAAGGATATGGATGCCATTTTTCTGCGATTTACGGGCGAGGCAAACACTAGTTATGGTTATTTGCAGACTTATTGGCCATTCTTTAAAAATGCGAAATTCACTTATTAAACTTCGTTGGTACAGAACGTTACCTCAATTCTATGTGACAATGATGGCAGAGAGAAACTTAGTCACCAAGATCGTACGGGTGTAGTTCAATTGCAGACTCAGATCGTTATTCATTTCACTTACACATCATATACCTTCTTCTTCATCGTTATATATGAAGGGAAGGGTAAACGCATCCTTTAAATTCTGAATCTTACGTTCACCCAAGCCACCGATTTTTATATCCTTTGCCTGAGCAATGTCCTTGAAAGACCCAATCTCCATTAGAAGGTTCACGACATCAGTTTTATTAATGGACTTGATGCTGGTCAAACTGTCTATAAGGTTGGATTTGATATCTTGTTTCTTCACACCTTTAATGATAAGATTAACCTTGTTTCTCAGTAGTTCGTTATCTTTCAACATGGCTATATAGTTTCCTGCTTGGGCGAAAGACCATGCCACTAGAAGTGTGAGATCTTGTCGTATACAAATACTGTTCAATTTTCTCAAGGCATCCTGGGGGTTTTCAATATCTATCACCACCAATAAGATTTTTAACACATTATCTTGTCTTGTGGATACTGTAGATCCTTGATTTAATTTTTTGCACCTTCTCCATACGTACTCCGGATGTAACTGATGGTATGTTAAAGATAAGAAAAGGATTTGTAATGTTGGATTGATGTAGTAGTCTGAGAGAATTTCTTTGTTGTAAGAAATTGGTTTCAATTTCATCAATGGACTCTGGAAAAGAGGGTTCCCCTTTTGAGATGGCGACACCTGAATCTGACTGTACATCTGCACAGCGTTCACTCTTGGGATATTGTTGACACGTGAGGAGCTACCTACTCCTATAGGAGGCGACGGAGACGTCTGGACTTCGGATGAGCCATGTGAGGTATGATGGCGCGACGTTTGAGGTTGCACTCTTTGTGATGGTAGTTGCAGCGATTGCTCTTGTGTTTTCTGCTGATTAAGGGCCACTGGGCTTTTCAACGGGCTGGAAGCCTTATTCTCCCGTTGTTGTGGCAATACTTGCCCTGCAGCTTCAGCAGGGACAGTAGTTGTTGTCTTCAGCCTTTTCTCAGCTCCCTCAGTTGCAGAACTCAGCTTACCGGTCTTATCAGTTGCCAGATCTTCCTTACCATACTGCTCTCGCATACGCTTGACACCTGCCAAAACACTGGCAAATGACGTTGGATCCATATTACATACAATATTTTAATGAAGATGCGATTCTGTTCGCGTTGTCACAACATTAATTTCAAATTGCTGCAAATGTAGAAAAACTGTGGTATGCCTAAAGCTTGATGGAACGAGCTGGAAACACTGAAGACATATATGGTAGTGAAATCCGACCTGGATCAAGCGTTGTCTCAATTAGCTATTACAATTCTTGAAGCATTCCGTGGTTCAGAAAAGAGGGTTATTTAAGACTAGCAAAGTATCTTTACCGCATCACCTTATGAACGTTACCTCTTTAGGAAACAGTCCCAGTGGCCGAGTGGTTAAGGCGACACCCTGCTAAAATCATTAGTTGTTAGGTGTTGGGTTTTACCTGCGCAGGTTCGAATCCTGTCTGTGACGTTATTTTTTTTTTGCAGCCTTAAATTCTTCATTTTTCAAAACTCTAACTTACTCTAAATTTACGTTTCCTATATTAGAAGCTCGTTTACAAAACCCTATACAGTTTTCTTTTAGTTCACATTTTCCATCTATTGAAGCCAAACATCCAACACGCTTCGGAACTTTGCCTGTTGCGTTGCCCCATACTCATCCACTATTCCACGTGTATCCGACAATGGGGTACCAACGACATCGTAAGCACACCAGTATTTATGTCCTCTATAGCCCGCAAAAGATTCAACATGATGCCATCCCAACTTGGGTTCTCTATGATCGGGATCGTAAACCGGATTGACAAAGTTAGGTGGGCGTAAAGTCGATTGTATGTATAATGGATTCTTTTCCATAGTGTTCTTGAAAAGTGTTTGATCCTCGATTTCCACTAAATCATCGGCAGGAACTGACTCAACGAGCAAATCATTGTCATCTTTTGCATCCTCATGAACTCTACGATCTTTAGCTTGGTTTTGGCCTTCTTGTATGAGCTCATCTTTACCCTCGTCATCAAATTCCTGATTCTGTGGGCCGTTGGAATCGTGTTGTGGGGCTTCTTGCCCAGGAATCATGTCTCGTTTTGCAAATCCAGCCTTCTTTGAGTCATTATTTATCTCTTTCTTGCCCTCCACAATCGTCTCTTCCCCTACAACCTTTTCTTCCTGATCTGTTTTTTCTTTATTTTGTTTCGGCTGTTTATATCGCCTTTCGAAAGCCAACTCTTCAAGCTCCAACATCTCTTCTGGTGTTAAAGGTGCGTGGTCCTGCTTTTCTTCTTCCCCTTCGCCCTTTTTCTGACTCTGCATTTTGTCATAGTCTTCCTTGCTCACTTTCTTCTTGATCGTGAACTTGGTGGCCAAATCCTCTTTGAACTCAGACACATGCTCCCAATTCTCTAGTTGATGTGACGTGACATACAAAAGAGTGAACTCATCAACATCGGACACTTGACTCCAGGAAGATGAGCAAAGTTCATTCGAGGTAGTGAGGGTGTCATAAGGCTTGTTCTCGGACGGAGTAAGTACCCCTGATGCAGCCCCAAAGAACCGGTTAAAGTATACTCTTTTATTGACACCAGAAATCTCGATACCCAACCAAATGAAATCGCCCAATACCTCACCTCTTACTATATTAAATCTGGCCTCTAAAAGCTTATACAACTGCAAGTTGCATGAAATCATTAGACCAGAAAAGTGTTTCATTTTGTTAATGACCATGACATTGATATCAAGGATATCTTGTAACCCTTCATCGAAAACGAATTTAGAATAAGAATCTGCTTTCCTCCTTTTCAAGGAGATAAACAGCTCGTCAAAGTGATTGGGCATAAAGTAATGCTTAATTAACTCGTTCACCTCAGCAAAACCAGGTTTCAATCGCCTTCTCTGGACTTTTTGACGAAGGGGGTTCTTGAAGAAAAGCTGACCATTTTTCTTATAATTAACATTATCCAAAAGTTTACCTGCCATGTCATCAACTAATGGAATTGCTCGTTCACCTAATAGCACATATTCTTCAAACGAGTTGAAAATGGTTGACAAACTTAAGGCAAAGTTTGGACTGTGGAAATTGTAGCTTCGGGGGATTAAAGGATGTTGAAATCTGTTCAAAGTATCTGTCACATCCACAAACCATAACTCCTGTTTGGGATAATCGGTTTCTGATCGGAATGGATGTATGTCCTCAATCAACCGTAAGTATTCGTCGTAACTTTCGGGTAAGCTTCCTTTCTCTGTCCTGGCTTCTTTCACCAACATCTTCTTATCCTCCTCAGTTAACCGGCCATCCATAAACACTATTTCAATGGGGAGTTTGTTCTTAGAAAATCTTATCACCTTAATGAGGTTCTTGATATTAGATATCTGCTTTTCCTTAATTGAGTTGGGGAGAACTGGAATAACTATGCCTTTCCCATTGCTTTTCTTCTTCCATTTAGACAAGAGGCAGGTATCAACATGTTTCTGCTCATTATTGTCGTCATCTTGTTCCTTTGAAGAGTCATAAACAGGCACTTGTCCAATGGGTAACCTTTCTCTCCTCCAATTCTCAAAAATGGGGTAGCTGTTGGTGGAAAGCCAAGGGTACAACTTCCTTTGATATTCACCACATACCGTTTCCTGGTGCTCATCTAAGGGCTTTTCATTACTCAAATAACATTTACCAAACACTCGTTTATGGTTGACCTCTTGCATTACTCGGCTCTCAAAGTCAGCTAGCTGCTGCACTTGTTCGAGATACTTACTATTCAACTCCTCGTCATTAACAGATGCATACCTTTTGTTTTTCTTTCTCATTTCCTTCTTCAATTTCCTTCTGGCGGCCTTGAGCCAACTTTTCTTTCTGTATATGGTTTTGTCGAAATCATAATCTTGAATGAATTCCAAGTCGATGATATCTGGTCCTGGATTCCCTGGGTATAAATCCGAAAGCTCCTGGAAGTAATTAGTGCATGTCTGATCCAATGTCTCGGGATTAGTGCCGAGACTGTCAAATTTCTGGTAGATAGGATTGATATAAGTACTTCTTCTGTTGATCAAATCAGCGGGTTTCGAAGATTCGATTTCTGCTTGAGGAGATGACCTTCGACTAGACAAATGCAATGTGAGACATACTAAAAGAACACATATCAACAAGGATTTTTTCTGCCGCAATAAGTTGTTGATGACCAAGTGTCGTATGATGTTCACCATAATACTTCAAACCATAGAAGGTACTTTTTTTGTTAATTTCTCGTACCTGATTGAGAAATTGATCTTGTGATACTACGATCAAAGAAACCGATACAGATCACTAAATAGGCTCATGACATAGGGAGAATGGATCTAAGGATCGACTTGGGGTAAATATTAAGGTATTACATATATTCGTAAAAATTAAGCGAAATCATTGTTCAATCGTTGATCGATGTGTGACCAAACACCCGATCTAGTTGGTTGAGCTCTTGTTCTTCCCGGCCCTTAGGAGTTAAGTCATGTGCAGCATTGGAAGTAGTGGACTTCTTTGCCATGGGTGTCATTACCTCAGAATTGAACCCTGGTGCTACTTCCAATCTTTTCTTCTGTAACCACTCATGGTACTGGGAAACATCCTTCGTGTTCAAATCGCTTTGGTTGTCAAACTTTGTCTTTGTCAATTCTATGTTTTCAATCCACTGTTGCAAGTCTGTCTCCGTCAACGTCAATTTGGGAGGTTTAACAGTTCGAGAAAGATTGGATATCAAGTTATTGTAGTTAGTGTTCAAAGTGACGGGTTTGGGTGGTTGAAACACCGGGTTCCTGATTAACGGCACCTGTTTCAAAATGGGATCAGCTAAGGTTGTTAGCAGGGTCAATTAGTGCCAGAAATTTGAATACTTACGTCTATCTGAATCATTCATGTGGTGTAAGGAACAAAGTTTGAAAACCTCAAATACTCATTTTTGATGATATATACAAAACACGTTGTGATCCAGAATACATTTTGAAAAGACATGTGTGATGATGGTTGAGAAAATTTTCATGAATAGGACTTCGCTCAGTTCAACCTTGGCTCTTTTTGGATTCTCTTATATTACCTATATTATACATGACATTAGTTTAACTATCTTTATAATGACGAATGAGGATGTAAGCATTTTCCTGCTTAAGGTTTGACAATGACCTGTATCCACCTTCCAAGCACATCAACAACCCTCCAAATGATATATACACTGCCATCTTATCGGTGGTGCTGCTTTCTTCGAATTTGTAAACGGTTCCATACATCACGTAATCATAATCATCAGCCAACGATCTATCTGAAGCTTTAGGTGGTCTCCAAGACCCATTTGACGTCAACATACTCGACTCATTACCCAAACTGGATGCCAATGTGATGGTTAAGGAATCGTTGTCATTAACAGGAAATAATTCACTATTTATGTCCAACGTAATCTTGACGTCCTGAGACGTCGAGGATTGCCCCGTTATACGAGAGACCTTATTATATCTAGCGGCATCGGCAGATTCCACATTGAACATGTCCTCAAACAATATACTACCCCCGGACATTGTATTTATTGATTATCTTTCTAAATTATGTGTAACCCAGATGGTCAATATCGAAAAAAATTTCACTGCTAGTCTCTTCGCATTTGGAGATTAGATCCTTACACCAGAATGTCGCGAACGTTTCCGACACTCAATAAAATTTTTCACTGAAAATGGATAAATTGAAAATATCGAGCAAGCGGTAACAATTGCAAAAACCGTTCCAAAATTAGATTTAAAAATTTGTAACCCAACTACTATTATTTAGCACCGCCGTTGTTTAGATATTGGGAGAGTTATACGATTTTTACTTTTCAGCAACCGTAACATACCCCCGTTAGTCCTGATTACGTTCTTTTACACCCTACATCATCAAAGTGAAGAAATATGAAAGTAGAAACACATACATATTATAAGTTTTTATACATTGTTTCGTTTGTGGCATTCATATTCTATGTGTTCAATCTGTCGTTTCGGACAGGGGATGATATAGTGGATGTTATGTCCAAGATTGAAAGGCTTGATCAGCATCAGTTGAGCAGGCTCCAGGAAGCTATGGGTATGAAATACAAGATGATGACAGGAGACGAGAGGGCCACCAAAGAGAAGAGTGAAGAGAGGGAGATGGATAAAGATAAACAGAAGAGGGACGAAGTTATAAAGGAGAATAAGGGTACCACTACAAAAAACAAGGACTCAGAAACCAAAAAAGACTTTAAAAGGAGCGACACATTCCAGCCTCTTCAAAACGCTGGTATACGATTTGCCATAGCATTTGGAGGCATTCTTATCATCAATTTTGTGGTTATACTGGTGCATCATATCTACATGAAGCTCAGCTCATCTCAAAAGTCATACAGAACTGTTGAACACAACCTTTCACCCTATTAGTTCATTATCCCCACTAACTACAAATCTAGCCCCTGGCCCATTCTTTCATGCCCGTTACCAAAATCAGAAAAGTTCGGACTTCTGCATCTTTAGCTCATCTCGGATTATCCCGTTATATACCTAAGAGAATTATTACAGGCCGCTACTTATGATTCATGCACACAAGACTCTGATTCGGCTGATGTATCGAAATGGCACAGTATTCTGCCTATGACTCTGTTGCTCTTTCTCATTCGGTAGAAATGCAATTCATGCTGGATAGTTTATATAAAGCATCATTTCCTCTCCTCATTTGCTATTTTAGAATTCAAGTTTAAATTTATTCAAGTTCAAATTTATTCAAGTTCAAAACTCTATTACTTTGCTATTGTTACTACTAGTTACAACAATACAATCCTGCAAGTTGCTGTATTAGTGAACCCCAATTCCCTCATTTCTCCACTAAAAATACGAAAGAATAAGAAAAGTGAGATAGATTCTTTTTGCTATTACTTTTCTTCACTACACCCACAAACAACTAACAAAGCTTTATAACCTCATTGATGGTACAATCTGAATTACCGTCAGCCAAAAAAAGAGCGGCTCAGATCCTATGCTCCATAGCCTGGTGCTTGGTAGCAGCTGGACCTGTTTTTGGGTTTGCTGCTTTAAAGCCCATCTTGATCAACGAAGGCATTTACTATGAAAAGTGTAAGGTTAGGGTATCTGAATTTGGAGACGATTTGAGAACGTGTGCTAGTCAAGACTTATCTTTGAACTTATTGTTCACGGTGGCTTGCATGGTGACAAATATTTCTGCTTTACCTGTGGGGTCAATCTTGGATAGTTATGGACCACAGCTCACTGGGATAATTGGGTCTGTGGTTATTTTTTTGGGAAGTGTTTTCTTGAAGTTTGGACATTCCATTGGTTTCATTGATGCTTATTTAACTGGGTACACATTATTGGCGTTGGGGGGTCCATTTGTATTTATTTCATGTTTTCAATTAGCCAATAGTTTCCCCAGAAATTCGGGGTTGATTTTGGCTTTATTGACGGGTGCTTTTGACTCTTCTTCCGCTTTGTTCTTGGTGTACAGATTAATCTACAGCAATGTCAAAGAGATAGGCTTGGATACCTTCTTTAGCTATTATCTTTTGGTACCTATCTTCATTTTGGTATGCCAGATATTCTTAATGCCTAGGGATTCCTACAAGACGGTTGCAACTTTGGCCAAAATTGCTGAGACTGCCATTGATGAAACAGGAAGACCTTTAAATGGTGAATTGTTACGTCCAGAGGATAGAAACTCCCAACCGGAAGAGTCTTCTGAGCCTGTATATCAACCCACGATTTCTGAAACTACTTCTTTAATAATGAGAAGAGCTTCCACTGCTAGAAGGAGTTCTGTACTCTCCAGAACCAGCATGGCTTCTAGATTATCTGTCAAATCAGTGTATGAACAGGAAGCAGAGGAAAAGTTGATTGACTCTTCTGGTGGTGTTTTTGGCATTATGCATGGTTACACAATAACTGAACAGTTGAAGTCTTCTTGGTTTATTTTGATGGCATTATTCACTACTATTCAAATGCTTAGAATAAATTATTTTGTGGCCACTGTTAAGTCACAGGAAGCTTACTTGTATGAAGATGAAGAAATGGCCACCAAAATCAACCATTTTTTTGACGTTGCATTGCCAGTAGGAGGGTTGGTTTCTATTCCTTTTATCGGGTTAATTTTGGATAATATGACCACTTTGGCAACCTTGACTATATTGACTGTGGTTTCGGTGTCCATTGGAATTTTGGGGCTTATGACTTGGTTACCCGGAACTTACTTGGGGATAATATTATTGGTGGTTTATAGACCATTTTATTACACTGCTGTGTCCGATTTCTGTGCCAAGGTGTTTGGATTCGAGACATTTGGAACTGTATACGGATCCATTATTTGCTTTTCAGGAATTTGCAACATTTTGCAGCAAGTGATGGATAAAGCCACCCATGAGACTTTCAATATGAACCCTACTCCCATCAACTCGTTACTTACTGGGTTGACCGCTGTTTTAGGACTTGTATTGATTCAATTTGTCCGAAATCAAGAAAATTCCTTAAAAAGAAGGAATCTTGAACTCGAAGCACAAGAAGCTTCTGTGAGAGGTATTCCCCATTAGTTAAGAGAAACGCTTTGTGTATACAACGTTATTTTGTACAGTGTATATGCCTAAATTATATATTTCGTTAAGTTCTACGTCTTCTAGGCTGATCAAGATCCGGGTCTAATGCTATTAGTGCTGGAACTGTATCAATCTTTTTGGGTCCCGTATCCTGTAGAACAACATTATTCATCAAAGGAGGTACTTGGTTAGTTTCGTCATGATCATTATCGGTACCGTTGTTGGTCACTCCATGAGTGTGGGGAAAGTGTGACAAGATATCTTCCACCTTCATTTTTTGGGCTTGCTTACTTCTTTGTTTTTCTTTTCAAGTTGTCTTCTAGATCCCTTTAATAATTCCAAATGTCCTACTCTACTTGATACCAACTTTTCAGTGTTGGCCATCAACTTTGCCAGATGTTTCTTTGCCAAGTTAGCCGTCAAAATGTCTCTTT
Organism: Yamadazyma trypodendri; assembly: GCA_030572515.1. Taxonomy (NCBI): domain Eukaryota; kingdom Fungi; phylum Ascomycota; class Pichiomycetes; order Serinales; family Debaryomycetaceae; genus Yamadazyma; species Yamadazyma trypodendri. The sequence goes on along the minus strand of JAJMAI010000002.1, from coordinate 338,175 downwards.
TTGGGGGACAGATCCGGGGAGATGCTTTCTTTGGGTTGATCTGCTTCTTTGTGACTCTTGCAGGAGCTTTGGATTTGAGCTTTAATTTACCTTGAACCATGTTTTCGTGGTTTATCTCATCGCTAGGAATTTTCTGCGGATAATGCGAACCGGTAAGCACACGACCTGTTCTGAAACCTAGCGGTGACTCTGGTAAATGAGCAGAGGTGATACATTTTTTCTAATCAGTACTGATTTCCTTCAAAAGATCCTTTGTAGGATTCACAAAAACGAAATAACCCTAGATTCCTCTGACCTCATGAGTACCGGAAATTTCTCAGTTTTGCCTGGATCGAAGGCTTTGTCCAAGTTCAGAATTCAAAACTTGATTAAAGAGATTGAGACTAAAATCGGTCAAACAGGTGCCATAAAGCAGATCAGCTCTATTTATGTGCATTATGTTTCCTTGAAGGAGGATTTATCCCCCGGTCAATTCAAGTTATTAGAGACGTTGTTGGAATACGATACGCCTGTTGAAAAGAATGATGTGTTTGACCAAGAACTCACCACATTATCTAGTTTAAGTGGTGACAATGAATCAGACGTGAAGTCGTTCAAGGTCAGACCTAATTGTTATCTTGTGAGAGTTTTACCAAGAAGCGGTACCATTTCTCCCTGGTCTTCGAAAGCCACTGATATAGCTACAACTTGTGGATTGGCAGACAAAGTTGAAAGAATCGAAAGAGGTTCAACTTTACTCATCGAATTAAACCCTGGTTTCAAATTCGGTGATTTGTTGTCCACTGGTGATTTATTTACCAGTGTGTTTGACCGAATGACTCAAACTTTGTTCATTAACGAAAATTTGCCCAAATACAATGATTTATTCGAACATCATAGTCCCAAACCATTGGTTCACGTTGATTTGATGAGTGGCTCGGAAAACCTTGTTAAAGCCAACAAGGACTTAGGATTGGCTTTGGATCAGGGAGAAATCGATTACTTGATTAACGCTTTCACTAAAGTCATCGGTAGAAACCCGACTGATGTGGAATTATTTATGTTTGCTCAAGTCAATTCGGAACATTGTAGACACAAAATTTTTAATGCCGACTGGACCATTGATGGGGCCAAAAAAGACAACACTTTGTTCAAGATGATTAGAAACACCCACAATAAGAATCCTCAGTTCACTGTCAGTGCATACTCCGATAATGCAGCTGTTTTCGAAGGACCTGATGGATATGTCTATACCCCAGATTTTTATTCCAAGCAGTGGAAGTCCATCAAGGAAAAGGTGTTCACTTTAGTTAAAGTGGAAACCCATAACCATCCTACTGCAGTTTCACCATTTCCTGGTGCCTCCACTGGATCTGGTGGTGAAATCAGAGATGAGGCTGCTGTGGGTAGAGGTTCTAAGTCCAAAGCTGGTTTGAGTGGATTTTCTGTTAGTGACTTGAACATTCCAGGCTTAAAACAACCCTGGGAAAGAGATATTGGTAAGCCAAACCATATCGCTTCTTCTTTGGATATTATGATCGAAGCTCCATTAGGTGCGGCTGCTTTCAATAATGAGTTTGGAAGACCTGCTATCAACGGGTACTTCAGAACTTTAACCACTGAAGTGAAAAACCACCAGGGAATTTCTGAAACAAGAGGGTTCCACAAGCCAATTATGTTGGCAGGTGGTATGGGTGCTATAAGACCCGGATTGGCCTTGAAAGATACAAAAATTACTCCTGGTGCCAAATTAATTGTTTTGGGGGGTCAGTCTATGTTGATTGGTCTCGGTGGTGGTGCTGCTTCTTCAATCTCTTCAGGAGAAGGCTCTGCCGATCTTGATTTTGCTTCCGTGCAAAGAGGAAACCCCGAATTACAAAGAAGAGCTCAAGAAGTTATTACTTCCTGTGTTTCTTTGGGTAAAGAAGGTAACCCAATGCAATCCATTCATGATGTGGGTGCTGGTGGATTAAGTAATGCTTTACCGGAATTAGTTCACGACAATGATTTGGGTGCAAAATTCGAATTGAGATCTATCTTGTCATTGGAACCTGGTATGTCTCCAATGGAAATTTGGTGTAATGAATCACAAGAAAGATTTGTGTTGGGAGTGGCACCAGAAAACCTTGACATGTTTGTTAAGATCTGTGAAAGAGAAAGATGTCCTTATGCTATTGTGGGTGAGGCCACCGAAGAACAAAAATTAATTTTGACCGATTCGTTGTTGAAAACCACTCCAATAGATTTGGACATGTCTGTCTTATTCGGTAAGCCACCAAAGATGTCCAGAACTGCGGTTACTGAGCCTTTAAATTTGGATCCCTTTATTGTTTCTGACTTAGACCTCAGTGAATCAATTGATAGAGTGATACAATTACCAGCAGTGGGATCTAAGAACTTTTTGATCACCATTGGTGATAGGTTTATCACTGGATTGGTTGATCGTGATCAGATGGTTGGTCCATGGCAAGTACCAGTTGCGGACGTGGCTGTAACGAACACTTCATTGGGTGAAAAAATATTAACCACTGGTGAAGCCATGGCTATGGGAGAAAAACCAACCTTGGCCTTGATCGACGCTGCTGCTTCTGCTAAAATGTGTGTGGCCGAATCTTTGTTGAACATTTTCGCAGCCGATATTGCTGCTTTAGATAGAGTCAAGTTATCGGCCAACTGGATGTCTGCAGCCTCTCACCCTGGTGAAGGGGCCAAATTGTACGAAGCTGTTCAAGCCATTGGTTTAGACTTGTGTCCAGACTTGGGAATTTCTATCCCTGTTGGGAAGGACTCCATGTCTATGAAAATGAAATGGGACGATAAAGAAGTAACTGCCCCATTAGCATTGACCGTTACTTCCTTTGCAGCAGTTGACAACACTTCCAATACCTGGACTCCATTATTAGAGGACAAGAAGGATACAGTATTGGTTCTAGTGGATTTGGCTGCTAAAGTTAAAAAATCATTGGGTGGTTCTGCTTTGGCTCAAGTATACAAACAAGTTGGTGACTCTGCCCCAACCGTGCACTCTAACAAAGAATTAAAAGCATTTTTAGAGTCTTTGGTTGTCTTACATAAGAATTTCGATGTTCTTGCATACCATGATAGATCCGAAGGTGGTTTGTTAACTACTGTTGCTGAAATGTGTTTTGCTGGCAGATTGGGTATCAATTTAGATTTATCTGGTGAAAACGAGTTTGTTGAGTTATTCAACGAAGAGTTAGGTGCCGTGTTCCAAATCGATTCCAACATGTATAATGATTTCGTCAAGGTGTTTGAAACAAATGGCCTTTCTGCAGACTTTATTTCCATTATCGGAAAACCAACCAAAGACCAGAAGTTGACTGTCAACTTCAATGGTAGTCGAGTATACGAAAATAGTAGAAGTGTCTTACAAGAGTTGTGGTCCAACACTTCATACCACATCCAAACCTTGAGAGATAATCCAATCACCTCCAAACAAGAATACGACGCTATTTCAGACGATTCCAATCCCGGTATCTCATTCGACTTGACCTATAAAGTGCAAGATGACTTAGGAATCAAGGCTTATACGAGAAAACCCAAGGTGGCTATCTTGAGAGAACAAGGTGTCAATTCTCAACAAGAAATGGCTTGGTCTTTCGAACAAGCAGGTTTTGAAACATACGACGTCCATATGACCGACATTCTCAGTGGCAGAGTATCTTTGAAAGAATTTACTGGATTTGCAGCCTGTGGAGGATTTTCATACGGGGATGTGTTAGGAGCAGGAGCTGGTTGGGCCAAGTCCATTTTGTTCAATGAAGGTGCCAGAAAAGAATTCCAAAATTTCTTTGAAAGAGACGACACATTTGCCTTTGGTGCTTGTAATGGATGTCAATTCTTGAGCCGAATCCAAGAATTGATTCCCGGTACTGAACACTGGCCATCATTTGAAAGAAACTTCAGTGAACAATATGAAGCCAGGTTTGTGATGGTGGAAGTCGTGGCAGAGCAGACTAATTCCATATTCTTGCAGGGAATGGAAGCGTCCAAATTACCTATTGCTGTGGCCCATGGTGAAGGTAGAGCCAACTTTACTAACAAGGAAAGAGAAACAAGCTTTTTGAATGACAAACAATCTGTTATTAGATACGTTGATAACTACGGTAAGTCCACCATGGAATATCCCTTCAACCCTAATGGATCTCCTCACGGAATTGCCGGTATTTCCTCAGCAAATGGTAGAGTGTTGGCAATGATGCCTCATCCAGAAAGAGTAACCAGAAAGGAAGCCAATTCTTACTATCCTAAGGAACAGGCTAATGAATGGGAAGGGTATGGTCCTTGGATCAGATTGTTCAGAAACGCCAGAAAATGGGTTGGAGACAGTTTGTGATACGCTATATTTGTTTAATAGACTAATAAAAAGATAGACAGAAGGTGATAAAATAAGGTGTAAGGCAGATAGATGAAATTAATGCGTGTGCATACCAATCACATGACTTTTATTTTTCTCAAATTTTTTATTCAAAAAAGTCGTGTAGTTTACCACACAGACTTAACAACTTTTTCACACCAGAAAAATTTTTCACTTTACCTATACTTTATTTATACATATAACAAAATGGTTAACGCTCTTATCTCCAAGAAAAGAAAATTAGTAGCTGACGGTGTCTTCTACGCTGAGTTAAACGAATTCTTCACCAGAGAATTGGCCGAAGAAGGATACGCTGGTGTTGAAGTTAGATCTATCCCAAGCAAAACCGAAATTATTGTTAAGGCTTCTAACGCTCAAGGTGTTTTAGGTGAACAAGGTAGAAGAATTCATGAATTAACTTCTTTGATCTGTAAGAGATTCAAGCTCCCAAAGGAACAAGTTGTTCTTTACGCTGAAAGAGTTGAAGTCAGAGGTTTATCTGCTGCTGTCCAAGCTGAAGGTTTAAAGGCCAAATTATTGAGTGGTTTACCATTCAGGAGAGCTGCTTACGGTGTCTTGAGATTCGCCATGGGTAACGGTGCTAAGGGTGTTGAAGTTGTCATCTCTGGTAAATTGAGAGGTGCCAGAGCTAAGGCTCAAAAATACGCTGATGGTTTCATGATCCACTCTGGTCAACCAACCAAGGACTTTATTGATATTGCTATCAGACACGTTTTGATGAGACAAGGTGTTTTGGGTGTTAGAGTTAAGATCATGAGAGACCCAGCTCAAAACAAGGTTGGTCCAACTGCTTTACCAGATGCTGTTAAGATTGCTGAAGCTAAAGATGACGAAGAACAAGTTACTACTCCAATCGTCAAGTCTTACAAGCCAGAAGTTGCTGCTCCAGCTGCTGCTCCAGTTGAAGCTTAAGTATATCCTATAATACATTCTTTCATCTGTATTCCTTTTTTCTGTATTCTTTCATCTAGTTCTAGTTACAAGATTTTTACAAGCCTTTATTCTCCATCAGTTCAACAGTGAGATCCTAGAGGCTCCTGGAGGAATCTAGAGAGTTCTAGGTGCCCATCTCCAAAGACTCAACGTGAGACCAAAGTCCATCCTTCACATCCACTCTCATCTCTTTCAAGAAATTAGCAAAATCCAACACTCCTAAAGCAATACGATAAATTTAAATCAAGTGGAATGGGAGTTTTGAAGTAGTAACACCCCTTGAATATCACATCTTGCATGAGTCCATCCCAAACTCGGCTCACACTTTCGTCTCTGGTGATCATGGCTTCGTAACTCAAAGGTAGATGGTATCTGCCACCTGCGGCGTTGGCTCCCACTTCATAAAGTTTGAACTTATCGTCCTCTTCTGTATTTATATCAGCAAGACCTGTAGGATCCATATCGCATGCAAAGTACCCATTATCGCGTTTCGGTTCATCCTCGGGAGTATTATCAAGTACCTTGTGTTCCAAACTCACAAGCCGCATCACCAAATGATCAATTTGACTTCCGAGGTTTCTGAGGTTCATCGTTAGCATACTGACACACTGCCCTGTATTTCGTACATGAACTGCATGGTTTCGTCTGTCACACTTGATCTTTCTTTTCTTGCAGAAATTTCAAACAACGGTGTTCCTTCCAGCCATGTTATTTGGAAAGATGAAAGCCGTGTTTCGGTGACGGACATGAGATGTGAATTTGGAGATGAGGAGATAGTGTATTATACTGCTGTCGGGCTTCTGTGGAGTCGTTTCTGTGGTTTTGTTTCTGTGAAAATTAAAAGAGACTTGACAAGACGTATTGAAATTGTGAGTCTTACAGAAAAATCCAACACTCGTCAGTTTCTCTTAGCACACACTTGCAGTTCGTTCTATAAGTGGATACTTTTCCCTTTTATGAAGTGTTCATCTGGACCTTCGTCATTATTTCCATCAGGTAACGTTTCTACAAGGTCAACTCGTGTGACGAATTAGCAACCGATGACCTTAAATATTCGTAAGTTCATCCGTTTTCAGACTGCGCTGCAACGGATTGGAAAAGCACTTTTTGCAGTCAAATGTACTGTGCCAGCAACTTCCAGTTTTAGTAGACAGTCGATGATTTCCACTTGGGAATTGCAACCAAGATTATTGTAGCTCTTGTCGAACCAATCCTTAGTGAGTTCAGTGATATCCCTACAGACCCTTGACATATATCATAGTTTTAGTGTTATACACCATGGGGTCTGCAATTGTGGCCAATTCCAGTTCTGTGCTTATGTTACTGAAGACGTATTCATCAGTATCGGAGGGGCAGGGTTAGATTTTTCGAATGACGTGATCGTGGCCGATTTGACTCCTTTGAAGTGGAGAGAGTTTGCATAATGCAGTAGAGAGAAACGTAGTGCTGTAGAAGATCAAGCCAAGAAGACGAGCAAAAGGTTGGCGAAGAGCACAAAAACTGGAGAGAAGGACTTGTTATTTTCTACTCCCAGCCAAATTCTTGTAGAAAAAAGAACTAGAATGGAGTTTTGACACGATGGAAAAGGGAGACATCTCTTTAGCACCTTGCGCTTTTTTCCAACAAGAGCTGGAAAAAAAACCAATAGGATCATAGCAGTATAATTCGGCAAAGTAGCCGCATTTACCGTTGTGCATGTAAATTCCCACCGTTTCTGGCATTTATCTTGGCGGAGTTAAGTGCCGTGCGATTCGGTTTTACAAAACTGGCACACAGACACGGGCCTGTTACGGGAGTAGCTCAAGAGAAGCTTTTATTCCCTCCTCGTCGTCCAAGGTTTGTGTACCACTTTTTTTGAATAGGCACAACTTCAGAATTATAGGATCTCATCGCCATTATTATGCTTTGAGTTTCGGGAATTGTTACTCCCAGAAAAGATCAACATGTCAGAAACTTTAGAATAAAAAAAAGGAAAAGCAATTCAACCATTATGCCTATTTGGGGCAGACTGATGAATCTGATAAAATATGTGAAGGCAAGGGTTCAAATGCATAATTGTTCCATTGGCCAAAACATCTGCATCTGACTTGGCATTCTGAGAAGAAGGTCTCCGTCCACTAAATTAATTCAACACCTCTCCTGAGTGATTAGAGGTCAGGGAAATGTCAATACCGCAAGTTTGAAAGAAGAGATCAGTTAATCAGCTTTTGTACTTTTAGTTTTCGTGCTTCTTAATGCCACGGAAACGCTGATTCTTACTGCCTACTCTGAAAGGCGACCAAACGTGTTGGTGTCGTTTGCAATCACTCAAGTACAAGATAAAAGTAGTGTCACCATAAGGTCATATGGTGAGTCTGCCTCATGGGCCAAATTGATAGTTTTTCTCATCGGTACTCAGACGTCATATGGTTGCACATCAAGATTTGTCGGTTTTTTACTTATTGAGTCTTTGGTCGTCTTATAAACCTGTTCACAATAATATTTGCAACTTTGGCGTTCTCTTTGAAACATAGTAGAAGCGAATGTGAAAGTCAAGCAAAGCTGTGACACATTCTGTACCAGGTAGAAGTTAGATGCAATAGTAACCACTTAGATGAAGTGATTGTGAGCTTCGTGTCACAGATTTCTCTTGGCATACGTTTGTCTTTTGATTCGTTACAGGTGCCTATTTCGATCGCTTTCTTCATGTGACGCCTTATGCCCTGTAACCGGCGTTTTCTTGTTTTCTTGAATATGGTCCAAACGACTTGAGGTTAATCGATTCGAGCGTTATTATGAGTTATGTGAGATCTGGAACTGCTCCAAGCACAACTGTGCAATAACCCGTTACCACAAAGCTCACGGTTTATGCCCCAACTGCTGATCTTGCCTCAAGACTCTTGTCAAGCATTTGGCACTTTCTGACAAGAAAAATTAACCAACCTAATTGGGAACATCCAGGCAGTAGATGGAGAAGATGATCCCTTATTGGACTAATTCAGGTATAGCGAAGTGTTAATCTTCGTAGACCAAGACTTATACGGTAACAGGATATAAAAGTGGATGGAAATCCGGTCTTTTTTGTCTGCTATACTTTTCACAGCGATGTCTAACAACTACGGTCAGGACTCGAATTCAATACAAGACCATATGATGGACGAGAAGCAGGTGTCTGGGTCAGATGTTGAAAAACAAGAAGACTTGGAATCCACCCTGCCAATTCACTTGGTCACCTCCAACACCTCCACTGAGTACGCAAAGACCAGAGGTGTCAGAAGAATCGAAAATGTTCGGATCTTAATGAAAGATTCCAAGAAAGGAACCACCATCACCGTTGGTTTCTGCACTTGTCTTTTGATCATCTCATGGGCCGGTGCTTTGGATCTGTCCACAACTTATAATTATTCAATTCCTGCAACTTCCAGTTTCAACAGACACTCAATGGTATCGACCGTCGGAATTGCTACTTCCATTATCGGTTCAGTAATGAACCCTATTTTGGCCAAGATCTCTGATATCACCTCCAGACCTCAGTGCTTTGCCATTTCCCTTGTGCTTTATACAATTGGTACCATAGTTGCAGCCGCATCTGGCAACATCACTGCTTTTGTGGTAGGGGAGGTATTGACAACGGTTGGAGCCACTGGTATTAGTTATTTGTCAACTTTGGTGTGTGCTGATTTGACACCTTTGAAATGGAGAGGTTTGATCAATGGAATTTTGGCTACCCCATATATTATTAATGTGTGGTTCAGTGGGTTGATTGTTGAAGCCATTTTGAAACGGAACTGGAGATGGGGGTACGGAATGTTTGCTATTCTTATGCCTGTGGTGTGTTTTCCAGCCATTTACGTGCTTCACTATTTTGAGCATAAAGCACAAAAAATGGTTCCTAAAGTTGAAAAAGAAAAAAAACTGGTTGCAAAAATTATTTTGCATGCTCTTGTTGAAGTTGATGCCTTCGGATTGCTTCTTTTAGGTTTCGGGTGGTCTTTATTATTGTTACCATTTTCGTTATACTCGTACGCTGCAGATGGATGGAAAAACCCAAGTATGATTGCCATGGTGGTTGTAGGAGGGGTTTTGCTTATTGCATATGCAGTCTTTGAAATCAACTGGGCCCCATTCCCATCTATGCCAAGACGCATTCTTTTTAATAAGACTTTTATTACGGCTGCCATAATTGATTTTATGTACCAATTCGCTTGGGCCATCAGAAGTCAGTACTTACCCACAATCATTTGGGTTTGCAAAGACATCAGTGACCGTGATTGGACTTACTATAATAACGCCTTGACCGTGTCGTTATGTACTTTTGGTGTGGTGGCAGGAGTTCTTTGTAGAGTCACTCACCGTTATAAGTGGTTGCAAATTGGTGGATTAATGATAAGGATTATCGCTTACGGGATTGGGGTGAGACCAAAGGGCCAACTTGCAGATCTTGCATCATTTATCATGGCACAAATTCTTTTAGGTGTGGCAGGAGCTATGACCGTCATTGGAACCCAGACATCGTCTCAAGCTTCTGTGCCACATCAAGATTTATCTTTGGTTATTGCTTTGTTACTTCTTTATTCTTCAATTGGTGCAGCCATTGGCTCAACTATTGCTTCTCCTATCTGGACTTCGAAGCTTCCTGGATATATGAAAGAGTTCATGCCTCTGACTCTTACAGACCTTGAACTTTTCAGCTACTATTCCGATGTGACCTTATTGAGAGCCTTACCAATTGATGATCCCATCAGACAAGGTGCCATCAAGGCATATTCATATACGTCCTACTACATGTTTGTACCGGCTGTTGGCTTAGAAGTGATTTCCTTGATTGCTGGTTTTTTCCAGACGGACTATTACTTGGGTGACACACAAAATGCAATAGAAGACCAGAATGGAAGAGATCCAACCAATCCAAATAAGGAAAGAGAAGATACCCCATCCACCTGGAAGGCTAGATTGTCGTATTTACTTCATTAGTGGGCTGTACACGGTCAGGTATTAGTATACGACTTCCGATGAGCTATTTCTCTTTCCTAAACGGTTCAAGATTGTTTTTTTGCTCAACTTTTACAAATTGTGATTTAGAAACAGTCGGTGGAGGGGTCACATTATAGTGGTGTGGAAGACCAGGAGTACACATGCTATAGAGGGAGTATAGACATCTATGATACATAAGTCCTAAGTCCAAAGGTAATTGTTGTTATCTTATCGAAGACGCTATTCTAGTGTTGTATTTTTTTAAGGGGGCTCAAAACCATAAACAAAATATCGTTTCCATGAGACAGTTACTGCTTTGGTTATTCCTGGATTTTTCTGCCCCTTCTGTTTCCAACACGATAACCATTCTCTACATGTAAACTCTTTCAGTATAACCGACTGATGGGCCCTTATATGATCAAGACGGTATGTTACCAGATCGCATCCTTATTAGGAGGCTGATACGAGTGGTGAATGTGATTAGTTTTATCATATCGTTGGATAGTGGTTTGAATTTGCGCAAAGGGCTCGTAACCATTATCTCCAGGCCGTTCATTCCTCTTCATTGGGCCATGTTTAAGACATCTATAAAAGGTTATTCTCCTCCCCAAAAATTTCCTTTTCTTAGATCTTCCTGATCAATTATATATACGTATACATACATTCTTGGCGCTGCAGATGTCTACTACATTCCAAAACGCACCAGTTCCTGAGCAAGCTTTTAGCTCGGGTGCAAACTCTTCTCATGAAGAAGCTGAAGAAAAGACCATCTCTGATGACTTGAAATCACATCCAATCAACTTGGTTATCTCAAATGTTTCTACTGAGTTTGAAAAGTCCAGAGGTGTTAGAAGGATTGAAAATGTCAGAATTTTAATGGAGGATGCAAAAAGAGGTAAGATAATCGCCGTTGGTTTCTGCACTTGTCTTTTAATCATCTCATGGGCCAGTGCATTGGATATTTCCACCACTTATAATTATTCCGTTCCTGCTGCTTCTAGTTTCAACAGACACTCAATGGTTACAACAGTAGGTATTGCCACATCTATTATCAGTTCAGTTATGACACCAGTTTTGGCTAAAATCTCAGATATCACTTCTAGACCTTTGTGTTTCATTATTTCTGTGGCCCTTTACACCATTGGTACTATTGTTGCCGCAGCTTCAAGCAATATCGCTGCCTACGTGGTGGGTCAAGTGCTTTTAGCCGTTGGAGCTACTGGTATCAGCTATTTGACTACTTTAATGGCGGCTGATTTGACTCCTTTGAAATGGAGAGGTCTTGTTAACGGAATATTATTATCTCCTTACATTATTAATGTATGGTTCAGTGGGTTGATTGTTGAAGCCATTCTAACTACCAATTGGAGATGGGGTTACGGAATGTTTGCTGTTCTTATGCCAGTGGTGTGTTTTCCAGCCATTTATGTGCTTCATTATTATGAACATAAAGCACAAAAAATGGTTCCTAAAGTTGAAAAAGAAAAAAAACCGGCTGCAAAAATTATTTTGCATGCTCTTGTTGAAGTTGATGCCTTCGGATTGCTTCTTTTAGGTTTCGGGTGGTCTTTGTTATTGTTACCTTTTTCGTTATACTCGTACGCTGCAGGTGGATGGAAAAACCCAAGTATGATCGCCATGGAGATTGTGGGAGGGGTTTTGCTTATTGCATATACAATCTTTGAGGTGAACTGGGCCCCATTTCCATCGATGCCCAAGAGAATTGTCAAAAACAAGACTTTTATGACAGCTGCTATCATTAATTTCATATTTGAGTTGGTGAGTTTTATCAGAATTTCATACTTACCAACCATTATCTATGTCACAAAAGATATCACCGACCAAGACTGGACTTATTTTAACAATACTTTGACTGTGTCCTTATGTTTTTTCGGTATTGTTGCTGGTCTAATTTGCAGATATACCCATCGGTATAAGTGGCTTCAAGTTAGCGGGGTACTTCTTAGAATCCTTGCTTACGGGTTAACTGTTCGTCCACAGGGACAAGTTGCAAATCTTGCAACATATATTCTTTCCCAAATTCTTCTGGGTGTATCGAGTGCATTTACTGTCATTGGTACCCAAACCTCGTCCCAAGCGTCTGTGCCACATCAGGATTTGTCTTTAGTTATTGCCATGTTGACTCTTTATTCCTCAATCGGGGCTGCCTTAGGAAGTGCTATTGCTGCACCAATTTGGACTTCTAAGCTCCCAGGGTACATGAAAGAGTTCATGCCTCTGACTCTTACAGACCTTGAGCTCTTCAGCTACTATTCCGATGTGACCTTATTGAGAGCCTTACCAATTGATGATCCCATCAGACAAGGTGCCATCAAGGCATACTCATATACGTCCTACTACTTGTTAATTCCTCCAGTGGCTTTAGAGGTTATTTCGTTGATTCTCAGTTTTTTCCAGACAGACTATTACTTAGGTGACACACAAAATGCAGTAGAAGACCAGAATGGAAGAGATCCAACCAATCCAGATAAGGAAAGAGAAGATCCTCCATCCACTTGGAAGGCTAAATTGTCTTATTTACTTCATTAGCCGGATTTTATGCGGTCAAGTATTAGTACAGTTAATCCCACGAAAAGTATACACCTTCTTTATCAGGATGTCGCATTTCGACTAGTCAAAATTCGATGGCTACAATGGGATGTATCTCTTGTTTAGAAAAGATTCTTAGCACAGAGGAGGGAATCCTTATAAGGAATTGCCCGTATTCGCTGGTTATCACCCATGATGGGTGTGATTAGAGAATAAAAAATTCAATTTTGCTACACATGTACCTTAAAGATTTCGAAATCTCAAGGAGAAGTTATTTCGCCAGGCAGTGAGAATTCATTCTGGATAATCAATTAGGCGTTAAACAAAATTCACATCTGCAATAGAAAAATTCGGTGACAAAAACGATGATTTGGTGCTGTGATACACGTTTAAAGAAGATTCTTTTTCAAGCATGTTGGGAAGCACTTGACAGAATATTGAATGGATCATTTGTGCCCTCGTCGAATACGAACTGACGATTGATTATTTATAAGTTGTCAATTTTCTCCCGTAATGCACACTTCAAAATAAGGAGATTGCTCAAACGTAATGTGATATTGCAGGAACTGGTGCAACTCTGAGTGAGAACTTTGAATGTCGTGACGACTTATCATCGTTTGGGGAGGTGCATTGTTTTCATGGGATTGACAATTTACGAATTACTCTGAGCTATTTCTCTTTCCCAAACGGTTCAAGATCGTCTCGCCTAAACCTTTACATATAGTAATTTAGAAACACTAAGAGGAGAGGTCATATTGTAGAGGTGTGGAAGTTTAGGAGTACACATGCTGTGAAGGGAGTATAGACATTTAGGATACAGAAGTCGGCATGTTCTGGAGTTAGTATTGACGTTTAGGATACAGTCAACAAGTAATTATTGTTCTCTCATTGTAAGACGCTATTTCAACGTTCCTTGAATTTTTTTGAGAGGCTCAGAACCATAAAAAAAAAAAAATTGTTCCAATAAAAGGAATGCCGTCTTTTTCTTCCAATGAATTGGCGTTCAATCTCTTTTTCTGCTTCGGGGTTTTCAAAAATTATCCCGATTTGCCAGTACCGGTTTTGTTTCCACATGTAAGCTATGGGAGTTTCAGTGCACTCGGCTAATGAGCCATCCAGTTGTCTTGACATACTTTCAAAAAAGACATGGGTAGTCAACCCGATGATCTCGTCCTAATTGGGACTTCTGTGAGTGATGGGCCATTCAGTTGTCTTGACATACTGTCAAAAATGACATGGGTAGCCAAGCGATGATCTCGTCCTAATTGGGGGCTTCTGCAGGTGATGGATCTGATAATTTTTATCCAGTTGGAAATTTGTGCAAGGGCACCATAACCAAAAAAAAAGCCGACATGCGATTAATCCATGTTTAAGACCTCTATAAAAGGCTATTCTCTCCCCTGAGATTTCCTCTTTTTCATAGGATCTTCCTGTTATATTTTATACACATTCTTGGCACTGCAGATGGCTACTACATCCCAAAGCGCACCAGTCCCTGAGCAAGCTTATAGCTCGGGTGCAAACTCTTCTCATGAAGAAGCTGAAGAGAAGGCTGTCTCTGATGTGGAGAAACAGGAGGACTTGGAGCCACATCCACTCAACTTGGTTACCTCAAACATCTCTACCGAGTTTGAAAAATCCAGAGGTGTTAGAAGGATTGAAAACGTCAGAATATTGATGGGAGATGCAAAAAGAGGTCTGATGATCACCATTGGTTTCTGTACTTGTCTTTCAATCATCTCGTGGGCCAGTGCATTGGACCTGTCCACAGTGTATAACTATTCTGTTCCTGCAACTTCTAGTTTCAACAGACACTCAATGGTTACAACTGTAGGTATTGCTACATCTATTATCAGTTCAGTTATGACACCAATTTTGGCTAAAATTTCGGATATCACTTCTAGACCTTTGTGTTTCATTATTTCTGTGGTCCTTTATACCGTTGGTATAATTGTTGCCGCAGCTTCAAGTGATATCGCTGCCTACGTGGTGGGTCAAGTGCTTTTAGCCGTTGGAGCTACTGGTATCAGCTATTTGACTACTTTAGTGGTGGCTGATTTGACTCCTTTGAAATGGAGAGGTCTTGTTAACGGAATTTTATCATCCCCTTACATTATCAATGTGTGGTTCAGTGGGTTGATTGTTGAAGCCATTTTGGCACGGAACTGGAGATGGGGTTACGGAATGTTTGCTATTCTTATGCCTGTGGTGTGTTTTCCAGCCATTTACATTCTTCACTTCTTTGAACATAAAGCACAAAAAATGGTTCCACAAGTTGAAAGAGAAAAAGTACCAATTACAAAAGTTATTTCAAAGGCTCTTATTGAAGTTGATGCTTTCGGGTTGCTTCTTTTAGGTTTCGGGTGGTCTTTATTATTGTTACCATTTTCGTTATATTCATACGCTGTAGATGGATGGAAAAACCCAAGTATGATTGCTATGATGGTCATTGGTGGGGTTTTGCTTATTGCATATACAATCTTTGAAATTAACTGGGCCCCATTCCCATCGATGCCCAAGAGAATTGTCAAAAACAAGACTTTTATGACAGCTGCTATCATTGATTTTATGTATGAGTTGGCGGGTTTCATCAGAATTTCATACTTATCGACTATTATCTATGTCACAAAAGATATCACCGACCAAGACTGGACTTATTTTAACAATACTTTGACTGTGTCCTTATGTTTTTTCGGTATTGTTGCTGGTCTAATTTGCAGATACACCCATCGGTATAAGTGGCTTCAAGTTAGCGGGTTACTTCTTAGAATCCTTGCTTACGGGTTAACTGTTCGTCCACAGGGACAAGTTGCAAATCTTGCAACATATATTATGTCGCAAGCTCTTGTGGGTGTTTCTGGTGCATTTTCTGTCATTGGTACTCAAACCTCGTCCCAAGCTTCCGTGCCACATCAGGATTTGTCTTTGGTTATCGCTATGTTGAGTCTTTACTCTTCAATTGGGGCTGCCATAGGAAGTGCTATTGCTGCACCAATTTGGACTTCGAAGCTTCCAGGGTACATGAAAGAGTTCATGCCTCTGACTCTTACAGACCTTGAACTTTTCAACTACTATTCGGATGTGACCTTATTAAGAGCCTTACCAATTGATGATCCTATCAGACAAGGTGCCACCAAAGCTTATTCCTACACTGCCTATTACTTACTTATACCTCCAGTGGCTTTAGAAGTTATTTCGTTGATTGCCAGTCTTTGTCAGACTGACTACTATTTGGGAGATAACCAGAATGCAGTTGAGGACTTGGATGGAAGAGATCCAACTCAACCACACAAACTAGCAGATACAAATAAACCCACGACTTTGAAGGGTAAATTCCTGAGCTTGTTCCGCTAAGTGTAGAGAAGCGTTTGATTACGACTTAGAATTGTAACGATAGTTACATGCACTGGGTTCTACCAGTATGTGATTGGACCCTTCTAGGAAAGAACTTTTGCAGTCTCTTCAAACACCATCTATATTTTAGCAAAAATTGTAAACCTAAATATACTTAATTAAAACACTCATGTTAAACTTAGTTTCCAATTCCACCCCAGGACTATGTCTACCCAATCCAACACCTTTTTCCCGTCAGGGTTTCTATTCCAGAATTCTAACACCACTTGCTTAACCCTAAGCAAGTTTCCTACCCTATATATAGGCATCACCTTATCCATTAATGTCAAGTATCTCAATCTTGTGGCTCCCAACACATGTATTCCCAATATTAGCGCTGGGAAGGTTAAACAAGAGATAACATTGGAGTTCAAAAGCTTCTCAATATAAGAAAGCATGGTGGGAACAATAAGCTGCATATCCAACGAATACGGGGCAAGTCTTTTGAAGTACATTAACAAAATCAACTGGGCACAGCTTTTGTAAAGTTTGAACAAAGTGATGTAATTCTCTTTGGCTGAATCTTGGATCAACCTTAGTTGTAAATCTATTGGTTCACAAGACGATAGTTTTGATGAAAGAGTGCTAAAACTCTTGTTCCATTCTATCAAGTCAGCACAGTCAGTTAATCTGTTCTTTTCATTCAATATATCTCCTATCATCGCCACGATTTCGTTGTTACAACCTTGATAAGGGTCAACACCATAATCCACAAAGTTCAACTCATACTCTTTCATCTGAAATTTCGTTCCCCATATGAAAGTATCACTGCTCAATACATCATGATACTGAAAATTAGAAACCAACCATTTAATATCGTTTGAGTGCTGGAATTTCCTCATTAGCTCCGAAATACCTCCGTTCACACACATGAAGTTGAAACAGTTTTCAAACATGACACACCAGTACTTTACGTCTCCTTGACAAACCTGAATACCAATCATGATCTGATAATAGCAAAGCAAAACGTAATAATCGAAATCGCTCTTTATGGGGAAGTTTTCAAACAATTTGACGGATTTATCAAGGTGACGTCTCACCAAATGGTTATTTAGGCCATCTTGTGATTTGAAGACACCACCCCAACACGCCAATGCATTCGAAATACTCTCTTCTGTGAAACTTATTTGCAAGAATGTCTTGATGAAATAATTGGATGAGTTTTGGTCAATGCAGAGAAGATTACTGACTTTCTCCTCGAAGTATTGAAGAAACTGAATTCCAACTTCATCAAGATATAAACTGAACATCGAAGGAACAGTGAACGAGGGTAGATGTGTTGCAGCTATTATCTGTGAAGGAGACATTTGATGAATTGGCTGCGTACTTTCAATTTCAACATCATTTTGGTCATCTACTCCAAAACTGTCCAAATCCTGGATCTTCGGCACATCCTCTGGTGTTGATACTGGGCTGCTCGGAAAAGATATCAATATGTCTTCTAATGAGAAAGCAGCAGGGGACCGAATTGTCTGACCCATAGGAGTAGTTATTTCTTGATTGGTTACCTCTTGATTTCTTATCTCTTGATCAACCATCGCTCGACTAACTTGGTCCATAGAAGCAGCATCTGTGTCTCCCGTGTTCTGGATATGATCAGTTTGTTGATGCACCTCTTCTATTTTATCCACACCTTTGTTTCCTTCACTGCCACCCTTGGTGCGCACACTGCCTTTATAAACCTGCTTCAGAATGGCACTATTTTCCTTGATAAACTTAATGGCATTCTTGTTAGGTGTCTTGCTAATGGTGGTGGATCTGAAGTTCTCATAGAAACATTTCCTGTTTTTTTTGGCACACAAACTGCAAGAGGGGAATTGCTCATCACACTTCTTCTTGCTCTTCTTGCAGTTAATACACCCGTTCCTGGACCGCACTTTTGACCCTAGAATTATATTGTACTTGGGCTTACTAACCATCATCCCGCTGATAGTGATTCGCAAAACGGATGCCCTTAGGATCAATGGGTTGCGCACGCCAAAAACTTTATTGATTAGCGCACGCCAGATGTAACTGAGCCAGGTGAAATCTTCGGAGCACTACGATCTTCAAAAACGGCGGACTTTTGAAAAAAAAACCCCAAAAGTGGAATTTGTAAAAATCATGAAAAGATTCTGGTAAAGTCAATTAAAGGATATTTTTTTTTGAAAAGTCTAAAAATTACTCTTTTGCCAAGTACAAAAACCTCTCTTTTGCCAAGGTCAAAATGCAAAACAATATATGAAGATATGGGTCAAACTGGTCCTGTAATGGTTAAGATACCAACAGAAATAAGGTGCCTCAAATAGCGTTTTTTGCACACAGGTCACACCCAATTTCACTCCCCTCGACCCCACTTCTATAACCTCCATAATATAATTTTCAAAGGCCGAACCGCATATTGTCTAATAATTGTCAACCTGGTGCCCTTGATATGCTCCACCCCTTTGACACGTTCTACCCCTTAGACATCCACCTGCCCGTGAGAAGATCTCTTTATTCTCACCTCGCTAAAGCTATCAATTAATTGACCCGTATTTTACAAACTCTCGTAAATGTGTCTCCACCTTTCCTGGCCTGTCTTTTATTTTGAAACTCAAACAAAAAAATACATTTTATTTACCCCAGAATACTGATTACCAACCAAACGCCTGTCGACATGTCGGCTCAAGTACAAGGGAACACACATACCAGAGACTGGAGTATGAAAGATAACATACCTTTCAATGATATGGGCTACTCTGACTCGCCGATAAATGGGCTCACCACCTCTCCCACGAACTCCAGTATCCCTGATGAGTTCCATGGAACGGCGGGAGACACCAAGAAAACAAAGGGTAAACGATCCACCCGAGCTAAGTACTCCAGACCCTGTGATGGGTGTGCTTTGAGAAAGGTCAGATGTGACCAAAAAAAGCCATGCTCCAGGTGTGTGGAACATAATGTTCCATGTACTGACAACCGATTAAAAAAGAAGAGCGGACCCAAACATATCCATAAAAAGACTCGTGATTCTATTAATAACATGCTAACAGGTAATGCCAGAATCAATACTTTGGGTGATCATAACGAAATTTTGACTTTAGACACGTTATTACCATGTTTACAGATATATCAAACATGGTATTATGGAATATGGCCGGTATTATCGGTAGCCCACTTGGTGTCGAGAATCGTGCAGTTGAACCCTTCTTCTGATTCCACTGCCAATCCCACAAATGCCACCAGTTATTCTTTGTGTTGTGCTGTTTGTGCTGCCATTACCCGTCAGTTGACATTTTTGACTGCTGGAAGTCCTATTCTGGGAGTTACGGCCAATATTGATGCCAGTGAGTATGCAAAGGAGTCTATCAGAGCCAGAAACTTGTATGATTACAGATTAGAACCAAGTCACGACCATTTATTAATTTCCTTCTTCCTTTATATTTATTATGTGAATCATCAGGGAGGAATTCCAGCTGCCATCATGTACATGAAGGAGGCTATTTCAATAGCTCAATTATTGGGTTTACATGACCCTGTTACTTATATCAACAAGCCAGCAGCTGAAGTGCATAGATTGCGGAAGATTTATTATATGTTATTGGTGACAGAACGGTTCACATGTATCGAGGATAATGTTCCCGTATGTTTGGAGCCTTCTATTCCATTACCGGCTTTGGAGGATGAAGAATATAGTGGCCTTTTGACTGGGTTCATCGAATTGGTGAAGATCTTCTCCATCCCCGACAAAAAGTTTTTCGATAATTTGATTAATTATAGCAAAAAAAGCAGTTCAGATGCTTCAAATTTCTCCAATTTGTTTACATCCAGTGGAACCCCTAATAGAAATTGGATTATTAAAGTTCAGGATGAATTGAAGAAAATTGAAATCGAAAACGCTTCCAGTGATACCCAAAGATTGAATATCATTTTATCAAAACACTGGATGAGAGCCCTTGCATGGCACATATCGAGCCAGAATGGATTATTGATAAAGAAACATAACGACCCCAGCGAGCTCTGTTTAACATACCAATATCCTATTGAAATTGCTAAAGACTTTTTGACCAGTACCGAAAACTTAACAATATTTGCTTTTGAGTCTAATGGACCGGGTGTTTGTGTGAAATTGTTGGAACTAGCTCTTGCGGTGGCAGACTCCGTGAATGAGTGCACCATGAACAAAAGTGAAACTTTCACTGCCTATAACCTTTTGACGTCTATTTTCAGTCTAGTATCCAAGTTCAAAAGCGATATAACTATAGGGTTTTTCTTGTACAAAAAGGTGGAAAACATTGTTAATAAAAGGCCCGTGTCTTCCTTCAACTATAAATCTGGAACAAGCTGTATTAAAGAATTAAATGATGACGGGGAGTCTATCAGTTCGGAAGAAAGCTTAAAAGATCACAAACCACAATCATCTTGCTATCCGGCACACCAAGAATTAGCTCAACCACCTAAAACTTCCATTCAGACAGACTTGGCCCGAGAATTGTCTCAACAAGATCTCAGATTTTTCGACTCGTCAAGTGTAATTCCTACAATGATCCAGTCCCCGTCTCACGAATTACCTCAGTCCCCTTTCACTCAGATGACAATGGCCTTTTCTTTGTCTCCTGCAAATCAAATTAACTTTGATACCGACTTCATAGGATTTCAGCCTTCGAAACAATCTCAACAACCCTTCCAAACATTCCTGCAAACTAATTCACCCTCCGCAGAACAGATGCAGCAGTTGGAGCTACAACTACAGTACCAGTTCAATCAATTTCACCAAAATCTGAACAATCAGTACCAATATGGTACTCCTACTGAACACCCCGGAAAACCACAGGGAGTCCTAGATGCAATAGAGTCTTCGGCTACCTTACAGGGACGACCAGCAAGAAGCTTAAGCAACTCAAAAGATACAAGCGATAGTAATGGTGTTAATGAAAAACCCTCATTTGAGAAGAGAGAGATAGATGAAGACCAACCTAAATCATCTGCGGGAAACAGTGGCTCATCACATCCAGAAAGTCCCTACTCATCCTCATACGAGTCTGACGAACAGGATTTCATGTAAGTACATAGAGCTTGTAAAGTAATATATGAAACTACAAAGATTCCATAGCATTCGAAATAAATCGAGTGAAAATTATCGTGAATCATCGTAACCGTGTGCGTTGACAGCGTGTTAACATTTTGCAGGAAGGTTTCTCATGATGACATGAGGAATCATGAGGGAACATGAGAAGTCTCAAAAAATCTAAAGCCTGTGTGGTACTCACTAATGCACTTACCCCACAATTTTTTTGGTGAAAATTTAACGAAATAATTAGTGGACATACAGGACCCAACGAGAGCGGCTCAAGCGTTTTTGGGGTTGTGTTGCAGCTACACTTTTGGTGTAAGGAAATGTTTCTTGATTCTGGCTATACACAACACTACACTTGCCTCAAGGCGGCGGGTTGGGCACCAGCTGGGAGTCTTCCTAAAAGGATTTTCTCTTAGTCACTAATAATCATATTTCCATTACTATGATGTTCCCATATTTGCTCTTCATTGGTTTCATGAATGTTTACGTCTTCGCCTTGTCCACATGCACCATTATTAAATTATTGACTCAATACCTCCCTTTCGGGTATTACGAATCAGTGAGGCATAGTCTTTTCAACAGGCAATGGAAATTAAAGTTTGGCGTGTTCTCGAAATAGATCAGCGCCGTTTTCTTTTTTTTTAATTCTCAAACAATCATGATGAGAGTAGCG
Source organism: Yamadazyma trypodendri (assembly GCA_030572515.1). Classification (NCBI taxonomy): domain Eukaryota; kingdom Fungi; phylum Ascomycota; class Pichiomycetes; order Serinales; family Debaryomycetaceae; genus Yamadazyma; species Yamadazyma trypodendri. The sequence goes on along the minus strand of JAJMAI010000002.1, from coordinate 316,257 downwards.
CTAGTACCAGCAGGACATCCATAGTATCAACTGGACTTCCATAGTATCAACAGGAAGCTTCTAGTATCAACAAGGCATCTATATCAACAGAAATCTCCACGCATTACCTCATAGAGGGGTCTATCCAAAAAACGTACTGTCTCCAAGTACAAAGTAGGACTAAGCGAGGATTGGAGCTCGCAATTCACGAACTTGATTTTTCCGAGTATCTCCACATGCAATGTTTATCGTTACGAAAGTCGTTGAGAAACATCAACTCCGAATAATGGAGGTGGACAAGCACAGTATAAAGGGCTGGTGATGGTACCGAAAATTATTTTGTAAATTGTAAGAAAATGACTATTGAGTACGTTTGGTGGAAAGAAGCCACAATTTATCAGATTTGGCCTGCTTCGTATAAAGATTCAAACGGCGATGGTATTGGAGACTTGGGAGGTATTATTGAGTCATTAGATTACATCAAAGACTTGGGAACCGATGTAATTTGGTTATCTCCTATGTACGAAAGTCCTCAAGATGATATGGGATACGATATCAGTGATTATAATGCCATTTACCACAAGTATGGAACTATGAAACAAATGGATGAGCTTATTCATCAAATCCACGCCCGAGGAATGAGAATTATTTTAGATTTGGTCATCAACCATACTTCTAGTGAGCATGCATGGTTTAAAGAAAGTATTTCGTCAAAGACCAATTCTAAGCGGGACTGGTATATCTGGAGAAAACCCAAATATGACGAAAAAGGCGAAAGATCTCCGCCAAACAACTGGATGTCTTATTTCGGGGGAAGTGCCTGGGCTTATGATGAGGCTAGTGAGGAATACTATTTAAGACTATTTGCAGAATCTCAACCAGATTTGAATTGGGAAAATGAAGATTGCAAAAAAGCGATTTATGACAGTGCCATTAAATATTGGATGGAAAAAGGTGCCGATGGATTTAGAATCGATACTGCTGGATTATACTCCAAGGGATCATATGAGGATTCTCCTATTTTCTTCCCCGACACCAAATTTCAACCGTCAGCAGCAATGGTATTAAATGGCCCCAAAATTCATCAATACCATAAAGAAATCAATAATATTTTATCAGATTACGATTTCATGACCGTGGGAGAAATTGGATACGGGTCCAGGGAAGAGAATTTAAAGTATGTCAGGGCCAGTGAGCAAGAAATGAGTATGATCTTCTTATTTGATATGATTAGTTTGGGATACATCAATGATGATCGGTTCAGATACCAAGACTGGAATTTGACACAGTTCAAGTCAGCAGTAAAAAAACAATGTGATTTTGTTGCTGATACAGATGCTTGGTCAACCGTGTTCATTGAGAATCACGATCAGCCAAGAAGTGTTACCCGATTTGGGAACACCGATAATATAAAAAATGTGTTCAAATCTGCTAAACTTTTGTCCTTACTCCAAACTTCCTTGACGGGAACCTTGTACCTTTACCAAGGACAAGAGATCGCCATGACCAATTTACCAAAAGAGTGGGGTATTGAGGAATATTTAGATGTTGGTACTGTGCAATATTTCAACGCAGTCCTCAAGGAACATGGGAAAGACTCGAAGCAGATATCCAACATCATGAAATTGATATCTTTGGTGGCAAGAGACCACGCTAGGTCCCCCGTCCAATGGAACGCCAAAGAATATGGAGGGTTCTCCAGTGTTAAGCCATGGATGAGAATAAATGATAATTATCCAACAATCAACGTTGAATCTCAAATCAATGATGATGACTCAGTATTGAGCTTTTGGAAGAAGGCATTAAAGTTGAGGAAGCAACACAAAGACACTTTAATCTACGGTGATTTCAAAGTCTTGGACTTGGACAACGGTAAAACATTTACATTCACGAAACAAAACAATGGTAAGTTGACATATGTGGTGTTGAACTTTTCCAATGAAGGTGTCCCATTCACGCCATTGGTTGAAGGAGAGTTTGAGTTATTGTTGAGCAATGATTCAGAATCAATTAAGTCGGTTTTGACACCATTAGAAGGTAGAATCTATTCTGTCAAGTGTTAGGCGTAATAGATAGAAGTTAGTCCTCGAGAAATAGGATCAAAGAGTTGGATTGTATTTTGTCAGTGTCCTAAATTACTCCTAGTCATAGACTTGTCTTCAATTTATATTCACAATATCAATATAACCCTCTTCGTAGCATCATCAATTCCGGTATCAAAAAGTAAGGAAATAATGAAAGGTTCTTGCCCATCTCAGGTATTGATATCTCCACCATTTTTCAAGCATGGCTCGGATCGATTGATTAAGAATCATACTCCTATAAAGCACTCCACCGGATTTCTCGATTTGAGTGGAGTCTATGCTAGCAATATGTGTGCCAATTTTAACAGTATTTCGGTCTTACATACGGGTCGGGCCCCGAACCTCGAAATGCAAAAGAGCTTACAGTGCTAAAGTATTAAAATTGGTTCTGTACCACACTGGATGTTTTCTGGCATGTATTGTGCTGCAGCATTGGTTTCTTAGAGAAGAACGTTAATTTTGCACCATGAAATAGCCGACCCTGCTGTGATTTATGTTGCTCACGGCAAAATATTTTGTTGTCAATGTAGAGAAGATTCAGATGTCAACTTCATTCCCTTGATAAGCCTTGTGGTACAAAGGTCACCATTGACGAGCCAACGTGTTAAAGTGAGCAAACCTCGCTAATATCCCTACTTGTATGACTTGCCAAATATACCGAAATTAAACAATAGTTTATCGAACGAGGTGTGTACTGTCAATTGCATGTTGGTCGACTCTACTACCAGATGTTGGACTCTTCACAAGTAACAAAAATAACAAATTAGTCCTCTTTGTGGCTGCACGATAACAGTTGTGCTGCACACATTTTCAATTTGAGCATTTGCAGCAACTGGATATTGCAAATGGAATACAACCATAACTCAGCAAAGACGTAGTACGTGAACATGAAACTGAAGATAACACCCCATTGAAGACCAGATTCGTATTTGAGATCTTGTGATCAGAGACGCGTCATCATCCTAGAAGGCACGTCTTGTAGGACGGAATAACCTAGTGTCGTGGAAGAATCATGGTGCCTTACGGGTATATTTATGGTGCCAATTCGCGACGTGTATGAACCACAGTCAAGAGTTAGGGATTAACATACACAGTGCAACCAGAAGTGCAGGCTCACACGTAAAATCATAGGTGCGTTTTTTAAAAAACAAAAATTTCATTAAGTCAACGTTTCAGGTTATGACAGAGGAAGGGACCAGTAAAGGCGATATACATTCGTCTATGCCACAAGATGTATGTGCAATTATGCGTGAAGTAACCAACTGTGGTTTGACAAATACTAACGGATTCTAGGTCATTGGAATCGGATCGACCACTACCAATATCAAAGCTAATCAGGCAAAGTACTTCGCCACCACCGAAAGTGCCAAACTTCGTGTGGATGAGACAGCCAAGAGGTTTAAGTACTTGTTGGGACTAACAGATCTTTTCAAGCATTTTATCAGTGCCAAGGCAGAAAGAGACTCTCATATCAGACATATATTGAACAAGGTTGAACAAGAAACTGAAGTTCAACCCACTGTTCACAGAGGGCGTAAGACGGAGAAAGAAGAGGATGCTGAGTTGTTGAATGACGAAATTGATACCCCCAGCATCACGGAATTCACAGAAAGTCCTAGTTTTATTCAAGGAAGCATGAGACCTTATCAAATACAAGGATTGAATTGGTTAGCTTCGTTATATGAAAATAACTTGTCTGGTATCTTGGCAGATGAGATGGGGTTGGGCAAAACTTTACAGACAATATCTTTTTTGGGATACTTGAGATACTTTAAGAACATTAATGGACCTCATATTATTATAACTCCCAAATCAACCTTAGATAATTGGGCAAGAGAATTTAGTAGATGGACTCCGGATGTGAGAGTGTTATTGATACAAGGAGATAAAGATGAGAGACACAAGTTGATCAACCAGAGATTATTGACTTGTGATTTTGACGTTGTTATTGCTTCGTATGAAATTGTCATCAAGGAGAAATCCAGTTTTAAGAAATTTGCATGGGAGTACATCATTATAGATGAGGCTCACAGAATTAAAAACGAAGAATCTTTACTTTCCCAGATTATTAGAATGTTCCATTCAAACAACAGATTATTGATTACAGGAACTCCCTTACAAAATAATTTACATGAATTATGGGCCTTATTAAATTTCATTTTACCTGATGTGTTTGGTGATTCTGAAGCTTTTGACCTGTGGTTTCAAAATAAAGAAGGTCAGGATGAAAATACCGTTGTACAACAGTTGCATAAGGTGTTGAAGCCATTCTTGTTGAGACGAATCAAGAGCGAAGTTGAAAAGTCGTTGTTACCAAAGCAAGAAATGAACGTCTACATTAAGATGAGTGATATGCAAAGGAAATGGTACCAGAAGATTTTGGAAAAAGACATAGATGCGGTGAATGGGGCCAATGGTAAGAGAGAAAGTAAAACCCGGTTATTGAATATCGTTATGCAATTGAGAAAGTGTTGTAACCATCCATATTTATTCGAAGGAGCTGAACCAGGACCTCCTTACACCACCGACGAACATTTAGTTTTCAATGCCCAGAAGATGGTTATTTTGGACAAGATATTGAGCAAGTTTAAAAAAGAGGGCTCAAGAGTTCTAATCTTCTCTCAAATGAGTAGAATGTTGGATATTTTGGAAGACTATTTATTATTCAGAGAATATGAATACTGCAGGATCGATGGTCAAACAGACCATGCTGATAGAGTCAACGCTATTGATGAATATAACAAACCTGGGTCTTCAAAATTCGTGTTCTTGTTGACTACCAGAGCTGGTGGGTTGGGTATCAATTTGACTACTGCTGATATTGTTGTGTTATTTGATTCTGATTGGAATCCGCAAGCTGATTTACAGGCCATGGATAGAGCTCATAGAATCGGTCAGACGAAACAAGTAAAGGTTTTTAGATTCATCACTGAGAATGCTATAGAGGAGAAGGTTATAGAAAGAGCAGCCCAAAAGTTAAGACTAGACCAATTGGTTATACAGCAAGGAAGAAATGCTCCGAATATTGGTAACCAAAGCAGCAAAGCGGCCTCAAAGGATGAATTGTTGAATATGATTCAGCATGGTGCTAATGAAATGTTCAAGAATGGAGATACTAAAGACGGCAATACTGATTTGGATGATGACATTGAGGCCATATTAGCTAAATCGGAAGACAAGACCAACATGTTGAACAAGAAATACCAGAAATTGGATATTAATGCCTTGCAAAACTTTACAAATGATGAATCAGTTTACGAATGGAATGGTGAAAATTTTAAAAAGAAGGATATAACAGGAATTACAAATCTTGGACAAGGATGGATCAATCCTGGTAAAAGAGAAAGGAAAGAGAACTATTCCATTGATATGTATTATAGAGACGTTCTAAATACAGGGGGAAGCAGTAAACCTACTGTGAAATCAGGCCCCAAACCCCCCAAACAGCACAATATTTATGATCATCAATTCTTCCCACCAAAATTGATAGAATTATTAGAGTTGGAAAAGAACTATTACAAGAAACAGATCAAATACGAAGTTCCCTTGGAAACGGGAGATCCTAGTACTTTAAGTCAAAGACAATTTGATCAGAAATTGGAGCAAGAGGAAATCAACAATTCTCGAGAGTTGACAGAAGAGGAAAAACAACTAAAGGATGAGTTATTAACCAAAGGGTTTGGTAACTGGAATAGAAGAGATTTCCAGCACTTTATAACTTTGAACATTAAATATGGAAGAAATTCCATCCAATTGATAGCCAACGAGTTTGAGGATAAAACCATCGAAGAAGTGAGAGAATACGCCAAAGCATTCTGGAAGAAATATGAGGAAATTGAAGGGTATGAGAGATATATCAATCAAATTGAGGCAGGGGAAGAGAAGATTGTTAAAATGAAACTACAAAAAGAAGCATTGAGGAGGAAATTGAGTCAATACAAGTATCCGTTACAAGAGTTGACTTTGAAATTCCCACCAGCATCGTCTAATAAAAAAGTGTGGACCGAGGATGAAGACAAATATTTGTTGGTACAGTTGTACAGATTTGGAATCGACAGACCTGACATTTACGAGAGGATCAAGGAAGCCATCAGGGACTCAGTGTTGTTCAAATTTGATTATTTTCTTCAATCTAGAAATAGTGCCGAACTCTCCAGAAGGTGTCAGACCTTATTGGCTTGTGTTTTGAGAGAAATGAATCCACCTGTGAAAAGGAAGAGTGAGACACCGGAGGTTAGTAGCAAGAAGAAGACCAAGAAGTGATGGTTATGTCGTGTATTATTGTCGGCTTGTAGTAGGGTACGTGATATCTATTATGGTACGCCATCTATTTATACGCCTCATATATTATTGTACAGTCTAGTAATTACCAAACTCCATGTTTTCAAACTCATTCTTTCTATGCATTCTTTTCTTCCAACATCCGTTGAATCAAACCCTCGAGTCCCGAAGGCAGCACTTCACTGGGAAATCTATGTACCACATGACCCAGTCTATCAATAATAAACTTTTCAAAGTTCCAGAAAACCCCTTTGAACCCTAACTTTGTCGGCTTTCTCTCTTTCAAAAAAGTGAAAAGTGGATCGGAGCCAGATCCATTGACCTTCACCTTATTCAAAATAGGATAAGTAACACCGTACCGTGTTCTGATGCTGTGTACAATAGTTTTAATGGGTTCCGGATCTTCGTTTGCAAACTGATTACAGGGGAACGCCAATATCACTAACCCATCGCTACTATACGTCTTATAAAGTGTTTGCAATTCTTTGTATTGTGGAGTGAAGCCACATAACGAGGCGGTGTTAACTATAATGATGACCTTTCCCTTAAAGCAGTCAAGCTTTAAGGGCTTTAAATCGTCGTCTAGTACACTAAAATCATAAACCGTGGTCTCCATATATCAGTAGAGTTCTTTATTGGTGCGAAAAGTGGTTCTTTTTTGAGGTGAGACCTCCGGGTCCCAATTCCGAATCAGGTGATCAATAGAGTTGTAATTTCGTGTCCACACAATAGTGAACAAAAACTGGAGATGTGATACGAAACGTAGAGTGTAGAGGGTTCCAGCACATGTGGATTTTGGGCTGTACAAAAAAAAATCGTCTCACTGCATATCGGTGTTTTGTGTGCAAAATGTGGCCGATCTTCGAAATTCAAACCTATACAAGCACATTTTTTTTGTGTATGGCTCAAATTTTTCAGGGTACAGCGTAAATCTTGAAAAACGATTAAATCGGGCATGCGACTGCAAATTACATCTCCAGTAGACTATATTCTGTTATGGATCACTGAATGTTGACAGCATCTGCTAACTCTTTTCAGCAATACCAAAATTGCATGGGCAACTCGGTAAATACACTACTCCGGACTTTGTGTCACGGATTTAAAGATGATCAGATTATTCCTCAGGAAAGACAAATAAAAAACAAAAAAATTTTACAAAACTCGTCTGATAGGTACTCACTCACTATAGGAGCTACAACGGAGTTATTTATTCTAAGTACCCATACACATTGCATTAAAACACTAGGCACAATCCAACCAGACACTAGCTATCAATATTTCCAAGTCCAAGTAGTTTTTAAGTCTGCATTGAGTGTAATCCAAAAGCTACTCCATATTTATACACAGTGATTAGGGCAGGTCGTCATTATAGCACATTGCACCACAAAAGTCATTCGAATAAACAGCAAGAAGCATATTCAAGAACTGACTTCTCCTGGCGAGACTCATATCGTTTATTCTGACCTTATTTATTGCACAATTCCCTTAGTATCCATCAAACATGTCATTTAAAGTTGATTGGAACTTGTTGGAAACAGATTCCATGTCCGACTGGACAAAGGAATTGCTCACAGAGACTTTGAACTCAGGTAAAAGACCAAACATATTGGCTTCAAACATTGAAATAAAGGACTTAAACTTTGGTAAGATTCCGCCCACCTTTGAGATCCTTGAAATTGGGGAGCTAGAAAAGGACCGGTTCAGAGGTATTTTCAAAATCAATTATGATGGAGATGCACACATAACATTACACACTAAAGTCCAAGCTAACCCCTTAAAGATTTACAGTGACAATTTGGTTGAGTTGGAGAATAAAATCAATGGATCAAATTGTGCTTCAAATTTTATAACTCCAGAGTTTTTAATGTCAAATGACCAATTCTCGCTACCTTTGGACCTCAAGTTGAGCGACATAAAAATTTCTGGTATAGGGATCATTGTGTTTTCTAAGACCAAAGGGTTAACGTTGGTGTTCCGGAATGACCCATTGGATTCTATTAAGGTCACTTCAACCTTCGACATGGTGCAAGTATTGGCTAATTTCTTGCAAAAGCAAATCGAAAGCCAAATCAGGGAATTATTCAGAGAAACTCTTCCCACAGTTTTACACAAATTATCCCTCAAATATATCACATCCAGTACTGATGATTTTTTCAATAATTTGAAGTTGGACGATTTCACTATGAACAATCATTATGATGACTTGAATTTGTTCGATTTGAACAATGGAATCAACCATTATTCTGCAAAGAATTTACAAAAGAATTTAAAACTTTTCAATTCGAGAGAGACCTTGAATTTACATATTCCAAAGTTCAAAAATTTAATCCAAAGATCCAACTTACAAAAATTCAACAAAAAGCTTTCACCCAGTTTATTGACTTCCTTGAGCCTTATGGACAAAAACAACGAAGAGACATGTTTTCTTGATAATAATTCCACAAATGGTATACCTATCAATGTGTTGACGAACAAAAACTACGGTGATGTTCAAACTATTATCAGAAACATCTCTAATATCCAATCAAACAACTACTACCAAAAGAGTAGCACCAACTTATCGAAGCCCAAAAGAAGAACAATCAAACTTGCAAGGAAATCAAAAGGTGTTGAGAGCACTACCCCTTCCAACTCATCCACACTCGTCCTTGGTAATAATGATACCATTGAAGAGAACATTGTGTCTCCATTTGGCTCGCCTGAAATCAATGATTTCAACTCCCCTACCTCAAGTGTTTTTAACAATGATGAAGTTGTTGATGATTCAGAGAGTACCCTCAATGAATTTGATGAGTCTTCTAGAGTAGTACATCCTAGACCTGTGAGACTAGGAGACATGAAACCAATTCATTCACATTCCCATTTCCATAGGAACCTTTACAATGGATCCCCATCTAATTCCAATAGTTCTCTCTTGAGTGGTGTTGGAATTGGTAACAACTACTTCAATTTTACCAATAAAGAATATGTGGATTTAAAAGAGGATAATGAGCCCACTAAAGAGGAGCTTACCAAAAAAGTGGAAACTAACGTTAACGAAGAAATGAACAAATCAATCAACTATATGGATTTGAAATCCATAAAAGAGAAGCTTCACGATTTGAGGAAGTTGGAAATGCAAAATCATAAGCATTTCTACATGGACTTACCTCCTCCTTATCAAATGTAAATAGAGTGAATGAGTATCACGACAATATATTTAACGTATCTGAATACTATTAAATCAAAATCCTTAACGCGAATTGTTTACCTTTGAAATTTTGTAAAAAAGTTTTCTGATTCTAAACATAGATCAAAAGCTACGTTCCTCGAATTACCTCAAAAATAAAACATGGTTTTTGGGAGCTTCAACGACATATGTGTAAGGACCCCATTACCCTTGTGTTCTGTCATAGGCTCCGCCAACGCCACCAGTGAATTTACCAAAGGGATTTTACCTGAATGTTACTCAAGACCAGTGATACTTGCAAATACCATGATTTTCTCAGTGGGAAACGCTTTTATTCACTTCGGGGCTTTAGTAGTCTTGTTGATAATTATTTTCAACGTCCGTGGGAAGTACACAGCCATTGGAAGAACCGAAATGTTACATTTCTTTTACAGTTTCATCGCATTGACTGTGAGTTCGCTAGTAGTGGATTGCGGTGTAAGTCCTCCAAGCAGTGAAAGCAGTGCATACTTTGTGTCGGTTCAGTTGGGAGTGGCCAGTGTGTGCTGCGTGTCATTATTATACAACGGGTTGTTATGTTTCCAATTTTGGGAAGATGGTTCCAAAAGAAGTATGTGGAGTTTAAGAGCCATTTCAATCGCTTGGTTCATCATCAATTTTTTTGTATCCCTTTTCACCTTCAAAAACTGGACATCTGCCTTGAATGATAGAGACACAATGCCGTTGTTCGTTGTCAGTTATATTCTCAACGCCTTGATCTTATTCGCTTACGTGGTGAGTCAAGTGGTATTGGTGTTTTTCGCCTTAGATTCTTTCTGGCCTTTGGGGGCCATTTGTTTGGGAATATTTTTCTTCTGTGCTGGACAGGTGTTGATGTATGTTTTCAATGATCCAATTTGTCAAGGGGCTAAGCATTATGTAGATGGAGTTTTTTTTGGATCCATTTGCAACTTATTTGGGGTGATGATGATATATAAATTTTGGGATATGATTACAACAGATGATTTGGAATTCTCTGTTGCAACAGTCGAAACTGGTGTAAACCGGTTTGAAGATGAAAAAAGGATGAGTACTTTCTTCAATTAGTACCTAAGTAGCATTATGGCCTTTATTGTACCTTTCTGTTAAATATAGAATCGGCGTGTCTACACCACATTCTCTCATTTCTGTTGTAAACATCAATCAGGAATTTTCTCAATACCAGTTAAGGGACAGTTACCAGACTCTTCTTTCATTACCTGTTATAGCTTTTGTATCACAGATTCCGAAAACTCTCTTAAATTTGTGGCGCAATAAACTTTTCCTCAAACATGTCGGAGTCAGAATTCAAGTTGCTAGATCAAGACCAGATCATTCGGATCCTCAATAGTGATTCCAGCTTAGACTTATTATTATCCAGATTGAAAAGAAGTATCACTACCGGAGAAGAATTTTCCAAGTACATCAAAAAGAAAGCCATTATAGAAGATGACCATTATTCCCAGTTGAAAAAGTTTGGTAGTCAATTTAGGGCTACCTTGAAAAATCCTGCAAAGTTGAAGGCAGATTCTTTTGGTAACAGATTGGATAAAATCATCGAGTTTGATGAAAAGTTGTATAGCGTGGGGTCATCATATGTCACTGCCTTGAACGTTATGTTTGATGAATTGACCTCGTTGATTGTTACCATGACTAGGAACAGAAAACTCATAAAGGATGAAGGGAAAAAGAAAGAGAAGGACTGTCAGGAAGCCATCCAAATGGCAGACAAGGCAAAATTGAAGTACTACCATTTATGTGATGATTTAGAGAAACTTAAAAGCGGAGATCCCAAAAAAACGTTTTCTTTAAAGAACAAGAGTTATGAACAACAAGAAGATGATTTGCAGCGGAAGGTAGATTTGGCAGATCAAGACTTCAAATCCAAAGTCATGACCTGCAAAAAATTGAAGGATGAGATTTTGATGGTTTATCGACCCAATCATTCCAAGAAATTGAAGAATTTGATTTTGGAAATGGATATTGCCATGAATGTACAACTACAGAAATTAGCCACTTGGAACGAAACCTTGATCATGAACTCTGGGGTGTTGATGAGCCCCTTGACTTCAGATAAACCATCCATGAAGGATTTGGCCAAGTCTGTTGACAATGAAAAAGATCTTTACGATTACCTCATTAAACATGAAAAAGAGTTCGTTTCCAATCGGTCTTCACTTGTGCCAATAGACTATAAAGTACACCCGTCTTTGGCCAAGCCTGGTAGTGATAAGCCATCCCGTCCTTTCTTGAACAATTCAAGCAACAATTTTGGTTCTAATGGTAACGGCTTCTCTGGTCCTCCAGGATCGAGTTCGAGTAACGTGAATGGTTTAACAGGTGCCACTAAAACCATGACCATTGGTGGAAATGAAGAAAACACAAACAACAATACCAGTTTCAACTCCTCCAATAACTATAATTCATTCACCGAATCAGCCAATGAAAGTAAGAGTACTACCACGGGCCACTCCCCAATCCAGATGTCAGATGCTCAGACAACTTTAACGTACAACTCATTGGACCCAAATAGTCTGCCCAACACCCCAGAGTTAGGCGTTTCAAATGGCCCCAAGCTCTCCTCTGTGTTGCCTACTCACTCCCAACCAACTTTTGGAGCATCCATAGAAGAGTTGATTTCATTTGCAGGTATTGATAATGTTCCCTTAATCGTCAAGAAGTGTATTGAAGTACTTGAAACTTATTGCCTCGAACTTGAGGGGATTTATAGGAAAAGTGGGAATGTCACGGTTGTGCAGAACTTGAAAGAATCCATTGACCAGAAGTTTACAAACTATCTATTAATTGGTAATAACATTGACCCAGAAAATGTTATTGATACTGACATATACTGTATTGCTTCATTACTTAAATTATACTTTTCAAGTTTACCGGAACCTTTATTAACGAATGAATTCTATCAGAGCTTCATAGAGACCGTCAAGTCTTTGGATGAGAACTTCATAGCTAAAAAAATTCATCACTTGGTATACAATTTACCGGATGGGGCTTATTTCACTTTAAGGACATTAATATTCCATTTAAATAAAGTGGCTGCTCATTCTGATACCAACAGAATGTCTATCAAGAACCTTGCCATCATTTGGGGACCAGTGATACTAAATGACAATTCCATGAACCCACAAGACTTAAGTTATAAGAGCAAGGTGGTAGAAGAGCTCATGTTGATTGCCAATGACATATTTGACACCGATGAGTAAAGATTTTTACCATGCAAGCTTTGTATATTCCACGACCCATTTATCATACACATCCCTCCTACTAATGCATACCCCTCAATACATCAAATGAAAGTCTTTTTTTTCCACTTTTGGAGCAGGTCTTGGACTGGTGGCTGTTTTGGTATTAAAGACAAATCGCGGGGCTTTAGTGACTTTATTGGCTTTGGCTCTTCTTATTTCCGGTTCCGATTGCCGGATCTGCTCTTCTTCTTCCTTTAACATCGTCTCAAAGTCAGCATCGCTTATATCTTCGTGTTTTCGTTTGACATCTCGAAGCTCATATTTTAATGTATTATGAAAATCTGGGGAGTCGATAATTTTTTCCTGAATATCTTTATCAACTATACTGAGCAAACTATTGTCTTTACTTGTATTTTGTGCCATTATTTCACCTTGTATTAACGCGGCCATCTTGGCTTTGTTTTTTAGTAGGATGCTGGGGTCGTTTTTTATCTTATTTTCCACCATGAGCTTTAGCTTTAACAATAAATTAGAGTGGGTCTCTGATGCTTTGAAGTTTTCCAACAACAATTTTCTTTGCCTATCAAATAACCCATTTTTTTTATAGATTACAGATAGCTCTTTAGGGTCGTTCAACACTTTTGGTGGTGCCTTATTGTTCACGCTTGATACACCCTTATCGTTCGTATCAGACATTATTTCACAAAATATGCAAATGCGAAAATAAATATTCTTATTCCTTTAAACTATGACAGAGACGCCGATTCACGAAATCTTGAATTTTGGAGGTGAAAAAGGAGCCGGTTCCTTTGCAAGTGTGGATCTGGGTAGTATCAGTGGTATAGGGGGTATTTCGGCAATGGACAGTGTGACAAGTTTTGGCTCAAATTCTGATCAGCACGTACCATCCCATTTAAGCCAGGCCCGCAGCCGATCTGAAAGTAGTACCGTGTCCAAGAGCAATGTAAAACGAATTAAGCACGATATCAGTAGCGGTAACAATACATCATCATTAAAGCAATTGGAGGAGGCGAGAGAGGCAGTGCACGAGGTAATTGATTCTATTTTGAGGAATAATACATTGAATTATGGTTATGGCTTTTATTATCAAAGAGTGGAAGCTATATGCAAATATAAGCATGCAGAACAGAGCAAGCTTGCTGATTACTTGAAAATGCATATTGAGGAGGCGTTCGATAATAGTGTCAAGGTGAAAGTGATGGCGCTTGTGAACGACAGCTCTCTCTCCACACAAGATTTTGTTATTCAATATTTGGAGATATACACCTGTTGGGAATCGATGCTAAGGTCGTTGAGTAAAGTGTGTTTGTACCTTGATAGGAGTTATTTGCTTCCACACCCCAATAAGAAGATGATTCTTGAGTTGGGGTTAGATCTTTTTATTGACAGCTTATTGGCATCTAACACAGTTGAAGGAAAGTTAACCACACAGAGGTATTCCAAATTCTTGGACAAATGCTTGATGGAAGGAGTGTGGGATGGTGAAAACATGGAGGTACTACTGTCCTTTACTAAGATCTTGATCAAGTTGAATTTTAAGAAGAAAATAAACCTAAGCCACGAGATCATTGATCAGTGTGTCACCACATTTGGTATATTGAAGACCCAGTGGTTGAACGATTATGACTCCTATATACATATGTGCTTGAAGACTGTTTCCAAGGTGGTGACACTCTTCAAAGACTGTGGTCAGCCAAAGGTATTCAACGAGAAGCTTTTACTTAAATTGAAATGGGTGTCAATATTCGCTGATTTTGATGAGATTCTCGGACATTGTTTACCCTCTATCTTGAATGACCCCAGCGGCACAACTTTACGTATGGTGTTCAAGCTATGCGAGCTTACACCAAAAGAATACTCACTAGAATCAATACCAATATTTGTGAATCAATGGGGAAAGTTAATTCATGAACGTGTCAATTCAGTGATTGACATTGGTATAGGAGAAACTTCCGGATCCATAATCACGAAGTTGGTTGATATGTTTGAAAGCTATCGAAATATTGTGACTACTCAGTTCAATGATAATGAGAAGTTCGAATTTGAAGTCAGACATTCGTTTAGTAAATCAATCAACTTGAACAAAAAAGTCAACGTGTTTATAATAAGTCAATTATGCAAGAGCAGTGATTCTTTTTTCAAGAGGAAGCTCCCCACAAATTATCAGGAGTTTGAACAACGATTCATGACAATATTTAAGTTTTTAAACAACAAGAACGATTTCGTCAACAACTACAAGGTCCAGTTAACGAGAAGGTTATTATTGAGCAGGAATGTGTTGATAAATATGGAGAAGAAACTTGTTGACTCAATAATCAAAATAATGGGAGATAATGACGATACCATGGGCCTTAACATAATGTTCAAAGATTTGGCCCTCTCCCAGAGCACGTATTCCAATGTACAACACATAGGACCGCCTTCCACAGAATTTAGTGCTTTGATCTTGGAAAAGAAACACTGGCCAGAGATCCCCAAACCCGATGTGCTGGCTAAGCTCCCTCTAGAGTTTTTTAATATCCTCGAGAAGTTCGATTCGTTCCATAAAAGTCTGGATGGGAAATTCAAGAACCACAGTTTGGACTGGGGAAATTACAATCTACATCAACTAGTGATCGTAGGGCATTTCAATTCGGGGGACTACGAGTTGAATGTCAATTTACTACAGGCCTTGGTGATTATCTTATTCAACAATGGAGAACAGCAAAGTATGAGCCAATTAATAGAGACCACTGGCATGGATACTAAGTTATTGAGAAGAATTGTCAGCTCGTTATCGGATAAGTATAGTATTTTGATAGAGGAAGGAGAGGTAATAAAGTTCAACAACAGATTTGCTGACAAGTCCAAGAAAATAAAGATCCCCTTACCAAGAGAAAAAGAAGCAAACAATGTTGTGAGTGGATCCAGTGAGAAGGTGATTGTCAGAAATAGAGATGCTGAATTAAGAGGTGCATTGCTCCGGGTAATGAAGCTGGACACAAAATTACCGTATCTGGACCTTATTTCAAAGGCCATGGACCTTGTCACTGGTAATGGGCCGGTTTCCATACAAGACATCAAGAGTAATATCGAGTTTCTCATCACAAAAGAGTACATTTCCAGAGAGCCGGATAATAAGACCTTGACTTATATTCCTTGACCAGTGTGAAAATTGACAACAGCTGAACATTTCTAGAGTATATATTCAATATTTATATATGAGAAATCTCCATTAAACTGGAACAGTTTCTGGATCGGGGTTATATACCCAGTGATCTCCGACATATGGAATCTTGGAGTAAAAAGTGTTTTGGAATAATGGTACACCTTCAGTGAAAGTAGCAATACCACCGGCGATGGCACCACCCCAAAGAACAAAGTTTGGAACGTACTTTTTAACTATTGGGAGGTTCAAACCGATAATTGTGAACACTGGTTTATAGGCTGGCCCTTTGATGTACTAGAATCCTTGTTAGTAAATGAGCTGAATGGAGATACAATACTCGAAGTTGTTCAGTGCGGAGCTGATCCACTATCGTGTTTCTTACATACTGAAACCATTGTACGTGCTATAGTTGATTATTTTCAACCAATTTTTCTCATTTCCATTGGCTGAGCCGCGAAGCTGTTATTTCAAATCACGTGACTAATTCCACTTGAAGATTTACTTTAGAGGCCATGTTTCATTAGACAGATCATGTTTGATGTATATTCAATCAGTTGTGCAAAAATTAAGGCCCACCGTTGTTCTCTATGCAACATAAATACACTAGCTAAATTTTTGCTATATGCACCACTAAATACAATTCTTCATATGTGGGTCCGGCATTTATCACTTAACAGGCATCGGGTTGTGCCAATATGTAGTCTATAGTTTGTCCAACAGTTTTTAAAGAATCAGCTTCGGGGTCGGGTATTTGGATATTGAATTCGTGTTCTAATTCCATCACCACTTCCACCACATCCAAGGAGTCTAATCCCAAGTCTTGGATGAAGGAGGATTGTTCAGTTATCTCTTTACCCTCGCCGACTTTCTCGTATCCCTCCAACAATTCGTACACTCTTTCCTTTGCAATTTCTCTGGTTAAAGCAGGAAAACCAGAGTAGAAACGAACGGCGTTCAGGGGACCTGGTACAAAGGTGAAACTTGGTCTAATAGCTGGTGTGACCATTCTGGCTACTGGGCCTGTACTCTTCAACACAGATCTTGTTATGTTGGATTGGAGTAAAGATTTAAACATGTTTGTTGTATGTAAGTGCAATTATATGATTTTTAAGTGGTTGAAGAAACAAAAAAGATGCGAATGGTGAAAGAGTTACCCGGTCAAAGTTCCAGGAAGCGAAGCAGTTTGGTGGGAGACACAATAGGTACAGTTGGCCTTTATCTCTCATAACTCATGTACATTGTATCTTTGCTGCTCGTACACCTATTAGTCAAGATACACAGCCTTCAGTTGTCAGTTGTACATATTAATAATCACAAATAAACGGCTCGCAGTACTGACAGTGTCAAAGATCAGAGACATACAAACTATCTAATACCCAGCTATACGTGCTGTGGTTTGTACCTTCTTCACGTTTTGTGGTTTCCAGCTCATAAAAACACTAGTGTTCCTCAGAAACAAAGTCGCAGTACTAATTTTTCAAAATTTTTCAAGCCAGTTAAACACTAATGTTCAGGTCTTTGTTCAACATCAGGGCCGTAAAACCGGCATTCCCTGTCACAGCCTACCTACAAAGTGTCAAGGAAAACATTTTAAGATCCCAAATATCGAATAATATACCTTCGTTTTCTGGTTTCCAAAAAAGATATGCCACATTAAACCAGATTAAAATGGGGAAGCAAGGGCAACCAAACAAGCCATATATTCCTTTTGCACCACATTTGGGAGGAAACCCGTTCAAGAAAGGTGTGGTATTGAGGGTAATGATCGTGAAACCTAAAAAACCCAACTCGGCACAAAGAAAATGCTGTAGAGTCAGATTAACCAATGGAAATGTTGTTTCTGCTTTAATACCTGGTGAAGGACATAATCTACAAGAACATCATGTCGTATTGGTCAGAGGTGGGAAAGTCCAGGATTTACCTGGTGTGAATTATAAGTTGGTAAGAGGGGCTTATGATTTGAGTGGTGTGGCAAATAGGGCCACTTCCCGGTCTAAATATGGTGCTAAGAAACCACAAGAATAGATTTTCTAGAAACATGTACATAATATTGACTATGGGTCTTATAATACATAGACTACTATGTAAAATACCTTTTCTCAAACATTCATCTACCAACTTCAAATCTTCTACCACTGGCAGTTTTTCTGTTTTCTATTATCTTGCCATCGTCATCAACATTTTCAGGTTTGGCCCTGTTCAACACTTTCAAGAATTCCTTGACCCTGAATCTCATTCTGGAATGCATATAGGCCTTGGCACACTTGATATGATAGTGGAAATAATTTCTGAAGAATTGAATGTGTGAAATACAGTTAGTTCTCTTATCACCTTTAATCAAGTGTCTTGGGAACAAAACAAACGTAATATACCCCTTATTATTATCTGGTTGGTGATGGACAGCTTTTTGGATATCTAATGGGGGTTCATTATGGGAGTATAACACTTGTGGTGCGGTTTGAACAGATCTTCTTCTGGCATCAACAAATTCCTGCAAAAACACTCTTCCAAATATCTTATCAGTTTCATCTTTGAAGATAGTTGAGAACACAACAGTAACCCGGTCAAAAGAAGGTTTGATGTATAAACTTTCGTCCAATCCACGATAGTTGACAGTCAAGATCAGTTCATTATCCAACTCCTGTTTAACTTCTTCAGAGTACACATTTGAACTGGCATGTAATTGGGCTAATTCATCATATCTTTCAAAAGCCTTCTCGAATGGTGCTGCTATACAGTTTCTTTTCAAGTTGGCCAACTCCTTGATCAATTCATCTTTGTATTCAATAGATTCACCCTTTAAAGTATCCAAATTCAAGGCAAAGGAGTAATCAAAGTTGGCTTCTGCATCAACCTTTACTAAAACACTGCTGAATTGCGAATACTTGGAATCCAAATATGCCTCCACGTTATATTTAACCAAATCTTGCCAGCACTTGACATAAATGGAGATAATTATCAAAGATTTGTCTTCAGGGGAGTTAGATACATGGTATGTAGTAAAGTCGAAATCCGTGAAAAGTCTTTCAATCAATTTCAATGAATCAATTTCAGTATTGATCAACTCGGTGACCGTCTTCTCCAATAACAAATTGCTCTCTTCTATTTGCAACATTGTGAATAGTGTGGAATGTATTCAATTGGAAGTTGAGGGAGATATAATTTTTAGTGCGATAAATAATTCTTGAGTTTAAATGCTTAAATATATTTGTAGAATAATAAAATCACCGATTTACAAAGCTTCGATTATTGGTAAAGAGTCCACCTCTATGAAGAGCTGGTGCACGTACCTTACCCTTTAAGATCGAGCTGACATTCTCCTTTGGTTTGTGGCCCGACTTGCGCTGCTCTTTGTCCAGTTGAGTTTGATTAATTCGGTCCTTTACATAATCTTCAAATGAATCAATGGGTTTGTCTCTGTTCATAACTAACCAAGGATGGTTTAATAAGGTTTGATAGCTTGGTCTCAAATCGGGATTTTTGTTGAGACACGATTTGACAAACATTTGTGCTTGTTTACTGAACAATTTAGCATCAAGCTTTGGTGGCTCACCATCAACCATGGCACTCAATTGGGAGAAAATATTATCATAGGTTTCTGCTGGGTACGGATAATTACCTTTGGCGATTTCCAAGATAGTAAGACCCAATGACCAGATATCGGATTGGACTGAATATGTGGAATCATCAGGATTCAAGGATTTAATCCGTTCAGGTGCCATATAACTTTGACATCCGATATTGGTTTTAGCTAATGAAGCCACCAAATTACCAGACACTCCAAAATCACATAACTTGACCTTTCCTTTAGAATTGATCAAGATATTGGTTGGTTTAACATCTCTGTGGATGATATTGTGAACATCTTTGAGCTCTTTCAAACCACGAATAACTGATTCCGTAATATATGCCAAATGACGTTCATCTATAATCCCCACATCCTTTTCGTAAACTTTATCTAAAGATCCACCGTCCATATTCTCAATGCACATGTAAACACCTCCTTCTACAAAGAAAGCCCCGTAGAAGTCCACAATAAAGGGAGATTCACACTTGTGCAAAACATCTAATTCCATCAAGATTTGGGTGAACTTAGACTCGTCCAACTCTAGTCGGACTTCTTTCATAGCCATTAATACACCCGTGGGTTTATGTAAAACTTTAGACACTGTACCATAGTTACCTCTTCCAAGTTCAGCAATGAATTGTAATTCATCCAATGATATCCGAAATGAAGTTCCACTGGAAAAATCAATCCCAGTAGAATTTAAGGAAGCTTTTCCCGTAAAGTTTAAAGATCCCGACTTAATATCGATATATTTGGAATAATTGGCAAACAACCCTTGCAACTTGGGCTGGTTCTGACCAGGGGAATCAAGTTGAGCTATGGGAGATCCCAATTGTTGAGGGGACAGAATACGTGATCCTGAGGTTTCATTATTATCATTAGGGTCATTAGATGCACCATGTTCATTAGCATTTAGCTTGGGTGAAACAGCCAAGTTGGGGTCATCTGTTAAATTGAGCTTGAAGTTGGGTTTTCTTCTCCTCTCACTCATTCTTCTGGATAGTTCACCAGTGGACCGAATTGATGGTTTGGGAGGATTGATCGAGGGCAACAAATTCGACAAGCCGCCGGTGGTATTCACTATGGAACCAGGACTTGCAACTGGTAAGTCACCTGGCACCGGAACAGGTGGGCTTGAAGACTCAGATGAAACCGTGGGGTTTATATCGTTGATGTTTAGCTTGAGTTTGCCTCTTCTTTGAGATAATGAGGATATCTCCGCTTTTGAGTTATTCTGGCTGGGTTGCTTGGTTATAATCGGGGGTTCGTGGTCCTCATTGAAGTTAAGGGACGAACTTGAAGAAGAACTAGCAGTGGATAGTGGAGTGGAACCGGGATTTGATGAAGAATGCGATGAAATATTGATATTTAACGGTAAATCAATATTTCTATCATGAATTGTTTCAACAGACTGATTTGCGTCATTTGAAGATAAAGACCTGAGGTGAAAATTTGGTAAAGGAATGGTGGGAGCCAAATGATTCTGGTTAGAATTTGGCTTCCCCACTGTCAATACACTCAGGTCGGATTTAGAAGGCTCTTCATATGTATGTGGTCTCAAACACGGGGAAGTCATGCCACTGCTAATAGACGAACTCGTGTTTGTTGTAGGAGCCTTATTGGCTCTTTTTTGTTGAAAAGCCATTATTCTGGCTTGGATATCGCTATTCAATTGACTATGCGAGTGGGACATATTGGGGGTCACAAGGGGACTCGTGGGGGTATCCGATTGTGATTGTGAGGAAGTGATGAACTTTGAATCTGTTGAATTCAATTTCGAACAAGCGTTGATATCGGAAGAACCCGAAGGTGTGTTGGAATTCGATGATATATTTTGAGCAGATCGGTTCAGATCTGATAGTGAATTATCTGAAGACATGATGTTGCTTTGAAGGGTGGAATAGCGTATGATGGGTCCCAATGATGGTGAATTAAAAAAAATGCAAGACTAGATATGGACCAAATCAACAAAAAGACCCCTGATGATGAAAACAATAGGAAACTTATGGATAAACTAAAACTTTAAAAAAGTCAGTATAATTTCAGGGAATGGGAATGTCCTTATCTTAATTGGTGATGGTACAGGATATTTAGCTCAACTTTTGCCGGTTTTACCAATCATGTAATTGACCTAATTTCAGGGGTAGAAAAACTAGTTTCAATGAGTTTTCTCGATCACAACCTATTAACAGATATCGACGGAAAATCACGATTCAATAGGAAATAACAAACTGGTAATTACTGTGTGTACCGATGTGAGCTCCGCTATGTGACCAAAGGAAATAGGATTATTAACACCACTTACAGTAAGCTCAGCAATCAAGCTTTAATTCTTTACCAGGAAGCTCAACAATGCAACAGGCACTAAATCTTTATCAGCGAAGCAGGCGGTAAAGATACGACTTTGATCAGACCAAGTGAGATCCGACGGGCAAAATGAACTGAACAGCCTAATAACTAATGAATAAATGTCCTGATCAAATAGTCAAATATAGGGTATCAGACTAATAGTTGATCGGCAGGTAGCAATCAACACAGAAAGAAAAAACCTGTATTGAGATGTTATGGAATATAAGGAAGCCAATGTAGTACCAAATACAATTGAAAGTTACTATAAAAAGAAAGGATCAGATCAAAATCTGGAAAAAACTTTTAGGGCGATATATCGTGGTTTTAAAAGATTTTCGTTTGAGACTCTGCAAAATTCTTTGTTTCTGTGCATTATAGTTGGTTCCGCACTGAATCGCACAAAACCAACATTTTTTTGCGTCAATTACAAAAACAGATGATGCAAATGATTTTGAATTAATGTAAAATAAAGTTTAACCTTCGAAATCATCACTACGAAACGGGTAATTTTGGAATTAAGCGAAATTTATTGGAGCCGTGTCTCTATTGAAGTCTACACCAGGATCCTTCGCCAATATGACATGTTTGTGACAAGCATAGAGGGTCCTTTATATGAGGAACGTTACACTTCCTGGAAGTCCTTTTGGTTTTCCGGTTCGAACAACGGGCAGCCACACCAATAATGGTTTCGATAACGCACAATTTCTTACCCAAAATTTCCTAAGTTATACAGAGAAGGTTGCATTTACGGAAAAGTTGCAACATAGTTAGCTGTTATCGGTAGGTTATTTTTAGCCAAAGTTTTCGGACCTTTAAGAAGGCTTTACGGCAAACTGTCCGAGTAGGGAAACAGTTTCAACCAACCAGGAACAATCGATCGCCCCGCAAGGTACATTATACTGTTGTGTTGGGGTTCGGTAGATCCTTTTCCGTGGTTTATTGCCGCCGCGTGTAGTGTAGGGTCGCTAAATTTAGCATCGGTGTTTTTATACGTTCTGTTCTTAGATTTTTGATGTATGTTATTGAATTTTCCATGTACTGTTATTAGATTTTCGAATATTCAAAGCACGGATTTCTTGTGATTGGATATAGATTAATTTATGCATACTACTACAACATATGCCTTTAGGCTCAGGGGTGAAAAATAAACTCCTCGTTCTTTTCTATTGTTCAATTTTTTAACCCTCAGGGATGGGGAATACTGCAAATAAGCCAGCCGTACACATGGCGCACAAACATGTCGAATGGCTAAGAGTTTGCTGTTTAATGCGCTCAGCTGGACGTTAATTTTCTGTGCCGAACTATGTGCTCTATTTTTATCGGAAGTGTGTAATGTAATATTCGGGAGTATTTTAGTGAAGTTTATACTAGATAAGAGACGTCTTTAGAAAAAAGGGTTTGGTTTGTATTGTTCGGGAAGGGAAACGAACACCGAAAGCCATGCAAGGCCATACACAGCCTTACAAACCCCCGTACCTATAGGTGGGACAGATATCCGATACAAATATATACCTATATCATCAGGATAATCTTTAATTCCCATTATTTATCAAAGCTAAATATTCCTATAGATGGATAAATAATAACTAATATAAAAGACTATAGAATTAAATGTAAATATAAATTTATAAATACATAAGAGATCCACAGCAACTAAATTCAGTGGGGCACGCATAAACTTTCGGTGCCAATAAAATTTGAATGAGTGCATGTTTAAAGGGGTCTCGCCAAGATTCCAAGTACATGCGTTCCAAATTTGAAAGTCAGTTATATACGAAAATCCAGCACTAAAATGCAAGTGAAATTTTCTTGGGGTCAGTTTGAAAGCAAAGTCTTTCAAGTTATTGATGTGATAAATTAAAACAGTCGCTGTTGACTCTTAATTATATAACATTGCACCTTTGTGATCTGGCCTGTAGACACTGTGGTTCTCTCTATTTTTATACAAAACCCAAAATACAGATAGCAACTTTCACAATAGCTAGCCCCCTTCTGCGTCAATCTTTTCTTAACCTTTTTTTTCACCATTTGCAGCCGTAAGCAATCGCGAAGAATTTATTACAACCTTTATTCATGGATAATGATATAGTCCACATCCAAATCAATAATTTCGACTCATATCAAGCAGCACCCCTGTGCCTCGACAACCTTGCATCCGAGGTGACACAAGTGCCCATCATTCGAATTTATGGCGGGCTTGTGTTTTATGATAAATCAGACAAATATACTTTCAATACGTTGATCCATATCCATAACGTGTATCCATACGTGTATGTGTCTTGTAACTACGAGTTCCTTGCAAAGCAGGACGAGAATATGCATATACGTGATTTGATGGCGTACTTGGAGTCGATAATGGCCATGTCTTTCAAACGTAACAAATCTACAGAACAAGATGAGGAATTTGAATCGGACGATCACATAGATACAGGTAAACGGCGTTTTATTGCGTCGATCACACTCTGTAAAGGGGTCCCGGTGTATGGGTATCGGGTGGGATTTCGACTATTTTACAAAATCAACTTTTTGTCTCCCTTATACAAATCCAAATTCACCAATATGTTTAATGATGGCCGGATCGTGTTGGCACCATTTGCAGAACCCCGATTCCAATTTGAGCTATACGACAGTCATATACCTTATACTTCACAGTTTCTAACGGATTTCAATCTATTCAGCTGCAACTGGGTGGAATTCTCCATGTGCTATTTCAGATTCCCTGTTTTGCAATCACCAGCACCAGGTACCAAGGTGCTTTCAGCATACTTGGAAAAGTTCATTAATCACAACGTGTTGAACTTGAAGTTCAAAAGGGTGGGGAAGTCGGTGCTCGAGTTGGACATCAAGTCAAGTCACATACTTAATCGTAAACGGTTGGTAGAAAAAACCAATAATTCCAACTTTGATAATTTCGATATTACCAATAGTGATATCAATTTGAGCTCTATTGATCTTATAATCAAGGAAATAAACTATCAGTCGGTGCTGAACAAGACGAATTTCGAGTTCAATGGAAGCATCATGAATACCAGCGATCAGGCAAAAAACTCTAAGTGGACAAACGACCTTGAGCTCAGGAAGCTTTTGGACTATTGCATTAAGGTGACAAATACGATAAGGAACCCCGATGTCAAAGAGTATTCCACAAAATTCATTGAAAGCTTCAATAGCAGCTTGGAAGCGTACCCCACGATATTTCGGGTGATAGATAAAGAGAAGTTTTACTTGAATCTGAACGTCATGATGGCCGATCTTTACGAGTATTCAGATGTGAATGAACTATTTATTGGACACCGAACACCCGGGAGTCAAATTATCACAAGCTCTGTTGAAACAATGGAAGATGTTATCACCAGTGATGTGAGCGATTTGAGTGAATCGGAAGTGGAGGTGGATATAGAAACCAAAGATAAGGAGAACCATGAAAACGTTTCTAAGGATATGGTTGATCTTAATATAGAGTTTGAAGATGCGGTTGAGAACACTTTGAACGATAGTAAGCTAATCCAGGAGTTTAGTCAACGGATGTCATCTCAAAAGAAGAGAAATTTGTCTGCCAATCTGCTATCTAGAGAAAACATTCTCAGAGATTTGGATGAATTGGGGGTGGTTAGAATTGACTACGATGATCCTTATTATGACAAGGTTTCAGATTTACCACCTCGTCCATTAATTTTTGCCAACAAAAAGATAAAGGTGCCTTATAAAAGTACAGAAACAATGCCATTTTTGACAACAGATGACATTGAACTATCAAGGCTTCTCAAGGCCGATATGAGGACAAATGATAGACTACAAATGCAAAACTGGACGTATTTGACCCCTCCATCGAAAAAGGCCATAGTGCAGTCTTTCCATGACGAAAAGAAAGCCCATTCTGACTATATGAAATACAAAAGTCAATTGGAAATGCCATTTTCCAAATCAAATGATTTCAAGTTTAGTAATTACGAAACCATTGAAAGGCGACCAGATGATTTCGTACAGTTGACAAATCTTTTAGTGGAAGTCCATGTGAATATGAAAAGCCACAAGCTTCCAAATCCGATATCCGATGAAGTTACCATGATATTCTACAAGTTCATTGACTCCAATACGATGTTCTCTGAGTCTGTGGCCAAGAATGGGGTGTTGATAAATAAAAAATCAGTCCAATTGCAATTTAACCTCGAGATTTTGCATAAAGACTTGGACGGAGGTAAAGTTGAGGTATTGGATAACGAAGTGGGGGTGGTAAACCGATTATTGGAGATTGTGGGCTTTTTCGATCCCGATATTCTTTCAGGGTTTGAAATCAATGCCATGTCGTGGGGATACATCTTGGAAAGATTCAGAAAAACACTTAACGTCAACTTATTACCGGAGTTGGGAAGATGTAAGGAGAACAACAACGGGAAACTTGGTGATAGATGGGGATATACCCATACGTCAGTTATAAAGGTCACTGGTAGGTTTACATTGAATGTATGGAGATTGTTAAGAAAGGAAGTTAACTTGAATAACTATAGTTTTGAGAATTGTTGTCACCACATATACCATCGAGAATTCCCCAAGTTTTCAAACTTGAAACTCAGTGATCTTTTAACAGGAGGAAACTACAATGAAGTGTTGTTTGTGTTGAGATTTTACATGAATAAAGTCAACATCTTGCAACATTTTATTGATTCACAAGATTTAATTGATAAAAATGTGGAGATGTCAAGGTTGATTGGGGTTGATTTCAACTCAAACTTTTACAGAGGGTCCCAGTTCCAAGTGGAATCGATATTGGGTAGACTTTGCAAAGCAGAAAACTTCTTGTTGAATTCTCCCTCCAAGACCCATGTTCATCATATGAAAGCATTAGAGCAAATTCCATTGATAATGGAACCAGACTCAAGTTTTTACAAGTCTCCCTTAGTGGTTTTAGATTTCCAGTCATTATACCCGTCCATTATTATTGCTTATAACCTTTGTTACAGTACAATTGTGTGTAAACTTCATGGGTTTAAACCAGGAAAGAACCCTATTGGGTATTTGAACAATGTGAGCTTACCTCCCATGTTTCTTGATTTCTTAAAGAAAAACGATTGTATAAATATAACACCAAATGGGTTCGTTTTTGTCAAAAGTAAAATCAGAAAGTCCACGTTAGCCACCATGTTACAGGAGATATTGGCCCTCCGGATTAACATTAAGAACTTTTTGAGTAATATGTCTAGAGTGTCAAATGCCCAATTATTCAGAGTTTTTAACTCCAGACAACTTGCATTGAAGTTGATAGCTAATGTCACGTATGGGTACGCTTCAGCCACCTTCAGTGGGAGAATGCCCAACTCTGATATTGCTGATTCTATTGTGGCTACCGGAAGGGAATTATTGAGTAAATCCATTGACATCATTGAAAGTAGTGAATATGGCTGCAAAGTGGTTTATGGAGACACTGATTCTCTTTTTGTATACTTACCCGGTAAGTCTAAGAGTGAAGCTTTTGATATTGGAGAGAAGTTGGCCCTGATAATAACAACCCAGTTCCCAGATCCTGTGAAGTTAAAATTCGAGAAAGTGTACCACCCATGTGTATTGTTAACTAAAAAGAGGTATGTGGGCAACATGTTTGAGTATCGTGACCAGGTAAAGGCAAAATTCGATGCTAAAGGGATAGAAACCATCCGACGGGACGGTATACCAGCGCAACAGAAGATCGTGGAGAAATCAGTTAAAATACTTTTTGACACCAGTAACTTGTCGGACGTCAAAGAGTATGTTCTCGGTGAGTTCGGTAAAATCCTAGCCAGTAAGGTGATCATAAAGGACTTTTGTTTTGCTAAGGAAGTAAGATATGGCACTTACAAGAACGAAACGTATCTTCCACCAGGAGCCATAGTGGCCCAAAAAAAAGTAGAAAATGACGAGAGAAGTGAGCCTCAATACCGAGAAAGAGTGCCATATGTTGTGTATCGAGACCCCACCAAGCAACGGCTTAAAGATCGTTGCGTGTCCCCCGAAGAATTCATTGAAAGTTTGAACACAGCAGAACCACTTCAATTAGACTATGATTATTATATTACCAAGGTATTAATTCCGCCATTGGAAAGAATCTTCAACTTGATGGGCGTGGACATTCAATTATGGTATAAAGAGCTTCCCAAACCAGTGGTGGAAAACAAAGGGTCGATGAATATTACCAACTTTAAATTCGTTCAAAGAAGGTCTTGCGTTTACTGTGGGAAGAGAGTTGAGAATAACGATCAAGCCCTCTGCAATGATTGCCTCATCCATATGCCCAATTTGGTATTGGCGGTCAACACAAACATCAAGAAACTTCAAACGAAACAGCAACATTTGAATGTTGTATGTCGTCTTTGTATTAGCCTGACATTAACCAGTTCCAAAACTCAGAATGTTTACGATGCTTGTATGAACCAGGACTGTGTGAATTATTTCAATCAGATAAAAACTGACAATGAACTCAAGAGTGCGTTTACTCAGGCAGACACCATCCACGCTGTCTTGGATACTTGACCTAATTTGCGACATCGTGAACATATATACCCTTAGGACATTATTTAGTGCATACAATAAAATAACTTCGCAAAAGTTTAACATCAACGTCTATTGGCAAAGATGGTTTACACGAAGAAAATCGAGTTGCCTAAAGGGTACAGTTTTAGAAGGCTTGAAAAATCAGACTACCACGATTTTCTTGAAACGCTTGCTGTGTTAACGGATGTAGGTGAAATCTCCCAGTCCAAGTTTGACGAATTATTCCAATACTGGACTACCACCGATATTTTCCACCCCCACGTCATAACCAATGAACAAGGAAAGGTAGTGGCGACCGGCATGATGTTTGTGGAGAAGAAGGCCATCCATCAGTGTGCCAAATATGCCCATATAGAAGACATTGCGGTGTCGACATCAGAACAAGGAAAGAAATTGGGGTACTCCTTGATTGTGGGATTGACCAACGTGGCACAGGACCTTGGGTGTTACAAGATCTTGTTAGATTGTGCGGAGCTGAATGTTGGATTCTATGAAAAATGTGGGTACGCCGATGCTGGCCATAATATGAACTTGAAATTCCATGAGTGATATATTTAATATACATGTAGATAAGAGTTCAACCGTCAACCGTCAAACCTGTTCGAGCGCCTAGATGAGTTAGTAGTGCCAACGAAGGATTCATATTGATTCACATACCTCTAAAGAAACTATCGAGTTACCTCTGATGACCTAATATGTTAGTATAGCCCTGTGGGGGATGATTGAATGTACATACCACTAGTCCTATATTAGTCTTTTCTCCCTTGGACCCCTCTTCTATTGTTCCAGTTAGCGTTATGTTCAAAAATGCCTGCTTGTTAGTATCCCTCTGTTTGCTTTGGGGGCCTTGGCTGTTGGCTGTTGGCAGTGATGAGTACACATACATCAAATGCTCGTAAGATTCCTACCACTTTTCGGTTTCCATTCAACTGAATCAGAACTTGCTTGTTAAGGAACTGGTCTTGTTAGTTATTGCAATTCTGTGCCGAATACTCGGTTTGTGTCGTGTATACATACCTTCTTTAGTTCTGGAGCAGACACCATTATTATTTATTTAATTCAGTTCGCGACTTTGTATATTTACTTCAGTTATCATGGACTTCGATGGTGATTTCCCTTCATATTCCGACCTTTTGCGGTCACCTGCAAGTGTCAGGAATAGTCCTGCGAGGCGACCGGAACTGAATTCGTTTGAGAGAATTGCTGAAGAATCACGACGCAATGGTGCAGATGGCACAGAGACTGGTGCAAATAGTACAGATATAGGAGCAAATGGTTCAAATACAGATGATGCAAATGAAAACGAAATTTCCAAAGCGGTTATAGGAAACCAACGGGTGAAGGTGGACCTTCTACGAAAAAAGGACGAGCTATTATCATTAAGACAGCAGTTGGCAGATACAGTTGATAAAACCAAAAGAAAGATAAGAAAACTAAAAGAAACCAAGCAAAAGGTGGTGGCAGAAAAAACGTTGGAAGCGTTGATTCAACAGAACAACAGCGAGTTTGTGCCGGAATTGGTACAGAGGCAAAGTGCCATGGCAGAAGAAACTGACGATTCTTGGGTTTTAGAATCAACGCTAAACGTACAGCCATCGCTAGACTGGGAGCTTCGGTTAGACTATGTCAAGAGGTTCCTTAAACACATCCTGATCCACAATGCCACCGTTCGAACAGAGCGCACAAATAGTGCTTTATGCAGAATATACCAATTCTACATTTATGCACCAGATTTGTTTCGAGTGCCCGTAACCTTATTGGTGGATTCAGAAGAGCTTTGCATTAAAGATATGGATTTCCTGCCCTTTAAGAGAAAAGGCGTGTCCCGATTGTACAGTAGATCGGTGGCAAGTTTGTTGAGTGGCTTTGAAAGTGAAGTAGGAGGAATACACCAAGTGATGCAAAGGTTGAATTCCTTGGCAGAATTAGTGAAGAAAAGAGCTCACACCTTATACTCTTTCATAAAATTGTGTGGGGATTATCTAGGAGACCATAACGAGTTGAATAAGTGTATAACACGGGTGCTTGCGGAGAATTCGCCAAATGACCAGATTGTGGTAAATCATCTTAAATCGTTGGACAGTTTGTATATGACAATACCACCTTCTCCGGGTTACCCGGAGCGCTACCTTGATGTACAATGGTCAATATCACCCAGTGACGAAATAGTGGGCGATTGTCGTTCCCATTTGGCGATGTTTGTGTCTAATGACCAGAGTTGCACCAACGACGTTACCCGGATATATTTGCTGCTAGTAGAGGCCCATGGGCTCGAGAATGGAATCCGAGCATTGTTCTCTTCATTATTTGATATAGAGCTATAGAATATAATACAGAAATTCCACTTTTTCATTATATACACTTTGAATTAATAACTCATTATTTGAAATAGAGAATTTAAATAGAATTACTTCTATTGTTTCATTATATACACTTGAAAGTATTCCATTGTTACATTATATACGCTTATGGAATTATGCAGCTCCTTAGAATCACTTCAACTCCATCGTTTCGTTATCGAGATCAAACTTCACTTGTTGGTTTTTTTCACTTGGTTTTATCCACTTGGTATACTTATGAAGACAAGCATAAATGTACAGTGATTTCTGCCCGTTAGACTCATACTCATATAACGGATCAAACTGCGTTTGGTCCTGCTTGTCTTGGTCTTTTTCCGCTGCCTGAGATACCTTGAACGACTCCCCTCCTTGTGAATGGTATAAATAGTCCTCAAGACCATGCATTATCTCATAACGGATATCTTCCCATTCCATGTCCAACAACCCGTTGCCCACCGATTTCTTGTACTGGAAAAACTTGTTTCCCCACTCCTCCATGGCTCGTATACCTGTTTGAACCTCTTCTGTGTTGACCTTTTTGTTTTTCATCGATTGTTGAAACTTGACCATTAGAAGTTTTCTATTAGCTCTTGATAAAAACTCGTCTGGACTGTTAGATACGGTATTTGAGTTTTTCTCATTCAAACGTACAACTTTATCAAGATGAGCTATGGGGAACTTAAAATGATTGGTTTCAAATTTGTCTGTACCCAACTTTTTATCCAAATCAAAGTACCCATTGGTGGCCTTGGCCCCTGGAGATGAGACAGTACTGGTCTTATTTGGCTTCTTCCTTTTCTCGACTTTATCCTCCGCTTTTCTTTTGACGTTAGGTCTCGCAGATGCCTTTTGTTCGTCTTCTGATTCCTCTTCCTCGCGATCTTTCTTGGACTTATTTCCTCTTTTGGGTTGTGTGTTGTGTTCTTCATCCGCAAGATACTTCAATCTGGTCCTGAACATTCTTTCAGAGTATTCAATTTCGTAATCGGTATCCTTATCGAAGTTGTCCAATTGGCTTTCTTCAATATACTCAGTTGGCGGAATCACGTTTGTATGAAATGGGTTCGCTGCCAATTCCTCCGGTAGAAAACTGGTTTCAAGGTATGTGTACATGAGCCATAAAAATCTTGAAGCTCTATTTTTAGGATGGATATTAGTTTCAAGGAAAAATTCCATAAAACTGTTAGATGCATGTTGGCAATCTTCTGTATGCATATGGTGAAATTTGATACCATTGAGGTTATTACTCAATAAGAATAGTAATAATACCAAATTAGTGTTTGGTTTCACCTCTGGTGGGTGTAGTAAAAGATCTTCAATTGTCTTAAAGTCTTCTTTCACATCACTTACTGCTTTCAAGATGGATTTGAGTCTGGGTGTGTCTTGGAGCTGTCTAGAACTCCCAGTCACAGGATCTGCCTGCAATGAGGGAATTGAATGATAAGTCCTTAAGGTAGACCTCATTTCTGGCACAAAGTTGATGGTGGTGTTCATTCTTCCCGTGTTTACCAAAAGACACACTTTTGCAACCGATGTACCCATAGAAAGATCTTTCAATAGCCTCTCTTTTAACACCTTGGAGCACTTGGGTGATTCTGCCAATGTTCGAATGTACAATTCGCCAAAAGTATACTTGGCCCCATCGTAGAATGATGAAGTGGTACAATAGGGAAACGGATTGGTAAAAACTCGCCTATCATCCTTGAATAACGCGTCCAAGAAGTCATATTGGATATCTTTTCTCCAAAACGGTTCTCCATCTGTTTTCTTTAAATAACGTACTCCCTTCGGTATGGAAGCACTCACAGGCCTCTTATTCTTGGATTTTTTATCTCCAGTTTCAGGAATGACGGAAACGTCCCCATTACCATACGTATCAGCGTCATCATCGTGATCATTGTCATCATCATCGTCTTCCTGGTAATTATCTCCGTCATTATCTTGAATATAACTGGTAGTACTGTCACCATCATCACGCTTGTCACCTGCATCTTCAGTCATCAAATGTGCCATTGAGTGGGATGGATGGGTCCTTTGGCTAACAGGTGCCGCATATGCTGGTGTGTTTGTGGCGATTGCCACTGGATTGGTTACTGCAGAAGCAGATGTACCAAACGCTGGGGGATTGTCCACAGACGCATCACTGGCCAGATTGCCCGGTGCCCCGGCGAAAGTGTCATGTATAGGGTCATAATTCATGTTAACAGTATTACAAAATATTTTAACTGAACTGGTTGAATATTTTTAACTTCAGTATGTTGAAAAATTACTGCGTGTATCGACTCAGTGTTTACTCGTTTTGAACCATGTTTCATCACCGAGAATTCGTAATGATTGAAAGAAGGTTTTTGAGGTATGGGTGCGTGGGTGTATGGACCGATTAGGTGAATTAGGCACACTACATTTGAATATAGAGAATGAGGTACGGGTTTGCTATGGGACTTGATTATGGATGTGGTTTACACTACATCAAAAGGTCGTGCCCGGATAAAAGAGCCGATACCAACTTTGTTATATATAGGCATGGGTTGGAAGGGAATCAAGGCATGATGTGTTGAGAAAACCTAGAAGCATGATGGGATTAGCACTGAATCTCTCTACCATTACTCAGTCGTAAATAAATCGTCACTAAATAGTGGTGTACGATAAAGCGCATTTTTAGTGTATTTTTGGTGTATTTTGGCTGACGATAAAACATATACCTAATGTCGTTGCCGGCCAATTGGAGGCAGCTACAGCTTTTCGACGTGGTTCCCATCCGAGATCCCAACCTGAATACCGAGGATGCATTATATTCGAATAATACCTTATCGGCAATCGTTGGCAGTCGGCTGTATATGGTGATATCTGTCAATGGATGTTTCTTGAAAATAGTATCTAAAGACTTTGTTTCCTTAAAGACTTTTATGGCATATGATTCCGAGTACCGAATAAGCTTCGTGGAGGCAGTGCCACAATCGGATTCATTAATAACTCTTGCTGAAAGGCAAGGTTATCCATCAATATTGAAATTGTGGGATTTGCACAAGATAGTAAATTTGGACATTGACCCTACAAAAGAGGATTCAGATGATATACTAAAGACAAAGTTTCAAACTCAGGTGCTCATACAAAATGGAGACAATTCGTATCCCATTAGCTGTTTCACTTTCATCCCTGATCTTTCATGCTTGGCTTTAGGGTACACCAATGGAAAAGTCATACTAATAAGAGGAGACTTGATACGGGATCGGGGAGCTAAACAGCGACTTATCTACGAGTCACCAGATCCCGTGACAGGACTCCATTTCAATGGGTTTCACGAATTACTATATGTAACCACCACATCCAAAATATTGACGGTCCCTACTACTGGTCGAAATCAAGGCAGACCCCTAAAGGTGTTGAGTAAGAAAATCGGGGTTCCGCTTCATTGTTCTACCATAGATCCAGAAAAACAGCAGTTGATTGTGGGGACTATTGATTCCATCAGGTACTATAACCATATTTCCAAAAGTCATAGTATAAATTTTGAAATGCCCAAGAGCTTAATCTACCGGTACGGTAAGAATTACTTATTGATGATTTGTCCGGTGGAAGAGCACATCGGATCTACTAAAACCAGTTCAAAAGTAGTCATTGTGGATCTCAACTATAAACACATATCCTTCAATCTCACCATACCCAATACCACCATAAACAAGGTGTTTCAAATGTGGGAGGATTTGTACTTATTGAGCAGCGACGGTATGCTCTATAAATTGCATGAAAAACCGGCAAATCAGCAGGTGGAGTTAATTATCCAAAGAGAATCGTTTCAATTGGCTTACCTGCTAGCCAAAGAATATCGGTTACCGGTGCAGACTTTACTAAAGATCTGTAAATTGCAAGGAGAGTACTTTTACAAGCAACTTCAATTTGAAGAGTCGATAAAATCGTTTATAAAGTCCTTGAGATACTATCAGGATTCCAACTTAGTTCTTTCCGACAGAGATGAGTCGTTGAACGACTTCATCATGAATATCATCACCAAATTCAAGGATGCTTCCAATATCAGTAATTTGACGGAGTTTCTTTACCAGTTGTACAAACTTCGAATAGCCAATAATGACCATGTTACTTTGTTACTATGCTGTTATTGTAAGTTGAAGATGGCCGACGAGATAAAGTCGTTCATTGTAGAATTGGACTTGAATCCTAATGATAGCAGCTCCAATGTTGAAAAGGGTAAAACCGATGTGAAAACCGATTATTCAGACCTTGACTTTTCATTGATTATTAACCTTTTCAAAGAGTGTGGATATTACAACCAGGTGATTCATTTATTGCACAAATTGAATCAACCAAGCTTGATTGTGGATATTCAGTTAAATGACCTTAAAAAGCCCCAGAGATGTTTAAAGTATCTCAAATCGTTGTCTATTGATGATTTGCTTTTGATCTTGATAGAACATTCCAAAGTCCTTCTTGACAACTCCCCCATTGATACCACTGTATTGTTGATAGATGTCTTCACCGGTAAATATGTGCCTAGAGAAGATCTGAAGACGTTGGACAACGAGTATGAGAATTCTCGTGTGAGTGATGAAACTACTGTAAGTCATGATGATAGTTTCCCATTAAACAGTTATAAAGCGTTTATGGCATACTTGTCAGGACAATCACTAGAGGACGATCAAGTTACAGTTGCTTCTATCAACAATGAGCCAACGTATTTACCACCCAAACCTAGTTTGATATTTCCCAGCTTCATAAACAACCCCAATGAATTTGTCATTTTCTTGGAGGCTTGTATTGAGACTTTTGACAAGTATCAAGGAAATACCAACGATAAAAAGGAATTGCTAATTACGCTATTTGAAATGTACCTTTCCCTTTCTGTAAAGGAGGTGGAGAACCACGATGAATGGGTAAATAAAGCAGAAGACCTCATTGAGAACTACTCCAAATTATTGAACGAATCGACGTTATTATTGATCTCCCATATCTACCATTTCAATTGTGAAGATGTGTTGAAAAAGGAAGGGTATGAAGAAGATGCTTTCCGGACTGCCCAGTTGAACAGAGACGTCAAGAAGTGTTTTGAAATCGTTGAAAAGTATGGTGATAGTAAACCAGAACTTTACAAACTTTTATTGCGGTTTGTTATAGCTACAGAAGATATATTTGAGCAAGTGGACAAGAAGAAGTTTAACTTTATCATCACCAAGATCAAAACCTTAAATCTTGCATCCCCACTTGAAATTATTCAGATATTAAGCACCACGGAGTTTGCTACTATTGGGCTAATAAGAGACTACCTTATTGAAATAATAGATATTTCCAATCAAGAAATAACAAATAATGAAAAATTGGTGGAGCTTTATGAAAAGGAGTCCATCAAGAATAGTTATAAGATTACAGAACTCAAAACAAAGCCGTTTATCATTCAGAACAATAAGTGCAGTGCATGCAACTTAAAATTGGATTTCCCGGTGATTCACTTCAAGTGTAAGCACTCATTCCACCAAAGGTGTTTGAATGACAACTTTCTTAGCGCCAGTGACACATTGAATGCTCAACCCACCTGTTCCATTTGCATAAATGATATTGATCTGCTCCAAACTTTAAGGGATGACCAGATTAGCTCGAAAGATGACGTGGTCACATTTAGTCTGACTTTGCAAGAAGCATCCGATAAATTTAAGGTCATATCCAGTTACTTGGGTAAGGGCGTTATGGAGAGCGAATATGTTCTCTACGATGAGGTGTAATTATTAGAATCCGTTTTGGGAAATTTCGCAGCCACCAAAATCTGAAACACATCTGACAAACCTGAAACATTTTCAGGTGTGTAACATATATAATCTCCCTCATTCCTTAACAAAATAAACCCTTAATAGTATGGTGGTGAATAAATGCAACCTTGAATTGGCCTCTTTTTCAGAGGACGAATACGAAGTTACCGAAGTGGTACAAAGTTATGGTGAATCAAAAAAGAGAACAGAGAGTACAGAGCTGAAAGAGGCGTGGGTGACTTTTGTGAGGGATGAAATTGAAAGTTACAAGAGTGTGCGGTTGCTCATTTCCGTCTACCGGGCCCTTTTGTTGGACAAGGCGGAGTACAACTGCATTTTGTCTACTAGTGAAGTTAATTTATTGTTTGATGATATACACAATGTAACCGAGACACAACGGATGTTTGTGGATAGATTGTTACACATACCAGACGAGTCAACACATGTACATGGTATATTGGACCACCCTTCCCACAGGAAGTTACAGGAAATAGATTTAGGAACGATGATAAACGACTGTTTGTTAGACAACTCCAAATACAAAGATGCATTGATTGCCCTTTCCAGCAAGCGGAATTTCATTTGTGGTATTTTGAATGAGAAAGCAAGCGCAAACGGGCAGGTTAGACGGTGGTTAACAGAAGGTGAAAGAATCATCGAAGGAAATAGTAAGAGTTTCACCAAACTACTTGACAAACTTTTGGATAGAACCCACGAGTATCCCCCGCAGTTGAAGCGAATCATGGATGGAACAAGTCATAAATACCATTTGAACCTAGCGTTGATAAAAGTGAACAAGCTTTTAGATAAAATGGCAGAAACTCCAAACATTACGAGTTGGCAGGATATGAAGCAAATTGCGGAGTCAAAAGGGGCAGAGGGAAAGTATAAATTCAATAACAGTCTCGAGCACCAAATGGACGTCTCCCACGACATGAAAATGGAGGGCAGTAAAGCAAAAGAAAAGGTGGGAAATAAAGGAAAAGAAGCTGTGAACAGAAAACCAATGAAGATTCAGGCAATAGTGCCAACTCGAGAATTAACCACCATTATAATCTCCTTCAACCACAAACACAAGCACCTCAATAAGATCCTGAAAGCAATTGATCGGTTCCTTCATTGTGTAGACACCTTCTCAGCCAGGCAAGTCAGTTATGCCAAACTATGGCATGGTGTTTTACAGGGCGACCAAGACCGATTCTTCGATCTCGTTTACGACAAATACACCCTCAAGCTTCTGCAATTAACCACCTTCACCGAAAACTTACATACGCTTGTGTCTTGTCAAATTATTCAACCTTTGCAGCAATGCCGCATCTACACCAGTAAAGTTGCAGCCATTGTATCACACGACACAAAAATGCCGTTCAAATTGCAAAAACACCCCCCGGTTCCTCCGGCACTAGTGACGGAACTCCCACAGCTCGTGCGATTTCTAGACCGGTTCATCTACCTTATTCTCGTGAGCTTTAACCTCCACGTCACCACCTGGTTAAAACTATTTATCGGAAATACTAAAATTAAAGAGTACCAAAAGATCATCAGGGGAAGCCACACCCACCAAGACATTGTGGACTTTTATCAGGAGCGGGTATCACACGACATTAATCAGAGGATGTAGACACCTTAACAAACTCAGTGTTGTTATACCAAAAAAAAGTATTGCAACGCACAATACCCACATCTTAAATCCACTGTTGTTATCACCGTTGTATTACCACACTTGCTATCTAATCATATTTATATACAGTCAGTCGCAATTGGTCGTCTGTCACTTTCTCATGGAACTGAAAAATCAGCGAGTGAAATTTTATCCCCTAAAAAATACTTCTTTTTTATTCTAGTATATTATTCAACTAATACTATGTCTACTGTTTCTGTTCCTGTTCCTGTTACAGAATCCCCAAAATCCACCTCTAGTTTGACCGACTTATTGACATGGAAGGACCCCATTAAGACCGGTAAGGTTTTTGGAACTACCGTGGTGGGTTTGACTGTGTTTAAACTGGTCAATTTGGTTACTATTTTCTTCCATTTGGCGTACATTGCCTTGTTATGTATGTATAATATTGAAGACGGACGGATTGAGGAGAAAATTCTTGTTTTGGAGCAATAATCACCTATGGCCACCTAGTATCTCCTATTACCACGAATTGCTCTATCAGTTTCCAATTGATTGTCTTTGCCCAAATCCTATACTAACATCGTCTAGTTTCTGCTGCTGCTGAATACGCTGGAAAATTGGTCACTGGCCAAGGTTTCGTCACCAAGTATAAGCCAACCACCAAGGCTTATGCTAAAACCGTCAATGACACCATTTTACCTTCAATTGGTAAAGGTTTCAGTTATTTAGAAGGTGAAATTCAAAAAGTTGTTTACAGTCACGACATTGAATCCACCTTAAAGGCTGCCGGTGTGTCTTACGTGTTGTACAAGCTTACTTCTTGGTTCAGTATTTTCACATTATTGGCCACCTCTGTTGTGTTGTTATTTACTGCCCCTGCTGTTTATGTGAAGAACAAGAAACAAATCGATGCTGCTGTTACCCAATACTCTAAATTGGCCAAGGAAAAGACCAGTGAATACACCAACTTGGCCAAAGACAAGGCTTGTCCTCATGTGCACAATTTTCTTGAAAAAGCGGGTCCAGTGGGAAAATTCATTGAGAGTAAGATCCCAACCAGAACTGCCGGTTCCACCGTGGGTTCTGACAGAGCTCCTTCTTTCAAAACCACTGTTGAACCACCATCAACTGCTTCCACTACTGGTGCTTCTAAATTTCCAGAAGTTCCAACTGATGCTATTAAAGATGATACTACTTTTGAAGATTTAGTTGACGAAGCTAAAGCCACTGCCTCTGAAGCTCAAAAGCAATTTTAAACACATCGGTAAGTGTTGTATTTTTCTTCTTATATATATGTGAGATATAAGAAAGCTGTACAGTTTATTTATTACTACTAATATAAACCTTGCACAGAGAGCTATTATTGACTATGGTAGACTTTTACATAAGCCCAGCGTTTTGCAGCTATATTTCGGGGGTAGGTAATCTTATGTAACAGGCAATCCATTTGCTTCCGTTATTTCTATCGACTTTCTGTCCTTCTTCTGTGGCATTGTACATGATCTGCACACACTCGTCCTGCAGTTCCCATTGCTTATCTAATCTCTGGAATAATGGGTGGTCTTCCAAGTGTTCGACCATCCAGTTGTGTAAGTCTTCCACATCAGTAATAGTGTATACGATTCCACCTTCTTTCAAAGCATAAGCGTACTCAGATAATAAGGTATTGGTGATGATTCTAGCCTTGTGCTTCCTTTGTTTGAAGTGGGGATCTGGGAAACAAAAGAACATTTTGGACAACTGGGCTTTTTTGAAGAAATTGGGCAAGAATTTCATGGCATTACCTCTAATAACTGCAATGTTTTGGTAGTTATTTGTGTCTCTTGCATGTTTGGCTCTCAAAGCAATGATTCTATCTTCCACGTATTGGGTCACTTGAACTCTAATTTCCATTCCCAACAATAACTTATCGGGATACTGCTTAGCCAATCCAAGTAATAAACCACCATAGCCACATCCAATATCTGCAATCTCCACATCTTGGATCATTTTCTGAGCTTTTTTGTCATAGAACTTGGGGTAGAACTTGCTCCAATCCATTTGGTCGGGAGAATCAGGGTAGTCCAACCTGTGGTCGCTAAAAGGGTTGGAATGGGCTCTTTGTCTGTAATATCTCTTTCTTGGTAAATCAGATCTTTTATTCTTTTTGGACACGGTTTTCTCCACCGAATTCACGTCTTGTTGGAATTTAACATCTTTAGCGACTTGCCTTTGCTGTTCCTTCTTATTCCTGTACACCCTCCTCTTCGACTCAGCCTCTTGTTGCTGTCTTTTGTGTGCTTCTGTAATTGGTTCTGACATGTAAAATGATATTTTTCATGAGATGAGAAAAAAGAAGAGCTAGTATTCATTCAACTATATACAAACATGAATTCCTTTCAGATATCATTCTTTTAATTCTAAATATCATCAACCTCTTCCCCGTCGTTTCTATCCAAAATAGTCTGTTTTAAACTCAAATATAAAGCAGTTTGGTTGGCAGATAACGTTTGCACCAATCCTGCCCCACTTAATACCGTCAATAATCCGGTCAACTGGCTTTGTAACTGGTCTTTCGTAGGCAAATCTTTGAAACTATCCACCTGGTCAACGCTGAACGTGGATTTTTCCACTTTGGCCCCTACCAAAATCAATTTCTCTTGGGCACTCTTTAATATCTTTAATACTTGAGTAACAATACTAGGATCGTTAGATGGGATGGTGATAATGGCGGTGGGACCTTCCAACAACGGAAACACAGGGTGGACCACGTCTTTGTTCTTCGCTGATGTATGTTTGTCGGCAGGGTCGGCCTCATTCTCCGATTTAAGATACACCTTGTATAACGATGTTCTCAAAATAGTTAACTTAGAATCGAATTTATTCAAGTCACTTCTGAATTTTTGATTCTCCGTTTTCGTCAAATTGTTGTGATGCACATATAAAACGATTTCGTTGGTATCATTCAAGTGTTTATAGTAGTCAATTAAGAAAGTTTTCCTGGAAAAGAGCCCTTTGGCGGTGGTTCTGTACTTGGACTGGGGGGTTTGTGATACCGTAGCATTAGTAGAATAGCTCTGGAAAGTGTATGCAGTTGGGCGTATCGTTCTGGCCCAGACACCAATGCCACCGACCCTTTGTGTACCGCTTAAACTCCTGAAACACCTGATCAAGTTCAACATCGATTCTGTAATTTTTTTTCACTCTTTTTTAGTGAGAAATGATATACCGAAGTAATCGGTAGGGACACGATATTATTAATCCCACCCCACCCCCATGTGTATCTGCTGCCGAGCCACTGGTTTGGGAACACGTACTTTGCCTCGATATCCATACTTTCTCTATAAATGTGGCTCCTGCCTCTTGCTCGTCAGTTTTTTTCTGCAACTGTAGGCATCGTCGCGATGCGTCTCTAAAATTATACCACAAAAAAATACGACTACAAAGATACCTTCAAAGTGTGCTTAGGGCAATGAGTAAAAACCTGTTTGGGTCCACAATTTATAGTCCTGGCTCAAGTGCAGGCACCGGTACCAACAAGGATCAATGTTACCCGGAAAATAACCACAGTGAGGCAGAAGGGACTAAGCCCACGTTCACACAAGAATACCCCGGTATGACCACTGGAACCACAAACGAGATAATGTTGTTGAATAAGAGGAACACGAGTGGTGATTTTGGTGAGGTTTGTGACAATAAACGATTCAAAATGGAGGAGAATAAGTCTTATGCAATGCCCAGACCCATATCCAATACGCCGTCACCTTCTTCACCTTCTTGGCCGTTGAAAGAGAGACAGTTTGGGTTTGTGGACATCAAGAAATTAGAGCACAGTGCTCGAATCTTACAAAAGAATATCAAGATCATCACGGACGAAGCTCCAGACGTCAAGGAGCTAATAAATATGGTCGCCAGCAACCAGAATGAATTGGATTCGTTAACTTACGACAGTTTAAAGAACAATAAACTTGTTCATTTATCTGCCCAGTTGAAAACTCTATATGAATCAGGACAGTTGCATATTTTTGACGAGATCTTGGATAATAAGATATCAGACCCCAATGTGGAAGAAGCCATACAAGATTTGGGGTTGGGGACGGCATTAGATAAGGTGTCCGGCAATGCTTCGAGATCCACCACTCCTATACCGGATGTAAGGGAGTCCGGACTCGATACTTCTGACAATACTGAATTTGTAAGTTTACACACACCGGAGATCATCCGGAGAGATGACGAAGATGACACGGACTTCAAAAACTTTAGTACGGTTCCGGAACTACCAGCTATCAAGGATCCACATCTTTATGCTCGAGTTTTTATTCACAAGTCTACTATCAACAACAAATCATACTTGTACCAATCAGAGTTGATTGCAAGTCACAATGAAAGGTTGGAATTTCTTGGAGATTCGGTGCTTAATAATGTGGCCACTATCATTCTTTATAACCGGTACCCAACGGCCCCAGAAGGGGAGCTTTCTAAGATGAGGTCAATTCTTGTGAACAACGTGACATTGGCAGAATTTTCCAACAATTACGGCTTTGATAAGAAGCTCAAGTCCAATATTGATGATGCTATTTTAAGACAAGGGAAACAAAAAATCTTTGCTGATATCTTTGAAGCATATGTGGGAGCACTTGCTGTGGAAAACGACTTGGAATTTGGTGTTATCAAGGACTGGTTATATAAGTTGTTTTACAGTCGGCTCCAACAATTTGATGCAGAAATTCGAGGCACAGAGGAAGTTAATAAAGATGCAAAATCGGAATTGTATTCTTTAGTGGGGACTGCAGCTTTCCATCCCACATATAATGTCATCAAGGCCGGTGATGGGGCTTCAAAGCCTTTTAAAGTTGACTGTGTCATGGGTAATGAAATCTTGGGTACTGCCATTGCACCAGGTCTTAAAGAAGCAGGACTTAGAGCTGCTATGGTTGCGTTGAAGAACAAATTATTATTGGAAAAGTACATCCAGCTCCGGCTTAATACTGATAAGGTGCAGTCACTTGCTACTCAAAAGACACAAATACCCACGTATACGTCCAGTGATCATTGGATACCAAAAGAAGTGCCAGATGTCGAATTGCCTTTGAAAGCTACGGCAAATATGGAATTTGATAGCGACGCTAGAAATAAGCTATATGCCATGGTATCGAAATCACTTAACCTTATTCCAGAGTATGTGTGCAAAGAAACAGACAGTAAATTGTTTGAAGCAGAATTGAGTGTAAATAATAGAGTATTGGCATTTGCTAGTGACATTTCCAAGAAAAAGGCAATGGCAAAGGCTGCAAAGTTGGTGTTGGATAGCCCTGGAGTGTTGAATTTCGTCAGGAATGAAGAATACAAGTGTTAATTGTTCGAGAATGAAGAAATCTGCTAGAGTGTTAAATTTGGAAAAATAATGAATGCTTTTGAAGGTTACTTTAGTTGCATTAAAGACTGCATTTAGGACTGTTGATTTTGTTGAATATATATATCGTGTATAAACAAATGTACTCCCCCGGGTTTGATCCCCTGTGAACCTTATCTATGGCAGAGCCACACCAGTAAAGGTGCCAATCGTGTCTATACCATATTGTTCCCTCCGTTTAAGTCCTTCCAGAATCATATTGCTCCCTCCGTTTAAGTCCTTCCAGAAATCATATATAACCCATTGATGCCGCTCCAAAAAAATTAATGAAGTATACTTTAATCGTACAATTGGCGTTACTAGGCCTGGCATTATCCACCCCCTCGTTCCCCAACTTCAGACAGAATGTATTTTCGTCAAAACATCTGATTTTATTAGACAATCCCCAGATTTTAAAAGACTACCATATGCTATCAGAAGATGTTTCCCTTGACAGCATCGAAAGCTCATGGAAACATTTACTTCAGGAGGTTTCTCCAGAAATTTTAAAGGAGCATTTCGGGAAAGTGAAACACCAAGTCAAAGGAAAGGCTAAAAACGAGGCCAATAAAGAGAAAGAGCGGCAAACGGTATTTGAAACTGCAGATGAGTCTGATTTCGAAGTTTTGAACCATGAGAGTGGAAATTACGGGTTAAGAACCAAAAGCGGTATCGACTCGTTGAATTTAGACAAGGTTGAACTGTATGTGGGATACTTTGATGTGAGAGACGTAGATAAGCACTTTTTCTATTGGTTCTTTGAAAGCAGAAATGACCCCAAGACTGACCCTGTTATCTTGTGGCTTAACGGAGGTCCTGGCTGTGCATCTGATGGTGGATTACTTTTTGAATTAGGACCATCGTTCATTGACGCAAATTTGCAGCCAGTTTTCAATCCGTATTCTTGGAATGCCAATGCATCGGTGATATTTTTGGATCAACCCGTCGGAGTAGGATACTCATATGCGGGTAAGGAAGATGTTGACA
This sequence comes from Yamadazyma trypodendri, assembly GCA_030572515.1. Lineage (NCBI taxonomy): Eukaryota > Fungi > Ascomycota > Pichiomycetes > Serinales > Debaryomycetaceae > Yamadazyma > Yamadazyma trypodendri. The sequence goes on along the minus strand of JAJMAI010000002.1, from coordinate 271,835 downwards.
CTTCTGGAAAAGCAGCAGCTGATGTTTACGTGTTTTTAGAATTGTTCTTCCAAAGATTTCCTAAATTCTTGAAAAATGATTTCCATTTATCTGGAGAATCGTATGCTGGCCACTATGTTCCCAGGATTGCAGCAGAAATCATTAGACACCCAGAAAGGTCGTTTGAGTTGTCTTCTTTATTGGTGGGTAATGGTGCTGTGGATATGTTTTACCAAAAACACTATGACCAAAAAATGATTTGTGGGGAAGGGGGGTTGAATATTCTTTCTCCAGAGAACTGTACCCAGATGGAAGAAAACTTGGAAAAATGTTTATTGTTTAGCCAGTTATGTGATTTACACTCTAATGTGCTCACATGTGTGCCATCCAGTTATTATTGTGATTTAACTTATGGCCCATACAATGACTTAAACTTAAACCCTTACGACTTGAGAAGGCCATGTGAAGATAACCGATTATGTTACCGTGATATGGACTACATTTCCGACTACATGAACCTGGATTTTGTTAAGGAAGCCGCAGGGGTGCCCAAAGATTTGGATTTTGAGTTCTGTAAGCTGGAAGTGGGGGAAAGGTTCTTCCAAGCTCATGATGGACAAGTGCCATTTGAGACATTTATTGGAGAAGTATTGGACTATGGTATTCCCGTATTGCATTACGCAGGAGACCAGGATTTTGTGTGCCATTGGCTTGGATACAATGCGGTTTCCAATAAGATAAAACACAAGAATCAAGAAGGCTTTGCAGCTTCTGAGTTTGGTCCTTGGTTGGCAAACGGAGAAGAAGTGGGTCAAGTGAGAAGCTATGAGAACTTTACATTCTTAAGGGTATATGATGCAGGGCACATGGTTCCACACGACCAGCCGGCAATAGCCTTGGATATGCTCAACACGTGGTTGGCGGGCAACCATGAGTTTAAGACTTAGGTATTTATATAAGTATGTCCCCAAGTTCTTGAATAAAATTCCCCTTCAGTTCTTGATAGTAATTTCTTACATAAATATCTTTTACATTCTTCTATAAAGCTCTTTCTTCTTCAGTAATCTATGATAATACTACACACTCCTCTGTCTGGCAGGTTCAAACGGAAGCAACAACGCCAATAACCCAATCAACCCCACGACCGCAGCACACACATAAATAGGCACCAGGGTAGCAGTATTCGCATAATAAGAAATCACCGGCACAAACAACGATACAAACCTATTCGCCACAAAGCACAAAGACGTACCAGTAGCCCTGCAGAATGCCGGTAATACCAACGGTGTATAGGCGTAAAGACACCCGTAATAAATATAAATGGTAATATAAGAAACGATGGTGAATGCCAAATCTTGAGAATGGGTTCGAACTGTGGTATAGCACATCAAAAATATCATTGTCGATACCCCTCCGATAGCCAAGGTCCCCCGACATCCTATTTGAGGTACCAATATCAACCCTCCGGCGATAACAGGCCCAAAAAACGAAAGACAGTTGGAAAGAAGTGCATCTTTATACACCTGAGCCGTAGACCCAGCAGCGGTGTTAGCACCTTTTGCAGCCAAATATTGAGGTAAGAAAACTGAGTAAAGGGGGTAGGATAACCCAATTAATCCCCAGCTCACACACAACAAGATGATATTTCGAGTCATTTTTCTTGTCTTAAACAATGCCTTGACGTTAGTGATGGCTTGGTTCATGAACACGGCCAATGACTTATTTTCGTTAAATTCATTTTTTTGCACCATTCCCGCATCCTTCAAAGCTTCCAACGTCAAGGTGAAAGGTCTGTTGTATTTTTCAGCTACTCCCTTCAACAACTCATACGCTTCCTCGTCTCGATTATTGGAAACCAAGTATTTGGGAGATTCTTGTAACTTCAAGTACAATCTCACAAGAGCAAAAATAAGCACAATACCAGCGTCCGTGTACCAGATATACCTCCAGCCCCGGTTATCTCTAGAATCGCACAGTATGGCATCTTCTGCACAATGGTACTTATCTCCGGAAAACCCGTAAGCAACAGCGTATGCTACAGCTTGTCCAAATGCCCAAAAGCACGCAAACAACGTGGTCAAAAATTGCCATTTTGAAGGTAAAGTTTCAAGAAACACCGTACTATCAATGGCTAAATTGGCACCCACAGATACAGATGAAAGGAACAAAAAGATGTTAAGCATGGCAAAACTACTACTTCCTCCAACCCCAAATGCAAATATAGCCGACATCAATAAAGATGAGTTGAAAATCAACCTACGGCCAATAATATCAGCACTGAAGCCCAAAAAAATACATCCGACCAAGTACCCTGCGTAAATCATCAAGGTAGTAACAGGAAACAGAATCCCAAACTGCTGATTGACCCACAGTTGGACAGTAGATTGGGAAAACCCCAATAAAGTCTCAGCTGCGTAGCCGTACCCAGCAATAATCATATACTTAAAATGGAACCAGGTAAATCCGATTTCGTCTAAAGTATCATTAATCAACAGCATTTTGCCTGCCAAAGCGGGATCTCCTTCTTCAAGATCTGTCATATCCACATGATGTTGGAAAATAGACAGGGCGGATTCTACATTCACCAGGGCAGTAACCTTTTCTTCATCATAATCAGGTATTCTTAAAGACATTGTAACATAGATAAAACGAGAAAGTCCGAGTGGAATTAAGTCGCTTATATACTGAAATGATTATGTTATCTGTCCATGTGGTGTGAGCCGCATGGTTGGATTTACCCAAAACTGAGAATGAATGAAGTCCCGGCACACAACCAATTATAGGTATGACACACGATTGGTGATACCGATTAAGTAAAGTTATTCGGAAACCGTTACAGATAAGGACAATGCAATCACGTTCTTACAGTAAAGAAAGACAAAAGAGGAAACAAAATGGAATAGATTCGGTATTGCACACAAGATAATAGACCAGTACACAGGATAAGAGATTAGCACCCAGATAAGAGATTAGCGAAAGGTACATCGAAAGATTATGGACCCACTGCTATTTGTTTTGGCCAGCAACAGCAAATTTTGCACCCCGCTACCTCCTCCTTGCTTTTGAAATTTGCCCTTACCCACATTACGTAAGCATTGACAATAAGTAACAACGCTTACGGCTCACACACCTTCAAGTAGACTTTGTAGGTGGTTAGGTGTCAGTAGTTAGGTGTTAGTCTATGTTCATTTAATTTTATGAGTTTTAGTCAAATTTTGGTACACATGGGCTTATTCTGGCTCTGCTTTGCCGTATCTTCACTTCCCCATACATGCAAAGTTCACCCCTTCAACGAAGCCCTTGACGCTGGAAAATTCCATTCACTTTCTTCAAATCCGGATGCTTGAGTGTGGTTAGTAAGCGATACTCCCTATCGATTTTTGGGTGCAAATATCTTACAGGAGTGAATAACTTTAAATAAGGTTCGTTTGCTGTGTTACCCAAATAGGTATGTGGCCAAGGTCATTCCTTCTAGTTGTTGGAAGTGGTATTCATCAAGTATCTACTAAGTGAATCTGCCACGAAGGCGACCCTATAATCAAATATTACGAAATCTTCAACTCTTTTTGATTCTATAAATATATACAACAGACACCCACTCCTGTTACGATAATCTACTCAACTCCCCTTTCTAATAAATACCACTGAACTCCCATTTCTAATAAATACCACTGAACTCTCATTTCTAATAAATGCAACTGCAAGCCGATAAATTCAACTCACACTAATACCATTCTCCTACCATCCAAAACTCTCAGTGTGCAAAAAGATCTCATCCACCTGATAGTTCTGAATATCCCTATTGAATATCAATGGCTGCAACGATGAAATCGAAGAACTGACTGTCATCTTCATTGAATCACTTCCTGAAGAAACAAAAAAGTTTCTACGGCCAAGACTGTACTTGAAAGACTTGATAACGTTTGCCACATTGGGCTTTCCTGACACGATTTCAAAGCCAGAAATGGAGTTACTGTCCACAGCCCTCTCCAAGTCGGAATTACTGGAGTTTTTCAGGGTTTCCGCCGTCAGAGTCTTTTCATCCACCATCTCTGACAATGGGTTCTTCGAAGTCCCATTCACCACGTATATCGTCACATTTACGGCCGAACACTCCAACGCCTTGCCGAGTTCAGTTTTAAACCAGTCAATATCCTCCTGACTCCTAACAATCCACACAAAATTCACCTTTTTGGTGATGGTGTTTTCCCCCGACATTATTTTTTCACTTAAATCAATTAAGAAGCTTACAGTAGCAGTGACCCCACTCCCAGAGGCAATCAAGTAGACATTATCAAACGTATTGTGATCCCGAGAGCACCCTCCGTATGGCCCATCAAGATACACCTTCTCTGTCAACACTGAATCAATTTTATCGTACAAGACCTTGGTGAACCCATTTTTTGGCACAATAATGAATTTCAAGTCTCCTTCTCCCGTTGCGTCTGGCATATTGCTTACAGAGAACGGGTGATTGTCCAAGATCCTGGAAGCAAACCGAAGGTATACGTGCTGTCCTGGTCTCCATTTAATATACCGGTTCTTAATATTCACCTGATATCCATTGGACCCGTGTAATCTAAACACCTTGGCCTCCGATGGCCGAAGAAACAAGGAATTGGGCTTGAAACAGGTCTTTACAAACACCCTATAAAGAACTTGACCTGCCCAGAATGCCAAAGCACTCCACATATAGTTAGGAGTCTCTAATTCATCATAGACATGCCATCCCAAAGTTGCGAAATATCCAGCACCCATTACCCAGTGCAAGTGATAGAACCCCTCGTAAAATCTTTTTCTGATTCCGGCCTTAGACAAAGTGCACAATAAGATCAACAATACCAAAGGAGGGATGCCACTTTGGAAAGCAAAAGTGTAAAATTGCACCTTCAAGTTAGCAGTTCCACCTTCAGCCAACGCTTGATAAATAAACGGAATCGTGTGCACAATAGATAGCACCAAAGCCGCCACAGCCACAAACTGATGGATATAGTTCAATTTCTCGTAGCTGATTCCTGTAACAAACGTGATAAAGTTGGACTTTCCGGCCAAAATATAAACAAAAGGTGTCAAAGCTGTGGCCATGACCCCGGCTCTAACAGCCAAAGGAGGACTTCCAAAGCCTCTACACCTCCGATACCAGAAATGAGGCACAAAACAGTAAAGACTGAGGTACAAGGTGGACGCCATCAAGAATAAACTGGAGCTGGTAGATGAGGGAAGCGAACTGTAGTATGACAAGGTGGCAGGGAGTTGTTTGTACCCTAAAAACCTACCATATCCCACCATCACGTCCACAAAAGACGTTAAGAATCCGGTATTGCTCGTTTTTCGGTAGGTAGCATCTCGAAGTTTGTAGTATATGTGTTTTATAAATGCAACAATAACAAATGCACAACCAAAGTATATGGTATAGTAACCATAATATGCCTGGTCTCCCCATGGAACCTCTGCTTGCAGCTCTGTCTTATACATCATGTAAGCAGCAGATTCAGAGTCTGCCAAGCAGTCCAACCCTTTGTAGGTAACGGTCATTTTGGTTATTTTACCAGGAAATGCACCTCATTAAGTATTCAATGTTTTTTCCAAATCGAGATGTAAACTTGCTCGTATGACAGAGATTAATTGGAGGCACATAATTAGCTCGAGGGCCATATTTGGGATGTAGGAGGGCTCATATTTGTCAGATACCCGTCTATGCCGGTCTTAAACGTGTGTGGTGTTAGACGTTTGGATGTATAATAAATTGTTGCAAAAGATCAAATGAGGGAATGACGATCATGAATAGGAAAGAGTAGACATCTATAGAGACAGACACAGTTAGAATGATACAGTAAACGTGGAAGTATAGAGAACACAATTGCATTTGACCTTGTTTTGACCTTTTATTTGACGTTTTATTCGACCACTTCCTTAAGTGGATCTGATGTTCCAGCCCCCAGGGGTCGTGGGCCGGAGCTCTGTCCTCTTGAACGGAGCTGATCTTCCGCTGGAAACATAGATCTTCCCTCCCGAAATATCATTGTACCATTTGTATATTTGAGCATCAAGGCCCACCAAGTACTGGAAAATCTCATTGGTCTTATTGATGATCTTTTTATCATTCTTGTACCAGAAACCATGCTGAACTATGGCCTTAAGATCGGTTCGGTTGTCATATAAGTACTCCCTCATGCAACAGTTACCGTGAAGCTTGACAATCACCAAAATCAAGTCAAAAAATAGGTATTTGAGATTCACCGTGGTGACGAGATCAATGGCCTGAGCTACCATGGGAATGAGTTCCAAATAGGCATTACATCGAGATCTTTTGGTCATCTCTCGAAAAATCGTCTGAACCTTGAATTCCACTTGATTCCGGAGGGAAACACTGAAGTTTTCAATGCTACTGATGCCTAACTTCAAATTGCACATTATTCGGAAGATAGTAATTTGAGATTGCACCATTGCTTCCTTCTTATCGCCCTGAAAATTCCAGTGGTCCCAGCAATAATTCAAAATCATCTGCACTACCAGGTCTTTCAAAGAATCTGATGTGATTTTTTCAATCATGTCAAAAAAGATGCCAGTATCGGTGGTGAATTCAATCAACTCATTGAATGATGCAAGGTAGTAATTGGTATTCAGATTCGTGGGGACTTCACCACTTTTGTATCCCATCAACATCAAGCCGAACAACAGAATCGATTTGCTGGCAAGATCCAATTTCTTATTTTCAATCAAGTCCACTCGAATCTCATTAATGGTCTTATTGTTCTGATAAATGCTTTCTGAAACCATCACTGGAACCACTAGGTTGAACCTTAATATGTCGGAAAGTCTCACCTCCTTTTCTTTGGGAATACCAACACTAGTTTTGATCTTTTCATTCAACTCACGGAGCTCTTTCATTCCGTACACTATCTTTAGTTTTTTTTCAGTAGTACTTTCAATTAGGAGCTCTGTGATAGTTTGGGGCTCTCCGGAATTAATTTCATCGTATATCACTTCTATCCGTCGAAACTCGTCGATTTCTTTCATCAATTCGCTTTCCAGATCACCACTGCTGCCAGACGGGGCTGTTCTGTTGGATAATTTTCGGAAACTGAATTGGGGGATTGAACGGGCCATCGAATTTAGGGAGAATTTTCTTATTTTGTTGAAGGACCCCAACGCTTCCAAATCGAGTCCTTCTTCAGCTGCTTTGTCATCTACCATAGGACTCCAATTATTTTGGCCGATTTTAGCACTAGTTATTGAAGCTTGTCTATTTCTGAAAGATAACAAGTATTCTCTTGTTCCATACACCAATAACCCCAAGACGATGTATGAAAAGAGAAGAAGCATGTAGATGTAGACGGCATTGGCTATCAAGTCCACCTCCGTGTACTCCTTATGTGTGGAATCCATATTGTGTTTTTTAGCAGCCACAAGGAATTTTGTACATGTCGCAAACCCTTACACCCATAGGCCTCTGCACCCATACATAACGCAACACCATCCACAGCGAGCCAATTCCCGCTTACGCAAATCGTGCGGCGGTAAAAAAACCCAAAAAACATCTCACCATAGTTAGAGATTCACACCACTGTTTGTTCTTTTCCGGTGTAACATGTTCAAGACCCGGCTTTACTTCACGGGGAATACCATTTTCAGTGGTCTAAAGGTGTCGCAAATCTTGAAGCTGCAACGGAACTACTTTTCTGCCAATCCAGCGTTTAATTTCAAAGCCTACTCAACTGCAGCTGTGAAAATACCCATCATATCTGCCAAGATTGTGAAAAATGTGGCTATAAAGAAGAACCCGGCTATTTCGCACAAGTCTGTTGGTTACTGGCTCTTTGGTACTTCCACGTTGGTGTGTGGAATCGTTGTTTTGGGGGGATTAACTCGATTAACCGAATCAGGCTTATCCATCACCGAATGGAAACCGGTGACTGGGGCACTTCCACCGATGAATCAGGCTGATTGGGAAATAGAATTCAACAAGTATAAGCAATCACCGGAATTTCAGCACTTGAATAGCCATATTACATTAGATGAGTATAAATTCATCTACAGCATGGAATGGGGCCATAGATTAATGGGTAGATGTATTGGGATGTTCTTTATACTCCCCGCTATTTATTTCTGGTCCAGCAAGAGGATAACGTCGCATATGAAGGTGAGAATAGTGGGATTGACGGCTCTATTGGGACTTCAGGGTGCTATTGGTTGGTGGATGGTGAAATCTGGTTTAGATCAACAACAACTTGATGAAAGAAAATCCAAACCTACCGTTTCTCAGTACAGGTTAACCACTCATCTTGGAGCAGCATTTTTGATGTATTTGGGAGTTTTGTGGTCTGGATTTGAAATTTTAAACGAAAATAAATTAGTTAAATTGGCAAAGTCCAACCCAGAACTGGTGTCTAATTTGATTGCAAAATTATCTTCACCAAAATTGAACAGGTTTAGAACCATGGCCTGGGGTTTATTAGCATTAACATTCATGACTGCTATGTCTGGAGGTATGGTTGCCGGTTTGGATGCAGGATTGATCTACAATACTTTCCCTCATATGGGAGACGATCTAGTCCCTAGTACCAACGAATTAATGTCTGCTACCTTTGCTCGGAAACCAGATCTTTCCGATTTGTGGTGGAGAAATCTATTGGAGAATCCTACCACTGTGCAGTTGGTGCATCGTATAATGGCCACGTCCACTTTTTGTTCTGTTTTAATTGCCCATACTTATGCTATCAAGCATAAAACCACAATTCCACGTCAAGCAATAAGAGCATTAAGTGGTATGATGGGACTTGTGACATTACAGGCCAGTTTAGGAATAACCACATTGATCTATTTGGTTCCTATTCCATTGGCTGCTTTACACCAAGCAGGGGCATTGGCTTTATTGACTGGTTGCTTAGCCTTCTGTGCCAGATTAAAGAGAGTTAGACCTGAGGCACTCCGACACATCACCAAGCTCTTGAAGGTGTGAGACACTCAGCTAAAGGCCTGTTTCTTCGCCTTGTATATAAGAAGAGCTGGCTATCTGTAAATAAACCTGTAAATAAAAATAATTAATACATTGTGATTAATACACCACCAAATAATAAATAACCCTCCATTTCAACTGAACAGGGCCTACCATATACGCTTTGATGCCATCTCGTACCTCAGTACCTTATCCAATCCTTCGTCATACTCATTCACAAACCTCTCCGTAAACTCTTTGTTTCTCTTCTCCTCTGGGGTGGGAGGCATCAGCTCTCCTTCATCATACAAGAAAGAACGCGTGCTTGGATTTATGGCTGACATTTCCGTGTTGGGAGACCCGGGCAAGAAATTCAACTCCACTGGTGTTGGGGACCTGGGGGATATTGGTGCGTGTGCAGTAGGAGGCTTAGATGGAGTGCTGCTTGGAGTGCTGGTGGTTTCTATGGATAGTTTAGTGGCGAGTGCCGGTTCAAGTACCAGTGTGTCCATAACCTCTGTCTGCTCTTCATCAAGCCGGTATTCATGGTTCTGTTTAATAGAATTGGTGGTTTTTAACAATACAATTCCCAAAATCAATCTGGTGGTTAAAAGAATGACAAACGATGCCACAAGTAATAATGCACTAGAAAGAATGGAGTAAACTCTGGAAGATGTTTGCACCGTATATATAGTGACCAAATCCCAAAAAGACATTCGAAGGAAACAAACGGTGGTGGCCAAAAGTGGCAAGCCAATTCTCTTGGTTAAAACCATATAGTCAGATAATTCATAATCCACATCTTGTTTCAAAGAAGAAGCCTTGAACACCTCCAAATAATCCAAGGCCAAAACGTAAAGGAAGTTGGAGTATATCCGAGGTTTTATTCGATTGAACTTGGCAATATAACAGTGTTTCAACCAATCCACCAATATTTCACTCCCCAAAACTCCAATACTAGGACCAAAGATAACTCCAAGCCATTTATTCCATGCTTGCCAGCTATTGGGTAACAACCCCTGTTCAATGCTGCTCAATTGGAGGAGATTCCTTAAAGTAATCATCCCCAACATTAGCGAAAGCTGATATCTTTCAGTCAAGTCAGACATTGACAATTGGAATAACCCTTCTCTATCGAATTTCTTAAATACCGACCCTCTAAGTTCGGAAAACTGGTTCGAGAATAATAACGTCAATAATGCATTAGAATAGGAATTGGCTGCCACATTTAAAGACACCGTCTGATAAATGAGAATATATGCATGCAATGAAAGGTAAACGATCGAAGCAATAAACATGATAATGGGTTTGCTGATGGACAGTTGCTTTGTGGTGATAAAATCGTATAAAATGCTTAGAATGTTCTGGCCAATGGATGAACATAATTTATCTGCCACTTCCAACACTCCAAACATGACATATAACTTAATTTGTGCCTGGCCCCTGACATCATGGTATAATTTAGAAATATCTATTGGAGGCAGCGACAAAACAAGCCATGCTATGAGAACCATCACTACCGTCAAGGCATCTCTTCTGGCCCGGCGAAATTTGGTCCCAAGGTATTCCAAGGTATAATTCCCATCAGTGATAGCAGACTTGATAGCTAATATTGCTACTGCCACGATTCGAATCGGTACCAATGTGAATAATGTCAAAAAGGCGTTGAAGCAAATCATAAGTCCAAGTCCCATGAACTTCTCTAGCACCTTTGGTACCTTAACCATATCCAAGATCTGCTCATATGCCTGATTCTCGATAATGTGATCCGTGTCACCAGAAACACCGGGATTGCCTGAAATATTTAGCTCCAACATCAAAAGTGTATATAGGGAAAAGAACTTGTGATCCTGGCGAGTTTTAGGCTTGATATTGCTGTTATCAGATAAAAAGTTGATGAATGATCCAGTTGCCGCAGACCTGGATCGTTGACGAGCATTTTTGAAGCTGGCATTGGGCGCCGCTCCTCGAGATCTGGATCTGGACCTGGACCTTGACTGTCGAAGAGCGTGTGTTGTGCTTGTAGTGGTGGCCTGGTCTTGAGACAAGGAGTCGGAGTGGGCTCGTCTGTTTAGCACCAGCTGGTCAGAATCCACGGCGGAGGAGACACTCGTATCCGGGAATTCTGCGTGTATCACATCTTCTAATTCTGGAGGATACAGAGAGAGTGCTGCCATCTATTCTATGCCAATTGAAAAAATTGTGGTTCAAATGATAAATTGATAATTGATTCACATCCACACTGGTACTGGCGCGGCGGTGGTGGAGGGAACTACTTGATGGGTTTTCTGTCCGCGCACGACCCATATCATCCATTACAAAAGGAGTGAACCACCCAATTTGTTTACCGTCGTCACTAATCGAAAATCACCATCGAACCCATAAATCCCAAGAAATCCTACAACCGCCGCTATAAAGCAGTACACGTAAATACAGTGCTGCAACCGCTTTTACGCCATTTGATGCCCCCAAAAAAGTTGTTAGACCATGGAGTTACTAACATTAGATCAATTTGTCCCTCATTTGGCGCCATTCTCCAATCAAGAGTTGCTTACCCCCGGTGAAGCGTCAAGATTGTCCCTTGTCATAACAGAATTACTTATAGACCATAATGTGGATTATCTGCTTCTCAAATTCCTCAGTCGGTTCCTTACAAAGGAATCTTATGATGATATCGTGGAGGAAAGAAACATCGAGCATCAATGTGGATACATCATCTGCAAAAACACCCCAACTCAACCGGTAACAAGACGTTTGTCCAACAATAGCAATGGCACCACGGTGGGTAACGTGCATGAGACCAAGTTTCAGATTTATAACCGGAAACCGTCGATTATATTACCCAACACTTTTTCGTCACAATACTGCTGTAAAGCTCATTATCAAGCGTCGTTGTTTTATAAGAACCAATTAAGCCCAGAGGCCATATTTGGTCGGAAAGATATCATGGTGGCGGCGCCATTTCCCGGCGAATACCCTGGTAGCTGGTATGAAAACGGCATTACGTGCCTAGAAGAGGTTCTTGCCATCCAGAACGAGGTAGAAAATCACGGCAAATCATTGTCTGAAATAGTGATGATGATGAGTGGGTTATCAGTTGAGGATGAAGAAACCAGAAAGGGGACATCGGAACTTATCAAGTTGATTGAAGATTTTGAAATTGTTGAAAAGGAGAGTCATGTGGATCCGGTGACCGAAGACGATTCGGCAATACTTGACGAAGAAGAGGATATGGATCTTTTCCCTGGCTCTAGGACACTTAATCTTGCATTTTCATCGAATTTGGACGGACTTGTCAGCAGCAATGTCAACGGATATGTCATGAATTAGCTGTAATGATTAACGATTTATACATACAAAAAATGTCAACATAACATTTTACATACTTTGCACCTTTGTTCACTGGACCTCTTTTGTACCTACTACTTGGAGTTGGCCTTTAAATTTTTGCTATGTTTTTCTATCTTGTAACGCATGCATGACTTGGCATTCCACATATATAAAGGTGTATGTCTTTGTTGAACAATTTTTAGATCCTTATAACCAATATCGATGTGTACTTCTAATCCTAAACTTTGGTATTTAGCTGGAACCAAATCTGTCAATTTCACAAAACTCAGAGCATACCTTTTTAAACGGATACCTTCCGATAATCAGTTTTAAGGTGTGGAAATGTACAGTGGGGGTAGGAAGAATCTGTGAAGAACCAAGGAGAGAGAATCTGTGAAGAACCAAGGAAAGAGAATCAGTAAAAATCCAAGAACTGCTTGAAATGCTTCTACTCCCTTTATGATAGTGTAGCTTATATAATTAAACATACATTTTACTATAAGTATCAAAGGGCCGTGAGCTTCGAAAATGCATGCAGTCTTACAACTACTTATAAATTAGTAAAACTGTATTGGTGCAAAAAAACAATATGTTGTATGGTTTTCTTGGGGCTTCCTTCGAGTGTATCTGCTTTAGTATGATTATTTGATGCCTATCACATTTTTTAAATTTCGTAGCCTTATTTTATTTATATACATGTATAACCCCGAATACTTGAAGCCACTATTGCTTGCCGATGAATCCAAACCGTTTCACCATTTTCATACCCATTTTAAAAGCTCGGCCATCGTTTTCGTCCATATAGTCACTAAGTCTCTTTCCTAATCCTCTTCTTTCAAGGAGACCTACGCCGCGTCTCCTTCGTTTGATCGTCCGGTCGTTTCGTCTAAGACCCTCGTCACTGTTACACTCACTGACCCTATCTGCCACCAAATCAGAGTGCATGGACACATTCTTCTCCTCTATAACGTGTCTAATTTGACCGTAAGATTTCACAATCTCGTTATACCTCTTGTTCATTTCTTTCTGAAGAACGTTCCTTCTTTTCACTAAAGACCCGACGTAGGAGGTGTTGTAACGGTCACTGAACGTCTGAAGTTTTTGTTTCAATGCCACAGACGTTATTTCCAATGGTTCGTACCATTCTTGCTCATACTGGTGCCTTATTTTGGCCAAGTCATCCTGGCACTCATCTATTGGCACCAGTTTGCCCTGTTCGTCTGCCCCATGGAAACTCTGCAAGTCCATCAAAAGCTCCCACCTGGCCTCGTCCTGGCAGAGCTTTTGGTGGTGCTGCTTGCTGTACATGATGGCATTCGGTCCAAACTGCCGAAACCACCCCACACTGAAGGCCCCATCTGGAACTTTGGGGTTATTGGCACTGAAATCGCCTTTACCGGTCTCCCATAATGCCAATAGAGTCGCTAACCGGGTCAGTTTCTTGATATCCATGGCCACGTCTCTCATGTCTTTCAATTGGGCGTATGGAAGTTGCATAAAGGGGATGGTAATGGGAGCGGCGTTGGTGTTGCGTATTTTCACCTGATAAGGCCCTTTTCGATTGATTATGTCGGCCAGTCGGAGGAGTTGGTGGCGGAAGTTGATTGAGTACTCAATTTCCGGCACCATTATCGCTTCGATGTATCTGGTATTGTACCCTTGTAAAATAGCTCTCACTGACGTGGACTTGAAGATTTTGGCTGCTTTCTGAACCGCTGGTGACTGAGACTCGAGGTTTGTGTACGGTAGGAGACCCGGTACCGCTAACATATGTTTCTGTTGGAGTTCCTTTATGTACTTTCGAAGGGTGGCGTACTTGTTCTCTTTGCTTTGAGTGAGCTCTTGTTTGATTCGTTTCTCACGTTCGGCATTGGTCAATTGATCAAACGATTTGACGGGGAACGCAAACTTCCGGGCCCATCGCTTGGGAATCCTTCCGTCGAAATCTTCAATGCCCCTGGATTGATACTTTAAGGCTATTTGTTGATTAAAATCGAACTGTTCCTGCCTGAACCTCACAACCAATTCGAGCAATTCAACCCCCATTTTAGACAGCAAAGCATGTTCTAGTGCATCAAGAAACAACACTCCCTTGTTGTAGATGTGTAATTTTGCGTCTTCGTCTTTATAATTCCCTCGAAACCCGTCTTTTATGTAACTTTTAACCTCCTCTGAAACGTATCGTAGATATTGAGATGGATTGACTGTGGCGATTTGTACCTCTCTTTGCACCAATGCATCTGTGTCACTGGGTATTTGTGCACTTGTGGGTATATGTGCCCTATTTACGTTTGCAGCTCTTCGTAGTAATCGTTTGTACAATTTTCGTACGGCAGAACCACCTATCACGCTCATGGTCTGCTCATCGGTACCAAAAATGCGACACAAAATATTAAATATTATTCAAGACGTGATATGGTACGTAAACAGTATACACATTTCGGCATTCCACTAACCAATAGGCTCCCAAACTTGTAGATAAGCTGAGCAAGATGACGGTGTTGAAGTTCAAACGGGGGAAAATGACCTACGTCATTCCAATTGATTTGACTGGCAATACCAAAACTCCATCTAACTTTAGACATTTATTGAGCAATATAATCAACCAGTCCGGTGGATTGCAACTGGAAGCAGTGGAGGGAGGTGTGGAGGAGATGGAAGATGACATTGATGTGCCCAAGTCCGAATTTCTTGACGAAGATGAGGACGATGAGAACGAAGAGGACAAGACATTAGTGCTGGAGTCACAGATCAGGCTTGCGGTGCCAAAAGATAAGACACAGCCATACAATAATGAATGGGTGGAGGTAGACGACGGCATTTTGGCAGATATATCGTTCAATGACTACGATTTACTTGCTTTTGCAGTGGGGGAGGAAGAGTTTGAGATCGTGGAGGCTGCTTATGAAGAGTAAATTTCAAAGGGGTTTTAAGGCCAGAGCTTTCTATGCAGATAAAATAAATATCTCCCAGTAGCTATTCTATGCAGTTACAATAATACAAGTTAAAATGTCAATACTTCCTCCCACTGATTTTTCGGATCCCCCCATTGGAATGCACTCTTACAGGACTTGGGTTATACCGTGATGGGATAGAACTCACTCGGGATTGTGGCCGAGATTTGGGCAGCTTCATCAACGGGGAAGAATGGGTCAGGGGCTGCTGTTGTTGAGGAGATGAAGAAAATCCACTGATGGTTCTTGTTTTGGTGGTTTTAGTCGTTTGTATATGATATTGTTGATTGGCAGATATCGATCTCAAAGCATCTCTGCCAGAACTACCTTTGAAATCTGAACCCTCGTTTGTACTGATGTCAATTTCAATAGATTTACCCGGACTTTGAATATCTTGCATATCATCATTTTGAAATTCTTCATCATCTGAATTATTGAAGATTTCAACCACCCCGGAATTTTCGTTTTCATCGTTGTACTTTCTAGGTTGACCAGGAGATTCTTGTGGTACGGCTGTTTGGATTTTTGCAGCCAACGCTCCACTAATTTTCCTCCTTCTTATAGGAGTTTGGAAAGATGAGTCAATGTGGCTGATAGATGAATTCAAATTCTGTTGGTTCTGATACTTTCTTTGTTTAGATTCCTGTTTTAACCTCATCTTAAACTCATCATAAGGCACCATGGAAAATAATCCGCCAATAAAACTATCGGGACGATTATCTAAGCACATTGTATGACGCCAGTCTCGAAAATCGTTTTGGTGCAAGTAAAGCCAATGTTGTTGAGGTCCCACCACCATTCCCGGACGAATCATTCTCATGTATCCTATACATTCATTGGCTGTAAACCCATGAGTGTATATCAAATGGGCCCCAATTAAACATCCGGTTCTTCCTAAACCTGCCTTACAATGAACAGCGATTTTACCTCCTCGATTAATGACACATTCTGCAGCCCCAATGAACTTCTGAACGTACTCTAACGTGGGACATGTTCCGTCATCAAATATCATATCAATATGCTGAATTCCTCTTTTAACAAACTCTTTAGCATCATAGAGATGAGAATTGAGTCTCACCACCAACTGCACGTTGTTTTTACCAAAGTAATGCAACACTTTTTTGAAGGGCTCGTTCAACAGGTTTGGTTTGCGATGATTCTGTTGGGGCGAAGCAAATGCAATAAAGTCTTTAGAAATCACATTAAAATCACCCTGGTCTACCCGTTCAAATTGTTCGTATTCTTCTAAATTAAAGGTTGTCAAGTCAACCATCCCCCTTTCCTTGGCTCTCCACATGCCGTAGATAACATCCTGGATGGTTATTTCGAAATCAGCAGACGAATACCCGGCATCTCTGAAACTCTGTAATGGGGGGTCGATTTGTGAAATTGGTTGTAAGACCTGATGAGGAGACCACGATTGAATCAAGACCATGTAGCAGCACAATAAGCAGGCGGCATTGGTCCTCTCCTTGGGCCCGGTGGTGCTATAGAAAACAATGGCCTTACCCTGATTAGTATCTTCGTTCAAGATATTATGTAATATCACAGCAAACCGATAGAGACTGCCGATATTTAGAGGACCAAAGTCGAGATGGAATGAGTTATAGGGCAAAGCTTCTTCTATGGTGAAGTACACAAGATCGGCTGTGTCTGTGGGGGTGTAGTCATAGGCTCCGAGATAGATACGATTCTTTAAGAATTCCACTAAAGGGATAGAAGATTTGGACATATTTGTTCGTTCGGGAGTGAGCAGGTGGGGTTGATTAGGTGCGTTGTGGTGCGTTTTAGTGCTTATTGATTGTGCTCTTTTCGTGGATGCCACTGTAAATACTTTTATGTACTTTTATGACTTTATATAAAAACTAGTTTGTATGTTTTGGTTTCTGTAAAATGTTATTAAATTGGTGGATGCACGCTTTTTGCTGTTTTTGGACATGATGGTGAAACGAGATAAATCGGAGCTGTTAGTGCGGATTCTACTCAAAGAACAAACGATAAAAATGGTATGTTACCTAAAGTCTCCAGATGGCAGTAATACTAACATGACAGTCCACCAGCCTCTACTCATTTTCATCCGAGACGTTGTCGGGACTTCAAAAATTCCGGTTTGCTAGTGCCAGAGCCTCGAAAATGCAAGCTATTGTGTACATTATCGATAAAGACACTTATGAGGTCAAAAAAGAAGATGATAATGTATTGGGCAGTATGGAGGAATTGGAAGATGAACTTCCTCCCAATTCACCTCGATTTATCTTGTTGTCCTATCCATACACGACTGCTGACGGGAGATTAGTTTCTCCCTTAGTGTTGGTGTACTGGAAACCTGCTACTTGTGGGCAGCAGAGTAAGATGTTGTATGCTGGGGCACTTGAATTGTTCAAGGGCAAGGCGGGGGTGGCCAAGATGGTCCAGATCGAAGAGGAAGAGGAGTTGCAGAATATAGAGGACGAATTGAAATAGGTTGATTGTTGTGAGTCCTATCAAGACAACTAAAACAATTTATTGAAGAACCAAGTCTACCGACAACCGTGATCAAATAGCCTGTAGGTGCATGGTATTTGGCTCCTAGACTCTCGAACTGTCCTCGAGGTACTAAACAGGGTCTAAATCCAACATGGTTCCGCCCAGTGGGAGATACTTCCTGTCAACCACAGGTTTACTGGTAGCAGGATCTTTAGTAGTGGTGAACAGAATTGGTCGTGACAAACGGCTTTAATGAGTCCACCTGTGGCATTAACAGTCTCAGCAGGCTTAACCAATCATAAGCAGTTGGGTAACCAAATAATAAGCAATTGGGTAATTAGAGGCAGTAGCATGTCCACCGGCTGCGAAAATTCCATATTATCACAGTTTCACTGGCTCTACGAACTGCGGTCATGAATGGTGTTACTTGTCTTCTTGAGTCGATTCTTCATCAGTAACGCCGACTTTGAGACCTAAGGAGTGACCAACCCCATTTCGGACCAAAGATCAACGGTGTAACCAGCTTCGGTGGGTACCTGGAATGGGCGAAGTGCTTCTGTGTAAAAGATACCAGTTGTGATATCGTGTCATAGAAGTCGTGTAATACCGAAACGTCAGCAGTCAAGCCTTAGACATCAAGACTTTAGAGACCCTTATTGAGAATTGTTAATAATTAAATTTTGTGCTACTTATACCACTTCTAGCTGGATAAGTCATCTCCGCTTGTCCCTTAGTTATTATGATTACATGGAAACCGTATATGTCTTTCACCACTGATAAGAGTCAAGTCACTTCTCATCTTTGCAATCTGCTCTGCATTCATTTGGTTACCGATTAGGAAGCATTCGCCAGTATGAAATAAACTCTATATGCGCGTATGTTTCGGTCTTTCAATTTCTCAAACAAAAGTCGTGTCTTTCCCTCCCACAATTATCTCTAAAACAAAAAATTTTTCAGTTGAAAATTTTCTTTCTCATCTTCCATAACTAAAAGAATAATAATCAGTCAACATGGGTCGTATGCATTCTAACGTATGTTTATTCCAATAGTAAGCAACTGTTCTTACGGAAGCAATAATCAGTGATTATATGGGTTGTCTCGGTGAAGGGTGTCCTAAGATTTTGGCTTGATAAAAGTTTAACAACTCATTTGTGGACGAGTATGTTAGTTCTGCTTTTATTATTTGACAAAACTAGGCACTCTTGTAGAACCACTGGACAACGCCACTTTTTATTCGAGTTGGGGATGATACATGAGCACTTGATACATCAGCACTTGCTGCCAGATTGTTTGTTTTATTACATTCAGTCTATCTTGTACTTGTCCCTCGTGAGAATGGTTACTTGTCGTTCGACGGGCCGCTACTAACTTTTGTTTTAGGGTAAGGGTATGTCCTCTTCAGCCACTCCATACTCAAGAAGTGCTCCTTCTTGGTTCAAATTGTCTTCTGACGAAGTTATTGAACAAATTATCAAGAACGCCAGAAAAGGTTTAACTCCTTCTCAAATTGGTGTGATCTTGAGAGATGCTCATGGAGTTACTGCTACCAAATTCGTCACCGGTAACAAGATCTTGAGAGTTTTAAAGGCTAATGGTTTAGCCCCAGAAATCCCAGAAGATTTATACTACTTGATTAAAAAGGCTGTTTCTGTCAGAAAGCACTTAGAAAGAAACAGAAAAGACAAGGACTCTAAGTTCAGATTAATTTTGATCGAATCTAGAATCCACAGATTAGCTAGATACTACAGAACTGTTGCTGTCTTGCCACCAAACTGGAAATACGAATCTGCTACTGCTTCTGCTTTAGTTAACTAGGTTAATATAAGATTGTATAATCCAATATAACGGATGTAATGTGTACCTTTCTGTGCCTGTTTGTATATGTGCCTTTGTTTGACTTGTGCTTCATCTGTACTGTGCCTTTGTCTTACCTGTGCCTTCATCTGTACTGGCCTTTGTTTTACTTCCTCTTCCCTCCACTTTTCCACTCTTATCGCGATAATTATTTATTTAACAATGGGAGCCCGGTTGTCATTACTAGCGCCCTCGGCGCCTACAGTGGCTCTATCCTCCTATGTGGACATTCTAGAAAACATGCAGTATGTGGAATCGATGAACGACTCCCGATTTTTGAAAACAATCAAAGCCATTGACTTAAATACTGGAGACGCCGTCATCATCAAAATATTGATCAAACCCAATAACACTGTCAATTCCTTCAACATCAACTTGCAGCAGTACACAGAGTTGTTGGTCAAAGAAGCATCTTTGCTTTCCCAATATAATTGTTTTCTTCCCAATAGCACAATTATCGAAACTGATAGGGCTGGTTATTTGATCCGGCAATTGGTAAAGACTAATCTATATGATAGGCTATCTATCAGGCCATTCTTGGAACCAATTGAAAAGAAGTTCATTATGTTTCAGTTGTTGAAAATAATGGACCATTTGCACAATCTGTTACATATACGACATGGTGATTTGAAATTGGAGAATCTTCTTGTTTCAAGTAGTAATTGGCTAATGTTGGCAGACTTTTCCAGTTACTTGAAACCAGTATATATTCCCGAGGACAACCCCAATCAGTTTTCCTTTTATTTTGACACCTCAGATAGAAGAGTGTGTAATTTGGCTCCCGAAAGGTTCTATAATTCCAGAACTGATACCTTGAAACCACTAAACTTTGATGATTTGGGGAATTTCACGGGTGAAAACCAGGTGACAGAAGCAATGGACTTGTTCAGTTTGGGGTGCATGATTGGCGAGTTGTACATGGATGGAGAGCCGTTATTTACCTTGTCGGCTCTTTTTAAATACTTGAAAGGCGAATACACTGCTGATTTATCGGGTATAGACGACCCCGAAATCAAAGATATCATTTTGAAGCTAATCCAATTTGATCCGGATCAAAGAATCTCCCTGGGTGAAATACTTTCCAACTACAGGCATTCAGTATTCCCCAATACCTTTTACACTTTCTTGTACGATTTCCTAAGAATCCTAAATGATAACCAAAAGTTCCAACCAAAGAAGAATGATAACCATATAACAACCAGTGATTTAAGGATAAATTATATCTACGATAATTTCCATAAAATTGTGCAGAATTTGAGGTTTAACTATATCGAACATAATGAATCATGTGGCATGAATCTAAACTTGAATGGTATGCCCACAAACTATAAGATAAGAAGCACCCTCAACTTTAAAAATTCCACTGATCTGGAGGCTTCAGTATTAATCATTCTTAACTTCATTTTCTCCTTGATTAATACCTTGAAACAGCCGGCATCAAAGGTAAAAGCATGTGAGTTGATTGTGGCATTAAGTGAAAGAGTCAATGATGCTTGTAAGCTTGACAGATCATTACCCTATCTCTGTAAGTTGATCGACGAGTATATTGCCAAATCGTCATCCCGAATATTTGAAACATTCCCTATTACTGGTGCTGCTACTACACCTGTGGATCAGGAAATTGCTGAAGTGTCTTCTAAAGCAGTGGTGGTGGCTTTGGACTCCATTGTAGCCCTTCTTGAATCTTGTTCGTGTGTGACTCCGTTAAATGTATCAATGACTTCAGAGTACTTGTTACCTAAATTGGCCAAATTATTCACCCAAGACCAATCAAATAGAGACCATGAACAAGTCAAAATCAAGTTGGCATCATGCATCCCTGTAATTGCCCAAGTATCACAACGTTTCTTGCAGATGGCCAAGACTTTCAAGATCAATTCAGAGGGAGATGAGGTTAATGACAATTTAACCATTCCCAAGGAGTCCTTGTATTCCATAGTTGAAGAAATGGCATCGGTAATGCTAACCGATCCCAATCCCAAGGTGAGAGCTAGCCTTGTCAGTAACGTTGAGCCCTTGTGTCGGTTTTTTGGTGTGGATAAAACCAACGATCTTATTTTACCTCATTTGATCACCTACTTAAATGATCCTGATAGTGAATTACGGTTGCATTTCCTTGATTCAATTTTATTTCTTGGTCCCTATGTGGGAGTTTTATCGTTTGAACAGTACTTGCTCCCCTTACTAATTCAAACTTTGAGTGATTCAGAGCAGCGAGTGGTACTTCAAGTTCTAAAGATCTTTATTCGATTTGTTTCACTGAAACTAGTTAATCCTACTACTGAGTTTAACGCCTTGAATATCTATAAAGAGTTGTTGGGAAACAGTGTTCATTTGCTTCTTCATCCCAATGAATGGATCAGACAATCGGTAGTAGACCTAATCCTCGCTATTCATGAGAATCTCCTGAATGCCGATAGATTCTGTTTCTTGTACCCTCAAATTAAAGCTTACTTGTCGTATGATATAACCAATATTGATTGGGACACGTTGTATCCTTGTCTTACCAGACCATTAACCAAATTGGTGTATCAAGTATTACTTAATTGGGCTGGAACCCATTCAGAAAAGACATTATTCTGGAAACTGGAAAATTTGGCCATGACAAGTCCCACCAAATTTACCACTTTCCTGAAGGATTTAGCCAAGTCCGTGTTTGTGCCTTCTAACTTCAATGGTTCAGTTATTTCCCCTAGTAAGACGTCAATGAATCAACAATCTGTTCCTTTGTCTCATGAAGATAAGCAGTGGCTTTTAAAGCTCAAGTCTGTGGGTTTAGATGACAAGGATTCATGGAAGATATTTAATTTACGAAGCTATGCGTCTCAGGTGAGTCGTGGAATGGTGTTACAAGGCAATCAGTCCACCAATTCGTTCCTGGACCTTAAATTGGTGGATATTACCCCAAGAAATATATTTTTTGATGTGTCATATAAATCGGAGGTGGTTGCGAATGCTTCCAAGGGCCCATTAACCAGTGTGCAATCAGAGTCAATAATCGAAACCAAAAAGTCCCACCGAAGTGTTTCCAGTTCCTTTGTTCTTCCCAACATTGCCAAAGTTAATGCGTCACTTCAAATCAATGAAGAAAACGTATTTGGTGAATTAGATGTCAACGGAGACTCCAGTCATCATCATACAACTTATCACAATTCAAGTTCCCCAGAAAATGTGGACACCGCCACACACAAAGTCATCAGCTCAAATAATGAAAAAGTCATCATCTCCAATATCAAACACAGTTATCAGGGTAACAACGAGTATATTCTCCACTATCTAGAGAACGCAACCTTTGATCTTTCGTTGAACTCTTTCAAAGAATTTGGAGACCCCATCAAAAGGCCCAATCCTAGATCTCCTGTGTGGAAACCAAAAGGCACCCTTGTGACCCAAATCAATGCCAATTCCAATCCGAGTTGTCCTGATAGTTTGACATGTATATCTGTGAACCCTACATCAGAATTCTTTGTGACAGGGTCCGCAATGGGGTTCTTGAAGATATGGGATACTCAGAAGCTTGAGAAGAATGTTATGTTCAAAAATGCCAGTCTCACAGCTAATTTCAAGACCCCCATTACAAAAGTGTGCTTCATGAACACCCGTAACGTTATTGCTGTCAGCACCCGGGACGGCAAGCTTCGAGTCTTCCGAATTGATGTTAGTAGGGCCAAAAGCAAGAAAATAGTAAGGTATTCCAAACTCGTATTAATACGAAAATACGAGATGCATCCCAACGAATATTCCACCTATACCCAATTCAGTAATGACAACAATTTGATTATTACCACCTCCAAGTCCCGAATCATTCTGCTCAATGTCATCACCTTGGAGCCCGAGTTTGTGTTGCAGAATCCCCTCATTCACGGGGTTCCTTCCAGTCTCATCATAGACACCAAAAAACGCTGGTTACTAGTGGGGACCAACAAGGGTAATCTCTGCTTGTGGGACGTGCGATTCTCGGTTTTAATCAAGTGTATGAAAATAGTATGCAAGAATCACAAATCTGGCACTCCCATTACCCAGCTATCGCTCCTCAGTCCCGACTACAATCCCGAAGGTGGAGACGGGCAAACGTGGTATTTTTCAGTGGTGGGAGGCACATTCGAAACCGATGTCACTGTATGGGAAATGCCCAATTTCAAGTGCCGAGAGGTGCTCTGTTCCTACTCCTCCACCCCCAAAATCAAGCAGTATTACATGGAAGAAATCCCCAATGATGCCAAATTGACCAACATTCTCCAGGACCTCACTTTGGACTTGGAACAAGACCACACCCAGGCACCCTTCACCCCCACCACCATAACCTACAACCACCCCACCGGCTTCTACATCGCCACCACTGTTGCCAACGGTGAAGTGATTTTCTGGAACTTGCATCAACTAGAGAAATCGGTATCTACAGGGCAGTCTACTTTTGTTCGAACAGACATAAACCAGTCCCAGGGCATCACCAATGAGAAGCCCAACAAGCCCCACGAGAAAGGACACCAGAAAGGCACCCATCACGACATCACAAACGACATTGGAATGGTGTCTGTGCCGTACGAGATGATCGTTATTGTTGATAGGAGTGGGCGGTTGACCATTGTCACGTGAGCTAACCCGCTGAAAACCGTTGAAAATGAGATTGCTTTTCATTCTCATCTCTTATTAGAATGCCATTTGACGACCACAAAGGGATGGCCATTGCCATAGAAGAAGCAAAACTCGGTATGTGGACCACACGAATACGCCAGACATTCAAACTAACATTATTATAGGATATGCTGAAGGAGGTGTGCCTATTGGAGGTGCCTTGATCCTGGAAGATGGCACTATTTTGGGCAGAGGCCATAATATGAGGTTCCAGAAGAACTCCGCCACCCTTCATGGGGAAATATCCACCCTAGAAAACGCCGGAAGATTACCAGGGTCCATGTATAAGAAGTGCACCATGTACACCACCTTGTCGCCATGCAATATGTGTTCTGGTGCCTGCTTGATGTACGGAGTGAAACGGGTGGTTTTGGGAGAAAACGAAACGTTTTTTGGCGGGGAGGAGTGGTTAAAACAGAACGGGATCGAGGTGGTGAATCTTGATAACCAAGAATGTAAGGATATGATGAGTAAATTCATCAAGGAAAGACCACAAGATTGGAATGAAGATATCGGGAAGTAAGAAGGTACCAAGTGTAGTAATAGGTAAGTAAGAAAGGTACCAAGTGTAGTAATAGCTAAGTACTTAACCAGGAAACAGAAGAAACACATTCCGGTACAAAAGCCACAAAAACACTTTGCTTTATTAATATTTACTCATTGACCCATATTAGCATCTCTCACTAATCGCAATATTAAATAATTACCTAAATTAAATCGAACAAGCAATGGATGAGATCTCCGATAATAACTTTGTGGATGTCCACACGGCGGAAGTCCAGGACGATTGTCCGTCGCTCTTGACATTAATTCTCGAGCTTTCCCCCGCCGGCTGGTACCATATAAAAGACGATGTATCACTTATGGATGTGGTAAAATCACTTCTTGTGTTTTTGAACGGCCATTTGGCCTTGAACAACTCCAATCAAGTGTCCGTGGTCTTGACGTCTCCTGACGAGTCCCGATTTCTTTACCCCAAACAAAACACTGGTCTTGAATCGGCAGAGCCAATAGATACTCATGTTCAAGAGAGTTTGGTAAGTAAAGGCATGTATCGACAGTTCCGAACAGTGGACGAAGCAGTGCTTGAAGAGCTCAACCGGTGTATTAAAACCATGCTAGAAAGTGATATGACAGATTCCACTTCCAGACTAGCGGGGGCGTTGAGTCTTGCCTTGACCTATACAAATAGAATGTTGAAATTAGACCTGTCTATATCCACCACAGCGGCATCTGCCATTTCCTCGGCCGCAAACATCTCCAATAAGGATGCATCCACCAACGCATCATCGGGGTCGGGGTACGGCAGTGCCCGAATAAAGTCAAGGATCTTGGTGGTGACTCCCAATGATAATGAAGACATCAATTACATCTCATTAATGAAGACAATGTTTGGGGCCCAGAAAATGAAGGTGCCGATAGACATTGTGAAATTGGGTCGAAATAACTCCCCGTACTTGCAGCAGGCAGCAGATGCCACCAATGGAATATATCTACATCTTGAAAAGCCTTTGGGATTAATTCAGGTGCTTTGCACAGCATATTTCATTGAACCGTCCATCCGACCATTGATTATCCTTCCCACGAACTCCAATGTCAACTATCGAGCCAGTTGTTTCGTGACCGGGAAGTCGGTGGAGATTGGGTACGTATGTTCTGTATGTTTGTGCATTATGAGCTTTATTCCGGAGGATAGCCATTGTCCTACGTGCAAATCTGTGTTTGATGAAAAATTGATTAAAAAGATGAAGAGGAAGCCTGTGGTGAGGAAACGGAAGTTGGAGCTGGAAGAAGAAAGTCAAAGGGTGGAGCCAGGCCGTTCTCCATTGTCTCATGACAATTCTTCCTAGAATCCCCTAAAATCAATCAAAAATCCTCCTAGAGTCCCCTAAACCCTTCCCTCCGCCCTAGATCTCCCTAGAATCCATGGTCAATTACTCCAAAGTTCCAGTCTCGTGGGTACCCATGCTTATCGATCATATGCAATCTCCGCTTCCTCCTATCAGAACACACTTTTTTGCAGCCATTGATATTTCCGGCATAATCTAAGCATCTGTACACCTTCTCCCCTCTTTCTCTCTTGGCCACAAAGAACAGATCGTGATTTTCCTCGATATGTATCGATAATAATGTCTCTGAGGGAAACCTTTTATGACACACCAGACAAATATGAGTATGGCAGCTCTGAACATGTAATTCGTACTCCAAATATGTCAGAAAATGTTGGGGGTCTTGGTCACATGGAAATATCGTACACACCATCCGCACTGCTGCCGAAACACCTGTATCTTCGTCGTCTCTCTTCCTCTTGCTCATCACCGATGACAAATTTCGCATTAAAAATCAATGGTGTCCAGCTATGGAGTGATTCCCGTGGTTTATGAGAGGTCGATAGAGGGTATTGACGTGGAGGAACTGGGGGTGTATGAGTACTTGGCCTCTGTGAGAAAAGAGGCGCTGTTCTCGTATGCCAGAGGAAAAAATGAAGAGGCAAGCAGAGATAAACAGAGCGAAGAAGACAACCAAGAGAGCAGAGAAGAAGACAAAAAAGACAACAAAAAAGACGAAAAAGAGACTGACGAAGACCTATGGCTGCACCTGTTTCTCCAGGACTTCTTGGCTCTCAAAGAACACTCCATAAACTCCGCCCACTCTCCCTCCCTCCTGCTACCCCAGACCAGTTCCCAATGGCGCCAGTACATCACCGAAAACCCTCCTCCATTCTCCAATATCCATACCCAGATCGACCACGTTACCTCCATGCGGCTCCTTTCCAACCTCACCAGCTGGTTAAGTTCCAAGGTCAACGATAACATGTCCCAGTGGATCTATGTCATTTTTTTACGTATCGATCATGTGTTATATCACGAAGACTGTGCTGTGGTCCGAGCTATGGGGAAAAAGGCGGTCAAACTTTTATCAGCCACAGACCCAAACAC
Source organism: Yamadazyma trypodendri (assembly GCA_030572515.1). Lineage (NCBI taxonomy): Eukaryota > Fungi > Ascomycota > Pichiomycetes > Serinales > Debaryomycetaceae > Yamadazyma > Yamadazyma trypodendri. The sequence goes on along the minus strand of JAJMAI010000002.1, from coordinate 244,740 downwards.
CAAAATTCCCGTGGCACACACGCCAATTGCCCAATATACTTTCCATTTCATTGTGGTGCTTGTGAATCACTACTATCTTCAAAAAGACATCACCATACCCAGTGTGTCACGTGACAGTTCGCCCCACGCCAATATTTCTGCGGCAACGTAAAAATCGACGAACTATTTCAACTACCAGATGTCTAGAGTTAGAGAAGATTTAGTGGTGCCGTATGTATGATTGATTCCAGGACCTGCGAAATAATACTAACCATGTCTTCAGTTATAAGCATTATCCAGCCAAACCTCGGGGAGAGGCTTCATCCATGATTTCGCAATCCTTACCAATGGCTGCTATGTTCATGAGAAATAAGATGTTATCGTGGGCTTCTGTATTTTTGGCAATACAATCCTACCTCAATGAACCCACCAACAAGCCTGAAGATCTGACGGATTCGGCACAACAACCTCCACTTTTGAGAGTCGCTTTTGCCGTGCTTTCTTTGGGTACTTGTTATTTGGAATTAATATTTCCTGGAACCAACCCTGCCTTGAGAAAAGCTTCCCAGGCTGCATCTGCTGCCGTGTCGTCTGTTTCTTCTGCTGCTTCCAGCGCCACTGCCTAGTTTTGTCAGAAACTATCTTTTCTACAGATTGTAAACCAGTCTATCCTGTTAAACATAACAGGTTTTACAAAAGCAGATTTTACCAGACACTCTAAGCTCCTAAACAATAGATGTCACTCAAGAGAAAATGTGCAATCTATTCTAATTACATATAATACAAGATCTAAATCAAACTCAAGCCGCATTGAGAATCACACTGCTAACCCCGGTGTACGACACACTCACATAACTACTTGTTTTGTTCCAGCTGATATAGGAAATACCACTGGTTCTTTCCTTTTGTAATCCCTCAACATCAAATACAGCTGTACAGATCAATTTTTCACTGATTTTCCACAACGTCACCCTTCCACTATTATCTCCCACAGCAAGATGGTTTCCATCTGGTGAGATATCCGCAGCATACACAAGCGTCCCAGATCCCTTGCTAGTACTGTCTTCGAAATTGTACACAGTGTCATCCTTAAACATATTGGTGGACTGCTCCCTTTCTGAATCCCACACTCTTATTATTCCATTCAAACTCACACTAACAAGGTCGCCATTTTTAAGCCATCTCAATAACACCACCGGAAGAATCCTGGTTTTCGACTCCAATGTCGTTGCTTCCGATGCCGTCGTCGTGCTCAGCAGCCATATTTTTATGGAATTATCTCCGTGTGAATAAGATGCAAGACGTCTTGAAGAACCGTGAAATCCCAATTTTGATACCACCCCTGTGTGGCCTCTGAGTTCCCCTACGCTTTTCACAGTGGTCTCATCTACAGACACAACCTTTATAGTGTTATCTTTACCCGAAACAGCGAATTTGTGATCATCTAACCAGCATAAGGCCCCAGACCCTTCTTGGTTAATCTCTTCCACAAGATCCAAATTGGCTCCATTCCATAAGGATACTCGGCCATTGGTATCTCTTGTGAGGAAATATTGACCATTAGAGGCCCATTCTATCTCCACTATAACCCCGTTGGACTCTGGACCTTTAATCACTCCTCGAACTAAACTTCGAAGATGTCCATCAGGAGACCAGGAACAGAGATCTCCTGCGGTATTGGCAGTTGTGATTAGATTCCCCAAGGGCGACCATGACACAGAAGATAAGCTCTTGGCATTATCGGGGCCCAAACTTTTTAACGAAGCGGTTTCGGATATTTTTCCATCACTAACAACACTTATCAAGAGATTGGAGTCAATTTTGATGTATGCCAACACATTGGAAGAAGGATGCCACGTTGACATCAAACTTTCATCATACACTATACCGGTATCGAGTTTCTTGGTGGTGAACAGTTCTATACTTGAATGTTTACTCTTGTGGTCATTGGTATCGTGAGAATTCCCATCCACTGCCATTCTTGGGTCCTCAATATCAATAGTACTATCTTTCTCCTGCTGTAAAAGCGACCCAAAAAACGTTAGTATCTCTGGCTGTGCCTTTTCTTTTGTGACATCCGACTCTGCTAAGGAGTAAAGTATCCCCTTTTGTACCAAACTAACAAGAAACCCCGGTTCAATTTTGCTGAGAATATCGGGGGTTTTGGTCTCTTCGTACGCCAGACATTTCGACTGTTTGTCAAATGCATATGCAGATAGTTCGTACCCTGACTCCTCTAGATACCTCCATATCAAGTAGTTCATCTCCTTGCTAGATAATGACATAACGATTGTTTGTTGTGGAACTGTAAAAAATGTTTTTTTATGCGAAATTTAATCTATTAAAAATCACTTTGAATGGATTTCGATGTCAAAGCTGCTCATCGTAAGAGCAAGGCCCCGTGGCAGCTTCCTAGTGGTAACGACCACAAGATCCAAAATCCATACGCCAATGCGTCTGTGAACGCTCCGGCGGAAAATACCAGCGATTCGCTCCAAATTCCCAATCCTTATGCCAACAAATCGAACAACAACAAAAAAACAAGAAGGTTAAGTATTCATGCATCTGCCTCGGCAGCGGCCCACACTAAGAACATGGCAATGGCCGTCAACTTACCCCCTGTTCCCCAATTGCCTGACTTAATGCCCCAGGCTCACAAACAGGCAGATACGATACATAATCAAATCATGAATGATTTAGCGAATGGGACGGCTTCCGAGATCGACGATTACTATAAGGTGCTTGTGAAGCAGAAGGCGGTCATCACCCGAGACATTAAGGAGAATATCAACCAAAACCAAAAGCATATTCTTGAGCTCATGACTGATTTGAAAGACACGCAAGATGAACTCCTTCAATTGAGAATTACCACAAAAGACTTATATGGGGTGTTGGATGAATTCAGAGACTCGGCCGAGAGGAGGTTAGCTTTGGAAGAAAAGCCAGATGACAGGTCTCCATACACAAGGAAATCCACTAAAAAGGACAGGAGTTCTATTTTGGTGTTGGAAAAGATGTGGGTTAGTGAGTTACAATCATTATTTAAACATGTGGAGGGAGCTTCCAAGTTTATTCAAAGTGTGCAGGGACGACATGTATTGGCCGAGAGTGGTAGATGGTTTGAAATTAATATTGGAAATTGGAAAGCCATTAAGGCCATACACATCTTTGTGTTGAATGATTTAATTCTCATTGCTACCAAAAAAGCCTCAACTGTGGGCAATAGCAGTGCATCACGACTTCAAGCAGTCCATTGTTGGCCTTTGCATGAGTTACAGTTACAAATCATTAACCAGAAGCACAGCGATGATAAGGCGTACTTTGTGCAGGTGTCTGTCAGGTCTGTTAGCTATGTTTTCCAAACTGACAGGTATGACCATTTTCTTAAGATAACAGAAGCATACAATAAAGGAAAGAACGAATTATTGCAGAAAGACAGACTATATGATCTGCGGGGGACCCTACATGAGGACGGGTTCGAGACTGATGATGAAAAAAGACAACTTCGAGAATCGTTACGGAACTCTGGAGTTTTTGACGAAGAAGCAGGAGCCCTGAAAAGACGAAGTGCAGGTCATAGACATAGTGATATCCTACTTCAAGATATATCAGCAAGAGTTCATTCTCGGAACAGATCACACGATTTTTCTACCAACGGGAAGTTTTCTACCTTTACCAAAAATGATAAAGGACAATTTTTCAATGAGTTAAAAAGAGTGGAAGACAGACTTGATGAAGTAGATGTGGAGATTGCGCATAATAAATTCCATGAAGCAGTGGGATTGGTCAACTACATCGCCAACAAGGTCACCAATGTCGAGAGAATTGTGGTAAAGACTCTGCCTTCAGATAACGAAACAGCCGCATCACTAGAAGAGATCAAACTTCTAATGGATGTTATAAAAATCAAAATAGCCAGTAGAAAGTCGGAAGTACAGCATTCCTTGCTATTCAATCTCAAGAATAATATCTCCAAATTGAAAACTTCGGAAGTGGGAGAAATCTTGGAGTTCTTTTACAGTTTTGACGTATTGGATAAAGGTATCGCTTCGTTTTTGCAAGCAACAAGCACCAATCTTTCAGGAATCATTTCCAAACTTGTGTTGACGGTGCAAGGGTCTACCAAGACGGATGTGGGGAATTACGCATCCAATATGGTGATTATTTATGTGTCGGTGATGAAAAAGGCCATTTTAACCTATAAAGAATGCATTTTCCCCATACTAGAACGAGACAACGACGGAGCGGTTGATTCCAGTGGGTTGATCAACTGGTGTATTGGAGAAGGTAACAAACTAATCATCTCCATCAAGAGACAGCTTCTAGGGAGTTTATTAGTGGCAGAAGATGAAGAAGATGAGGGTAATACCAAATTATTGATTAAAGACCCGAGTTTATTCCAGTCATTTTTATTGGTTTTAAGGCCGCAACTAGAGGACCTCAAGTCGGTGGGAATCAACATTGATTTCCTTTTCGACGATATCATCAATGCCAGTGCCATGTGAGTCAAAAGTGCAAAGGTTATGCTAAAAGTTATGCTAAAGTTATGCTAAAGTTATGCTAAAGTATACTGCTAAGGAAATCAACTTTTTTTCTCTTCACCTTACACTCCCCTTCTCTCCATGAGTCCTCACTCTAATCTCGTTGTCCACTCTTTTTTTTTGCTTGCTTTTCAACTTTCTTCACCGCATTGCAACCGTTCCGCGGGCCAATAATCATCACTTTTGCCCCCAAAAAATCAGACTCATCATTCTCATGTCGTGGTTGCAAGTGCCAGAACTGGCCATTGTGGCCAGAAACTTGTTGATGCTTGTGTTTTTCTTCGTTGGTTGCTTGTCAATTGTATCCACTCAGGTGGTGTTCTTTTTCATTTTAGCAGATCATGCTAATTACGCCCAAGGAGTGGTTAATCTTACCAAGAAACAATTCATTCAATTAATGACATTTGTGGTATCTGTCATCAGTCCTGTGTCTGTATCAGTCACCTATGATCCAGCCCAGCTTCCTTCCACAGACTCTTTTAAAGAGCTTAGTGGTGGTTTTTTACTGAGCAGCCTAACTCCAAATTCCGTTATCATATCCAATCATCAGATATATACCGACTGGTTCTACTTATGGTTCATCACATACACATCCAACTTGGCCGATAGTGTATTTATTGTCTTGAAAAAAGACTTGTTGAAGCTCCCGGTTTTAGGTAAAGGCATGACCAACTTCAATTTTATGTTCTTATCCCGAAAATGGCAACACGATAAGGTTGTTATGACCAATCAGCTATTAGAGATCGATGCTAATGCTAGGGGTAGTGGACCTGCGTCGGGGATCAAGCATGTAGTGTCTGCAGCTGTCACCCCAGGTGTGGACGAGATAAAGATATGGCCTTCTGAAAAGATCTCTGATCACTTATTTCCCTACCAGGTGATTATTTATCCCGAAGGAACTGTGCCCTCCATAAGAACCCGGGGTGTTTCGAAAGCTTTTTGTGATAAGAATAACTTGCCCCAGCTCCAGAACGTCCTTTTGCCCCGAGTCAGAGGGTTGTTCTTGGTTTTAAGGAAGTTGAGAAACACAGAGGAAGTAGTGTACGATATTACTACGGGTTATGGCGGATTGAAAGCGGGTGACTGTGGAGAGGACGTGTTTACACTCAAAAAGATGTTCCTTGCAGGTAAAGGCCCAAAGCATGTGAACTACCACATCCGGAGTTTCAAAATACAAGATATACCTTTAGGGGGAGAAACTCTCGATGTCGATGACGTCAAAGAAGAGGATCTTAAGAGGTTTGAGCAGTGGTTGTTTCGTGTGTGGTACGAGAAAGACGAGTTAATGAAGAAATTCTACGATTCAGGGTCTTTTAAATCTGCTGGTACCATCACTGCGTCTGGCGATGTCAAGTTAAGAAGTGTTACACAACTTCTTCCCGCGTTCACCACTATGGCATTACTCGTTCTACTTGCATATCTGGTTATTCGAAGTTTGATCTTCTTGGTCAGAATGATAATATAGTTACTGAATATATGACACAAAATATGACACAAAATCAAACGTGAAACAATTCTGAAACATATATGAAACACCCACCCACAAAAAAAATCTTTATAAATCTAGCAAAAAGACGCTTCTTTTCTCTTACTATGTTTAATCTAGTATCAAGGCTCCCTGCCTTATCTGTGTTCGTTTTCACGTTCATCACCACTTTCATGTTGAGCTTTCTTTTAATGAGTTGCTACAATGACACCAACGCTTATGGAGGGATGTACTTGACAAAGTATTCCTTCAATAAAGACCAGCTACTGGTGGTTTCTTTCAATGGCACAAACACTGATGAAGAAGATTTATCTGGATTTAGTATTAAGGTTGGTTACCTCAGTTTTTGCATCAGTTTCGAGGATAAAACTTCCTGTACTTTTTTCAACAATTTAAAAGATCTCCAGAATTACCCTATCATCTCGGTAGATGCTGGAAATAGCTCCACCACCATTGATTTAGTCAAACTTGTCAAAAAATTTAACAATATCTGCTACTCATACATTTTAATGGCAGTGTTAATTCTCACATTATTATCTTTGGTATTAGTGTTCTGGAATCTGATCCCGTTGTTGCCAGCCAAAACATGGTCGCAAAAAATCTTGTGTGTGCTCTCACTCTGCAGTGTACTGGTGTGGGGGATCGGTTCTATGTTGCAACATGAAGCCACTAAGGCCAATAAATCATTGGTTCCCGTTGCTTCAATGAACTTGGTGTCTGTGACCAACGGAACCCGAGCAGAAACAGTTACCTGGGTAGCTTTTGCTTTTTTGATCGTCATTGGTGTTGGGAATGGGTACATGCTTTTTGCAGATGCAAGAAACAAACTGAAAATTTCACATATTGAAGCAAAAGGATATTAAGAGGAAATATATCGCAAATTTTGCAGCCAATCGTAGCAACTAATATAAATTAAAATAGGCAAAAATCACAAACGTCAGAGAAACCAAAGAAACCAGAGAAACCAAAAGCCAGGTACATAATAGAAACACAAAGGGCATACTAGGGGATGTTTGGTATACCATGCATTACGTGCACCAACTACACAACACGACCAGGACACGACCCATGAACACACCGTGACATTCACGCCATCCTCACGTGAAAAGCTTCAATATTTTTCAAACTCAATTCCCAGTTTTTTCAACTTTTAAATCTCTTTGTTTTTCTGCTATACTATTTTATTATTCATATGTCGTACAAGGCACAACTAGACACATTTGTGTCAAGGCTTGATGACAATGCGGACTCAAAAGAGGTGCATTCGATTCTCAGCGAGTTGCTTGACATGATTGAAACGTTCAATGGTGCTACAGAATATGAGTACTTTTTGTCTAATTTGGTACCAATATTCTTGAAATACCTCGAGGATGTACCTATAGTCTTCCATTCCCAAGCTCCCGAACAGAAAGTCAGAAACTCCATTCTCGAGATTATCCACCGATCTATTATGAATGACACGTTCCAACCCTACTCCGAAAGAATTTTGGACGCTTTGACAAAAATATTGGTGGAAGAGAATGAAGATAATGGTGTTTTGTGTATGAAGATTATTACCAGCTTACATAAGGCGTATAAGGCGAACTTGTCGGAAAAGTCCCAGAGCTTTATTGACGTAATTGCTCAGATATATGACAATGTTACTGAAACAGTGTCAAATGTGTTTAATGGTGATCATAGTAGTAGCACCCCATCTCAAGATCTGCTCAATAAAGAGATGTCTCCTACGTCTTTCGGCGACGAGAATTCATCAAAGACATTGAATAAGGCCATGTTCTCATTCAAAACGCTAGCTGAGTGTCCCATCACCATGGTTTCGTTATATTCTTCCTACAAAAATTTGGTCCAGTCTTCTTTGGGAGTATTTTTGCCCAAAATTGTTAGTTTGTTGATGTTACAGGTGGAGCAACAAAAAGAATATAGAGAAGCCTTTCAAAACGAAACCAAGGTTGTCACTTCTATCTCCCCCGACATTAAAAATAGACAAGATTATAGTGACTTTATTTTGGGACAAGTCAAAGCTGCTTCTTTTTTGGCGTATGTGTTTATAAGAGGATACGCCAACCAGCATTTAGCCCCCGAACAAGCCAAGGTGGTGCCAGATGTTATTTTAAGGTTGTTACAGGATTGTCCTGCCGAACTATCGGTGGCCAGAAAGGAGCTTTTACATGCTACCAGACATATTTTATCCACTCCTTTCAGATCCCAATTCATCCCTAAAATCGAACTACTTTTTGATGAAAAGATCTTGATTGGTGAAGGTTTGACGGCGTATGAGACACTAAGACCCTTGGCATATTCCACAGTGGCAGACTTCATTCATAATGTCAGAAATGAACTAACTCCGAAGCAAATTTGGCTTACGGTCACAATATATTGTGATTTGTTAAAGGATGACTCCTTGGCCTTGACGGTTCAAATAATGAGTGCTAAATTATTGTTGAATTTGGTGGAGAGAATCATGAAAATGCCAAATAAGTTGGAAGGTCGTCAACTTTTCATGATTATAATTGACTCTTATGCCAAGAGGTTCAACAGCTTGGATAGAAAATATGATCACATAATCAGAGTGCACAATGAGTTTGAAAAGAATAAAGCCAAGAAGGAAGCAGAGTCAAAGAAGGCCATAACAAGATACTCTTCCAAAAAACAATTGAGTCTTCAGCAAAAGAAACCAAGTGACTTGAGACTTTTAACCAGTAGTGAATTAAAAGAGGATGAACCACAGGATACAATGAATGTTGACAATACAGGAGATTCCAAGGAAGAATTGGACGATGCTGTGGATATCTTTAATCTTCAGTCGTTATCGCCAATCAGTACTTCCACGCCCACTGTGAACTCAGATATGTTGAAAGATGCCAGGTATTTGTTCAGAACTTTGATGACATTCTTGAAATCTGTCATTTTTGGGCTAAAGAGCTGTAACCCCCCAGTCCCACCTCAACCGACTGCTTCTGATCCCAAAACCGGCGGCCAAATCGTCAATTATGATAAATGGAATGAGTCTGCTAAAATTACTTCTTTTGAAGAGTTGAATATCTTGAGAGAGTTGTTCAGGAGCGGTATCAGTTGTCTTCGATTCTTTTCTATATCGAAGCCCAAAACACCACCACAAACAAAGGCGTTTGATTTCTCCACTGGTGGTCCCAACTTGCCAATCACATCATCAAAAGAAGAAAAAGACTTGATGGAAATCTTTGCCACAATCTTTATCCATGTGGATCCTGCTTCTTTCAATGAAATCATTGGAGCGGAATTACCCTTCTTGTTTGAATCAATGTTGGATAATGCTGCTTTATTGCACTTACCTCAATTCTTCTTAGCATCCGAAATCACATCTGCTAACTTTTCCGGGTTATTAGTGTCATTCTTGAGGTCCAAATTGGTGGAATTAGGTAAAGTTGATCTTGTCAAGTCGAATATCTTAATAAGACTTTTCAAGTTATGCTTCATGTCGGTAAATTTGTTCCCAAATACCAACGAAGCAGTAATATTACCCCACTTGAACCATTTGATATTGGAATCTTTGAAATTATCCACTAATGCTGAAGAACCCATAGTCTATTCCTACTTGGTACGGATCTTGTTCCGAAGTATAAGTGGAGGCAGATTTGAAAGCTTATATAAAGAGATCATGCCAATCTTACCAGTACTTCTTGAAAGCTTAAACAAGATGATTGTTAATGCTCGTCGTCCTTATGAAAGAGACATATACGTGGAATTGTGTTTGACAGTTCCCGTACGTCTTTCAGTTTTGGTTCCCCACTTGAACTATTTGACGAGACCTTTGGTACACGCTTTGAATGGATCTCAAGAGTTGGTCAGTCAAGGGTTAAGGACATTCGAGTTATGTGTGGATAACCTCACGGCAGAATATTTCGATCCAATGATTGAACCAGTAATAGATGAAATCATGACGGCCCTTTGGAAACACTTGGAACCAGTGCCATATCACCACCAACATTCACACACAGCTATCCGAATTCTTGGTAAATTGGGGGGTAGAAATCATAAACATTTCAAGCCTTATAGCAATTTGAAATCGCAGTCAGCATTGGACCAAGAGGTCAAAGCTCTTTTCCTGATCCACGGGTTGGAAGATGAGGTTCCTGTGTCGATCACTCCAGGAGTGGAATCAGCTCTTAAGTTGTTGGAAGACCCAAGAATTAAAGTCCATTACAGGGTGAGTTCATTCAAATACTTGACATCGATTTTAAAACTCCTTATTGATACTACACCAGCGACAGAGGACTTTCCCAAATATATTGCAAAATGTGTCAAGATCTTGAAAGACGAGAAGATCGAAGACGATGTTATTTTGGAAGACTATAATGTGAAGGATGCCAATAAGCTCGATATTCAACAGAAGTTGTTCTCCCGGTTGTTGGAAGCGTTATTCTTTGCTGTCACTATACCGGAATTGAAGGAAGAGGCTAAGAAACTCATTGATGGAATCACCATCCACGTTACCTTGACATATTTGAGAGTATCAGTGACAGAAAAGGTAAAGAAAGAACGTCCTTTCTATGTTAATGACAAAGAAGGTAAGGTATTTATCAGTGAAAATGCCTTTTTCAATGCTTTGATTTACGCCTTGAGTTTCTGGGATAAAGATGTTAGAGATCAGGGTATTGAAACCATAAAAGCCATTCATGCTACTACTGTGGCTGTTTTTGGATCAGGTGACGATGCTTTGTATTCGCCATTCTTTAGAACAATCTTCTACAGATTCACCCATTGTTGTTACAGTGAGTTCTATTACACCAAATTGGGAGGAATACTTGGTCTCAAAACATTAGTGGAAGATTCGTCAATTCCTATAGCCTGGTTCCAAAAACGCCAGTTTGAGATGATCAGATCTTTCTTCTTCATCACAAGAGATACTCCAGACACAGCTCCGCTGAATGTTCGAGAGTTGACAGAGGATTTGACCTTGAAGGTGTTGAAGGATTGCAATGAAGGAGTAACAAAGGAAACATTGCTCGAAAAGCCTTTCCAAACAATTGCTGGTGCATTGGTGTACGATTTGGCTAGTGCAAATCCACACGTCAGAGAGTTGTCCAAGAAGTCTTTAACCGTGTTGTCAGAGACTACTGGAGTTCCCATAGCTACCATTATTGGTCCTTGTAAGCAATTATTGTTAACCCCAATTTTTGGTAAACCATTACGAGCATTACCATTCCCCATGCAGATCGGTAACATCGATGCCATCACCTTCTGTTTGGATCTCGATGAAACGTTTTTGACGTTTAATGAAGAGTTGAACAGACTACTTTTCGAGGCTTTGGTGTTGGTTGATGCAGAAGACGAATCTTTGGCAAACGTACATAGACTTTACGAACACCGGACCTCGAAGCAACTTATTGAATTGAGAGTGGTTTGTGTCAAATTATTGTCACTTGCGTTGTCCAGACCCGACTTCACGTTGAGTTCGGCACCGGAAGCAAGAATTAAGATATTGGGAGTATTTTTCAAAGCCCTTTGCAACAAATCAACGGAAATAATCCATGCAGCATACTTGGGATTAAAGGCAAGCCTTCAAGGAAATGCCAAATTACCAAAAGATATTCTTCAGAATGGTCTTAGACCAATGTTAATGAATTTATCAGACCACAAAAAACTCACAGTTTCGGGACTCGAAGCTTTAGCCAGACTTTTAGAGTTGTTGATATACTATTTCAGGGTGGAAATTGGACGGAAGTTGTTGGATCATCTCATGGCATGGGCTCAAATCAATACTTTAAGACAAATTTCAAGTCAGGACTTGGAAAATAATCATACTGTAAAGATTGTTATTGCTATCTTGAACATTTTCCACCTTTTACCAGCCAAGGCTTATACTTTCATGGAGGAAATCATCAATACTTTACAGTATTTAGAAGGGCACTTGGATCGTCACCAGAACTCTCCATTTAGAGCTCCTGTTGCTAAATACTTGAACAGGTTTTCTGAAAATGCTGTGGAATACTTTATCAGCAATTTCAAGAATAGAAAGTTGGGAAACATGTTGGCTTCCTTTGTGGGGATGCCAGATTGTGAGAACGTGAGAAATTTGGTCAAGGAGAAGTTTGAGGAACTTGTCAAAGACGTGGAATCTGAGACTGATTATGAGGTCAAAGTCGTTAAATACGCCAATACAGTGGATATTTTAAAGGCTATGTCTCAACAAGAAACAGCATGGTTCAATGATCAAAAGGAGACGATTCTCAAACTATTTTTGATGACAAAGGATGTGATAAATAAGGGTGAAGCCCTGTCGTCAGCATCTTATTTCCAATCTGATCAGGCTATTACTAATATTGAATCTATTCTCATCACCTTTTTAGAGATCAATAGTAGTGAAACGGATGTTCTTTTCATCATTATTGATGAGATCTTGAGCTCCAAACAACGGGTACCCACCCCAATAGAGGACTTTATCTTCAATTCTATTGTTTCCTCAACTGATATGTCATTTAAAGCGGAATATTTGGAAAAATGTACTGCTTTCATTATGACACCTGAAGCCAATTTGAAACCCAAGATCTTCATTCTAAAGAAGGTTTTCAATTCCATTATTTTATATGAAGTGAAGAAAACAGGAAGTATTGATGGCTTTTTTAAGGAAGGATCACCTGCTTGGCTACAATCAATTTGTGATGGGGTCTGGAGGTCTACCAATGACATAATCACCAGTCATACCTCCGGAAGACTCGACAGATATAGATACCAACTTTTGGAGTCTACTGCCATATTGCTTAAATGGGGACCATCATATTTGAGTGAATTCAGAAAGGATATTATAAAGTTCAGTTGGAATTACATTAAATTGGATGATAATATCACCAAACAAGTTGCTTATGTCACCACTTCGTACTTTATTTCTGCTTATGAGACTCCCAGGAAGCTTGCCACTCAAGTCTTTGTGGCCCTTCTTCGTACACATCAAACAGACTCCAGGCATTTGGTGAAACAAGCTTTGGATATTTTGGCTCCTGTGATGCCGGAGAGAGTGGAAGAAGGTTCCTTGTTAAGCTGGTTGAAGTGGCCAAGAAGAGTTATATCTGAGGATGGCTTCAACGTTACCCAGGTGCTAAATGTTTATCAATTCATTGTACAACATCCTGACATATTTTTCGTTGCCCGAGAACACTTTATTTCCAATATCATCACGGCGATGGGAAAATTGACGATTTTGGCCAACCCTGCTATTGAGAATCAAGTTTTGGCCATAGAACTAGCCGAACTTATTCTCAGATGGGAAAGAAAGGCAAAAGAGGAATCAGAGCAAAATGGCGATGTGGTTAAGGAAGATGAGATTATGGAAGACTCTAAAGCAGACGATGATGGCGATTTCACCACTTCGCCAACCTACCAAGTTCCCTTGGGACAAAAAGAAGCATGTGTGACATTTTTGATTCGGTATGTTTGTATCAGTCCTCAAAGAGCATCAGAAAGTGAACTTGGTCAAAAAGCTTTGGGTATCTTAAGTGATTTCTTAAGCCCTGATCACTGGCCAGAAGTATCAGTGAAATTGACGTTCTTTGAGAAGTTCCTCCTTTCAAATGATTTGAACTCGTCCAACTTGTTGGGATATTGTTTGAATGCATTAGAAGTTCTTGGGGTTGTGTTAGAATGGAAGTCATCCGAATGGATACTAAAGAATCTTTCTTACTTTCACAAGTTACTTGAAAAGTGTATCAAATCTGATAATCATGATATTCAAGAAGCACTTCAAAGAGTATTGAGAACTATTCTTCAGGCCATTAATGAAGAGAGTAACCAAGAATCAGCTGAAGACATCGATGACGAAGTCAAAGAGTTTGTGGATTTATTGACCACCACTGTTTCCGAAGACTTGAATGAAATGCCTTCTGTAGCAGCTGGTGTCACTTTATCGTGGACATTAGCAAACTACATGCCCAACACCTTAGATCCCCTTTTACCAATGATCATGAAAACTTTCAGTAAATTGTGTAAAGATCATATCACAATCACCCATCAAGGTTCACAAGGAGGTTCCAGTGACAATTCGAATTCGGAATCTGAGGCCAAGATGACCACCAGATTGTTGGAGAGGATATTGAACTTGTCATCCAAAAGAATTTCAAGTTTGGGTGATCAGAGACGTATCTTTTTATCACTACTTGCCCAATTAATTGAGAGATCTCTCGATAAGGATACGTTGGAAAAAATCATCAAGATTGTCAAAGGCTGGGTCTTTTCTAATACGGACTTGTTTCCAACCACTAAGGAGAAGGCTGCCATTCTTGCAAAGATGATGGTGTTTGAAATCAGAGGGGAACCTACTCTTTCGAAGGAATTCTATCAAATAATCGTGGATATCTTTGAAGATGATGCTTTCAGCTGTACTGAGTTGACTGTGCGTATGGAACAACCATTTTTGGTGGGTACAAGATCTGCCGATGTGGCTATTCGTCACAAGTTGATGTCGTTATTAAACAAGAGCTTAGAAAAGGATATCAACAAGAGATTGTATTATGTGATCAGAGAACAGAATTGGGAATTCTTGGCGGACTATCCATGGTTAAATCAAGCTTTACAACTTCTTTATGGTTCTTTTGATTATGACAAAAAGATAGAACTCGTAGAGGAAGAGTGTAAATGGGCACCAATAAACTTATTTCCCTTCACTATCGATGATGATATGGAGGTTGATGTGAGTGGATCTTTCAAGGATGTTTTAGAAAAACACAAGGCATTCTTAGGAGAGGTTTCCAACTTGAAAGCAGGTGCTATCTTGGAACCTTTGATTGATATGTTCTATCAGAGTAGTGAAACAGTTCACAAAGCTTGGTGCACTGTTTTCCCAGTTGCCTTTAGTTCTATTGCGAGATCGGAACATCTCGATTTCACCAGGTTCTTGGTGGTATTGTTATCCAAGGATTACCATACCCGTCAAATAGACAGCAGGCCAAATGTGGTTCAATCGTTGTTGGAGGGTATTTCCAAGTGCAAAGAGATACAATTACCTCCTTTCGCCGTGGAGTGCCTCGCTTCTAATTTCAATGCTTGGTCTTATGGTATAAATATACTTGAAAATATCGAGGAACAATCGGTCAACGGTAATGCTGAAGTGTTTGAAGTGACACAGGATGCTTTATCCAAGTTATTTGCCACGTTAAAAGAAGATGACATGTTTTATGGATTATGGAGAAGAAGAGCTAAATACTCTGAAACCATCTCTGCTTTGTCATTTGAACAAATCGGTCTTTGGGAAAAAGCCCAACAGTTATATGAGGCGGCTCAAATCAAGGCAAGAAGTGGGGCTTTACCATATGGTGAGTCAGAGTATGCTCTTTGGGAAGATCATTGGATTTTGTGTACAGAAAAACTTCAACACTGGGATATACTTACAGAGCTTGCTAAACATGAAGGATTTTCGGATCTACTCCTTGAATGTGGCTGGAGAGTTGCTGATTGGAATGCAGACAGAGAAACTCTAGAACAAACCGTCAAGAGTGTGATGGACGTTCCAACCCCCAGAAGACAAATCTTTGAAACCTTCTTATGCTTACAAGGTTATGGACAAGAAAAGCAGACTTTGGCAGATTTGTCCAAGTTATGTGATGAGGGAATTCAATTGGCATTAAGGAAATGGCACGGATTACCCCCCAAGTTCAGTAATTCTCATATCCCACTTTTGCACACATTCCAGCAATACGTGGAATTCATGGAAGCAAGCCAAGTATATTCCAGTCTTGTTTCAACTAATGCTCAAAATTTGGATGTTAAATCCCAGGATTTAAAGAGGGTATTACAAGTCTGGCGTGAAAGATTACCAAACATTTGGGACGATATAAATATTTGGAATGATTTGATCACATGGCGTCAACATGCTTTCCAGGTAATCAACGAAGTTTACATGCCTTTCATTCCAGTGCTTCAACAATCCAATTCTGGTAGTAATGCTAACTCATATGCTTACAGAGGATTCCATGAAATAGCTTGGGTAATCAACAGATTTGCCCATGTTGCCAGAAAGCATGGAATGGCAGATGTATGTATCAGTCAATTGACGAAAATTTATCAATTGCCAAATATTGAGATTCAAGAAGCGTTCTTGAAGTTGAAAGAACAAGTGAAATGTCATTACCAAAACTCCAACGAGTTAAATACCGGATTGGATGTCATTAGTAACACCAACTTGGTGTACTTTGCCACTCAACAAAAGGCTGAATTCTTCACTTTGAAAGGAATGTTTTTGAACAAGTTGAACCAAAAAGATGAAGCCAATAAAGCGTTTGCAACCTCGGTGCAAATTGATCTTAACTTACCAAAAGCATGGGCTGAATGGGGTCAGTTTAATGATCGTCGTTTTACCGATAATCCAAATGATATGGTCTACGCCAACAATGCCATCAGTTGCTACTTACAGGCTGCTGGTTTATACAAGAATGGTAAGACCAGAAGACTTCTTACCAGAGTATTATGGCTTATCAGTTTAGACGATAGTTCTGGGACGTTAACCCAGGCATTTGAAAACTTCAAAGGAGAAGTGCCAGTATGGTATTGGATCACTTTTATTCCCCAGTTACTTTCTGCTTTATCTCATAAGGAAGCAGGTTTGGCAAGACAAGTTCTTATTCGTATTGCCAAGAGTTATCCTCAAGCATTACATTTCCACCTCCGTACCACGAAAGAAGACTTTGCTGCTAAGCAGAGGCAATATATGGAGATGACGAGACACTCGAAATCGCCTTCTTCTAAACCAAACGAGGCAGAAACTGGAAACAAGGAAGAAAAAGATGAAACCAAAGTTGATGGTGAACCAGGTGCAGAAAAGGAAGAAAAAGATGAACCTAATGACAAAGAAGAAAAGGAAGACGAGCAAGACCTGAAAGAAGACAAGATGGATGAAGACAAGGAAGAAAGTAAAGAAGAAAAAGAAACAGAAAAAGACCCACAGGAAGTCAAATCCGAGAATAATGGGGCAAGTCAAGAAGAAAAAGATGGCTCAAGACCTCCATTTGGTGTCAATAACTCCACTCCGATTGGGGCAAGAAAATCATGGGAACATGTGGAAGAAATCATGGGTATCCTCAAGACTGCATACCCTCTTCTTGCTCTTTCTTTGGAATCACTTGTGGATCAAATTAACCAAAGATTCAAATGTACTGCCGATGAAGATGCTTACAGATTGAGCGTGGCCCTTCTTAATGATGGAGTTCAATACCTCAATAGACTTGGAAATCCAAGAGATGATGCCAAGTTGCCTCCCGTGACAGAGGCTAATATTACCAAATTTGCAGAAACAGTGCTTCCAAAACAAATAAGAACTGAATTTGAAAAAGATTTGGTGTTTGAAAAGCCAAACCTTGAGACATACATCAATAAATTGAGGAAATGGCGTGATAGACTAGAAGACAAGCTCGATAGGAGATTTGCTGAGATCAACCTCGAAAATCTTTGTCCACATTTGAGTGAATTCCATCACCAAAAATTCGAAGAAATTGAAGTACCAGGTCAATATCTCTTGAACAAAGATAACAATTCGCATTTTGTCAAGATAGACCGATTCTTACCTACCATTGATTTGGTAAGAGGTACAAATGCTTGCTATAAGCGGTTGAGAATTAGAGGACATGATGGAAGTGAACATATTTTCAGTGTACAGTTCCCAGCAGCTCGTCACTGTAGACGTGAAGAGTCACTTTTCCAACTTTTCCGGGTTTTCGGAGATACCTTGTCAAGAAAAGTGGAAACCAGACGTCGTAATATTCTGTTCACTTTACCCATTGCAGTTCCACTTTCTCCTCACATTAGAATTATCAACGATGATCCAGCAGATATTTCGCTTCAAAAGGTATATGAAGATTACTGTCGTCGTAATGGTAAGAACCGTGATGAACCTTTTATCTATACTGTGGAAAAGTTGAGAGCTGCTTTTGACCCCCGCTTACCTAAACCCGAGATTATGAGTATCAGAGTTGAAATTTTGAGTGCCATTGAAACGTTGTTGGTTCCATCAACTGTTTTGAAGAACCACTTTGTTGAAAACTATAAATTATTTGAAGATTTCTGGTTATTCCGTAAGCAGTTCACATCTCAATATGCTTCATTTATCTTTATTACTTACATGATGTGCGTTAACACCAGACAACCGCAAAAAATTCATGTTAACAAGAAATCAGGTAATGTTTGGACTTCAGATATGCTTCCATGTAAGATTGCCAGTAAAAATGCTTCATTGGATGCTTCCCAAGGTGGTAGACCGGCACCTTTATTCTACAACGCAGAATTGGTTCCATTCCGTCTTACTCCTAACATTCAGAAACTTATTGGAGAAACTGGAATGGAAGGTGTACTTTCTGTGTACATATTAGCTATTGCCAGAGCCTTGACGGAACCCGAGGCTGATTTGGAACAATATCTTACCTTGTTTGTTCGTGATGAGGTTATTTCCTGGTGTAGTCAACAAGATCCCCCACGGCCAATTCCCCAAGACAAACAATTAAGAGATATTGTTCGGGTGAATGTGGATATTATTGTTAAACGAGTGCTTTCGGTTGGTCATATATCATCTGGTCCTACTGTGGCTACTCAAAATGTCTTGGAACTTATATCCCAAGCCGTCAACCCAAGAAACTTGGCTGCTGCAGACACTTTGTGGATGGCATACTTCTAAAATGTAAGAGTGTATACTGTATATTATTGTGAGTAGAAAATTTATGTAATTTGATAAGAACATCTTTTAGATCTTATAAGCCGTCATTTCTATCATCTTTATCTGTTTTAACCATAAGCGTTGTGCTCTCCAGAGACTTGGTCAGATAATCAAACGTCTTTATCTTTTGTGATTTCTTATTTGTTCGATTCTTCAAATTCGATACTGCAGAATAAACAAGACCCGAGTTTGCTGCTGCCAAAACAACTCCAGCAGCGTGGAGGAATAGGGACACACAAGCAATAACTTGAATGTAGATAGTAACATCTGTTTTTACTGAGGCATGCACCTGACTATCGTAGTCATACAGATACATCTCCTCAACATTCAAAGCCGAGATGGCTGCGGGAATACAAAACATAAGACCGACAATCTGTAACACCAAAGAAGAAGAAAGGCTTATCAAAGACCTCATACTGGGGGCAGCAGACCCCAAGGGAAACAAGCAGCAACAAATAGTGAACTAGATCAGTTAGAAAAAAATTATGAAATTCTTAAAGGGCACCACGTACCATAAATCCATCGTAAAATGAGGCAATAACACAAATAGGTGGTCTGTTGACTACTTCATCGCAAGGAACTGATAGAAAGATACACAAATATTGGATAACCAAAAGCACCAAATACAGCAGCAAAAAGTAGTTCATTATTTTCAAGTTGTAAAAATTCTCTTCGTGAACCACCGGTGCTACCACCGGGTTACCCACAAAGCTTTCCAGCACACCAACATCTTCCAGTAGGTCGTCGAAGAGAACATTTCGAGGAATATTGAACATTGTTTTAGTTATTACAAAATGAGGTGTGATTTTTGGCTGCGAAAACACAAAGCTTTATGTATTGGCAAACGATATGCTGATAATCATAAATTCTGGGAACTTTGAGGTGTGGGGGGTACAAACGGGTTATTCTGTCTTTGTTCCACAAGTCGGTTGTAGAGACCTCTTTCTAACCGAGGAAACACTTTTTGAGATTCTTCGACTCCTTCACTGAGCCATAAACCCCAAGATCCCATCATATTGGCCATCAACATATCGGTGAAAAGTCTATCTCCAACCACAATGATCTCGTTGGCATTAGTGATACCCTGAGCTTCGAAATAGGTGAGAATTTCGTTGAAACATCCCGGTTTTTTCGTGGGATGTCTGAGCACAGTGACGCCGGTGTCGCGTTCCAATTTGGCGGCTTGTTCGTAGTTCAAATCATCATTGGTGCCAGCAGAGTTACTGACAATCAACACATGTTCTTTGGGGTAGGTTTTTAAAAGCAATTTCCAGGTTTCCTTGGATTGTTAGTACTGGTTTTCTACACAGACAAAAAGAACACATACTTCGTAAGCGGGCCACACCTTGTCATCATGGTCTTTGGCAAAACAGTTGTCCTTATCAAGAACCACACCTTTGATAGTCACGTCGTGGTTGGGGAGTTTGAAGGGGATAGTCATCTTATCAAAAGAGGCCACCGTTATGTGGGGGAGACAAAGGGATGGGTTGTATGCCAATCTGGAAACATTGAGAGTAGCACTAATATTAAACATTTAAAGGGAAGCGTGGAAGTAGTTTAATTCGCGATAACAACAAATTTTCATTTATCGCATGTCCGGGTAAGTAGCTCATATTTGAATATTTTTTTTCAAGCCAAAGTTTTCTTCATCCACTGATTGCAAGCATGTCCGATATACCTAAGAAGTCAAGAGTTGGCCGAAACCCGAACAGGGGCAAGGGTAAGTCAAGCGGAGAGAAGAATGGGTATAAAAAGGCACAGGAAGTGGCCAATGAAGAGTCAAATTCCGATGATTCCCAGCTGTGTGTCATTTGTGCTGAGAACATTATATATGCAGCTTTCACACCCTGCAACCATATAACGTGCCATAAATGTTCATTGAGGCAGAGAGCGTTATATCATAAGGATATTTGCTTGGTGTGTAGATCATCCAATGAGGCAGTGGTTATCTCCACCTATTCTGAATCTGATTATACTGATTTTACTGATTTACCAGCTTTTAACGAACAATTCAAAGTTTACTTCACCAGTCAGGAAATACACGATACGTGTATGAAATTGTTGGAATATAGATGCTCTTTGAAGGATTGTGGACAAAAATTTGACGCCTTTAAATCGCTTCAAGACCATACAAAACAGGCACATAATAAGTTCTTTTGTCTTATTTGCTATAATAACAAAAAAGCATTCATACCCGAGTTAGCATTATACTACTACAAGCCGCTTCAAACGCATCAGACGGTGGGTGACGGGTTGGGGTTCAAAGGTCATCCGGCTTGTCAGCATTGCATTAAAAAGAGATTCTACTCAGAAGATGAGTTGAACATTCACATAAGAGATAATCACGAAAGATGCCATATATGTGATCAACACAATCCCAAAACTGCAGACTATTACAAAGACTACAACGCTTTGTATTCCCACTTCAAAAGTGACCATTATGTGTGCAGTGTACAGTCATGTTTGGATCAGAAATTTGTGGTTTTTAAAGAAGAGCTAGATTTGGCTGCACATATGGTAGAGGTACACGCATCCTTGGTAGGAGGAAACAAGTTCACAATAGGTAGTGCAAGGGCGTTCAGGTCCCAATTATCCACATTTCAAAGCAACACCCCCACCAGAAATAATCAAAATACAAACAATGAAGAAGATGACTCTTACAAGGTGAAGAAAATGAGGTTTGAAGAAAGAGCCAAACACTATTTCCATGGCGAAGCATCTAAGATGGTGGAATTCTTGCGGATCAATGAGTCGTTCAAGGCAAGCTCAATGGATGCAACTCAAGTATCTGATGCTTACAAAGAATTATTTCCCAAGCAAACAACAGAAGAAATTGTCATTCTTCTCAAGGAGTTCTCCGAGTTGTTTGCACCAAGTAATAGTAAACACAAGGCATTAGAGGACACAATCAACTCCATTTCTAAGAAGGCTTCAGACGCAGACTTTCCTATTCTTGGAGGTAGAACCGGAAGCCCTATTGCTAATATTCATGGTTGGGGGTCCAATGGAAATAGTCGAAACTCATCCACTGATAGATTTCCGGTTTTGGAAAGACCAAACAAAACGTCTAAAGTGCCACAGGTGCCTTCTAATCCTAAGATAAGGTATACTGTTATTGCTAAACTGAAGCCTAAAGCCACGCTGGTGGTCAATCAGATTCCCAACACAAATTATAAGCCCACTTACCTAAGCAGCCAGTCTTCGTCGTCGTCGTTGTCGATATCCCCAGGCCCTGCAACCTCGTCCCTGTCAAAACCACAAATTTTAGACTCCAAGTTCCCTCCACTTGAAAAGAAGCAGATGAGAAAAACGTTTCCTCGAGTTAATCCGGTTTCGGTGACCCCTGTACGGAACTGGAATTCCATACCCTTAAGTACACCTTCTGCTTCATCTGATGAAGATTGGGGAAGCATTGCCATAGTCGACAGGAAGAACCAGAAGAAGAAAGCCGGCAAGTAAAAATGGTTAGCACACGCCGAATAAGTCAGTTAAATGCGATGAAAAATATTTATTATTAACACTCGATGTTCAGACCCAGTTTATTGAAAAGAGCAGCATTCAGCCTATCACATGCTTCCAGTAGTACAGCAAGGTATGTGGGGAGATCCACTACAACACATTTCGCCCCCCTTACTGCAGGATATCCGAATTCTCTCCTGAATCAGAGATTTCCCATCAGCCAAAGATTTCATAGCACCAGAGACGATAAAAGTGCCAGTTTCAAAGTTGACGATCCACAGCTCATGATAGCCTTTACATGTAAGAAGTGTGATACCCGATCTTCACACACATTCTCAAAACAGGCATATACCAAGGGGACTGTGGCGATCCAGTGCCCTGGTTGCAACAATCGTCACCTAATTGCTGATAACTTGAAAATTTTCGAAGACCAGAAGTTCAGTCTCGAAGACGTCTTAAAGGCCAGAGGCGAGTCTATGTCCACTTCCACCGATGACCTTGTGTTTAATGACATTCCCGAAAGTTTGAAATCCATGATAGGTCACCATGCCAAAGATGCTCCTGAGGAGTACCAGAAAAAAGGAGAGGTGGCTGAAACTGGCCTTCCAAAGGGCAAGCCATAGAGTTATGTTAATGTAGAATCTTGTAAATAATATAGATGGACCAAAGACGGTTTGCGCACGACCGTGTAGATAATGGCTCGCATTTGAGTGTAAACAAAGACATCTCAAATAAGAAACGTTGACTAACTACACAAAAGTACATTGTAAATGTCGACCCAAACGTTGCCCAAGAAGAGGAATAGGTATGGGGAGGTTCAGAGGTACCATTCCGGGGTTCAGGATTTGGCCAATAAAGGGCGAGTGATCTCAGGAAGAAGCGTGTCAAAAAGCAAAAGAGTGATTTCGAATCGGGGTGATTTATTTGAACATGAAGGAGAGACCTCGTTAGGAGAGGAAGCCATCAATTTTGATTTAAATAAGAACACTATAATGTCCAATTTCGAGGAATGGATCAAGTTGTCCACCGATAATAAAATCACCACTAAAAATTCGTGGCAATTTGCTTTGATTGATTATTTCCACGATTTGAATGTTATTAAAGATGGTGACGATATTAATTTCCAGAAGGCGTCTGCTACGTTGGATGGGTGTGTAAAGATTTACAGTAGTAGGGTTGAGTCCATAGCCACAGAAACAGGAAAATTATTGAGTGGGTTGGCAAATAAAAAGAACCAAGAAGGTGATTTAGAGGAAGAAGAGGATGATAACGATGGCGCCGAAGTGAATGAAAATGGTGAATCAAAGAAAACCAGGAAAATAAACAAAGTGGTGGAATCCACAGTGGTTGGATTTGACACTATAAGAATAAAAAAGCTTGAACAGGAATTAGCTATTGATCCGTTGTTCAAGAAAGCTTTGGCAGAGTTTGATGAGGGTGGAGCCAAAAGTTTATTGTTGAATACCCTTAATATCGACAAGACTGGTAGAGTGGTTTTCGATGCTACTACAAATAATAACAAATCCGAGAATGAGGCTAGTATAAAAGAGGAAACTAAAGGTACAGAATCCATGAATCTTGGTAAAATAGAGAATATGTTATTCAAAAACGAACAATTGAACGATTTGGTTATATGTCCATCAATGGAGCAATTGAAAGTAGTGCTCAATGATATAGATCAAGCCAAATCGATTCTTTCTGATGTTAATAATAAGTATTTGGATGAATATAGCCAAGGGCTAGATGAAAAGTCTATTAGCAAGATAGAAGATGCTGAAGGCTTTGATTTCAATGACTATAATGATAACAAATTCGATGATGATAATGTTGGTTTTAATGACTTGGAAGCCAATGATAATGAAGGAGATAATGATAACGACCTGGCAAATGGTGATAATGAAGACCACAATGACGATAATTATGAGCTTGGACCGGGAAATCAAATTCTTGATCAAGATTTGATGGCATATTTCGATGAAACAATGAAGAGTAATTGGAGAGGTCCTGAGCATTGGAAGGTCAGTGCCTATAAAAAGTCCAAAAATATCGCAGAACACCGAAACGAAGAAGACAAAGAGGACCAAGACCCCATTGAAGCCAATACCAAGACCATGTCCGTGCTGAAACCATCAAGATCAAAGAAAGAAGCTAACCTCGTCAACTTCTTCGATGATGATCTTGATGAAGATGATTTATTTGCCAAACCTCATAGTGTAGCTTCATTGAGAAAGAAAGATACCCCGATAGAAGCAAATCTACCGGAAGATATCCAATACAACTCCAACAGATTAATCACCTTATTCTTGAAACGGGAGAACAAGATTCTTTTTTACCCCAAAGTCCACAAATCCACCACAGAGAACCAATTCACCGATGAAAATTACTTTGCCGACAAATATGACCAACACGACAGGATGGCGTCTTTTCACCAAGCACAATTCGAGGAAATCAACCAAGATTATGAAGATGAAGGGGATGTTTTTGGAGGAATTGACTTCAACGATGCGTTGGAGGATGCCGCAGAGTTTAAAGACGGAATAGACAAGAAAGAGACTGATAATGATGATAACAATAACAACAACTTACTTATTGGTGGAAGGAAAGTCCGACCCGAATATGTCAACTTTTCAAGAATAGCGAAGAGGGTAGATATCAAGTTGTTGAAAGATAATTTGTGGAAGGGTATAAAACAGGAGATACCGGCACCAGAAGAGACACAAGAAATAACGGATGTTACTGAGTCGGGTAAGACCAAGAAGTTTGGAGATTTGGTTGAAACCATTGGCCGCATGTATGGTAATGAAGAGAAGAAGGACTTATCTACCAGCTTTTGTTTTATTTGCCTATTACATTTGGCCAATGAGCATGAATTGACTGTTACGAGCAATGAGCTTCATGATGACTTGAAAATTACTGGGTTTTAACGGCATACCTGCTGTGGAGTGTAGAGTAGAATGATTTCGGTTAGTACACGAAACACAAATTAGGCGTGATTTTTTCGCGACTCGCCACTATGTAATCACAATCACCGTTTTTTCTCTTGAGTTCTTTAATACGTTTCAAGAGCTTTACACAAAAACGATGAATTTGGTTGTCTTGGACAAACTTACTATGGCCAGAGGTATAAAATCTCTAACTAGAATGAGCACAAGAAACGCCCATACTGCTGGAAACCTCACCAGAGTGGGACTTTTTCCTTTTAACAGGCAGGTTCCGGGAATATGGAAACCAGTGGTAGGGAAGAGATTCGTATCAAATTCCACCATAAGTTTGTTACAGTCACAAGAACAGATAGCCAACACTGACTTGAAGAATACCGTAGCCCAAGCCGAGTTCTATAAATCACTTTTGGCAAATAATTATCCACATATCGTTGTTCAAAGGTTCGAGACTCCGGGAATTGCATCGTCACCTGAATGTACCAGTTTATACGTGGATGCCTTGAATAAGATCGGTAAAAAAGGCAAAGCCGAACAGGTGCTGAACACTTTAAATGGATCTGGTCAAACAGCCACCAACGGACTCCCTACCGGATTTGGTTCGAAATATGAACCAGTTCATGTTATAGTGAGCGAGAGCATATTCACCATCATTTCCAAGTGGTTGAAATGGATTGTACTGGTGGGATTGTTGACGTACGGGGTGGTCAATGCTTTCAACTATCTAGTGGAAAATGGCACCATTTTCAAAAACACTGAAGTTGTTGATAAATCTGTTGATGTTAGTCAACTGACAGTTAAATTCACTGACGTGTGTGGGTGTGACGAAGCAAGGGCTGAATTGGAAGAAATTGTTGAGTTTTTAAAGGATCCATCCAAGTTTACAGGATTAGGTGGTAAATTACCCAAAGGTGTATTGTTAACTGGTCCTCCAGGTACCGGTAAGACGTTATTAGCCAGAGCTACTGCAGGAGAAGCAGGAGTTCCATTTTTTTTCATGTCGGGAAGTGAATTTGATGAATTATATGTGGGTGTTGGTGCCAAAAGAATCAGGGAATTGTTTTCTCAGGCCAGAGAAAAATCACCAGCCATCATCTTTATTGATGAGTTGGATGCTATTGGAGGAAAGAGAAACCCGAAAGATCAAGCTTATGCCAAGCAAACATTGAATCAATTATTGGTGGAATTGGATGGGTTCTCTCAAACCAGTGGAATCATTATTATAGGAGCTACCAACTTTCCAGAAAGTTTGGACAAAGCATTAACAAGACCTGGAAGATTTGACAAAGAAGTTAATGTGGACTTGCCAGATGTAAGAGGTAGAGTGGATATTTTGAAACACCACATGAAGAATGTTGAGACATCGGAAGATGTTGATCCTTCTATTCTTGCTAGAGGTACTCCTGGATTGAGTGGTGCCGAATTGATGAATTTAGTGAACCAAGCTGCCGTTCATGCGTCTCAATTATCAGCCCCAGCTGTTGATATGAATCATTTTGAATGGGCCAAAGATAAGATCCTTATGGGAGCTGCCAAGAAGAAGATGGTGATAACTGAAGAAAGCAGAAAAAATACCGCCTACCATGAAGCAGGGCATGCCATTATGGCAATGTTCTCAAAAAATGCTACACCTTTATACAAGGCCACTATTCTTCCAAGAGGAAGAGCTTTGGGTATTACTTTCCAGTTACCAGAAATGGACAAGGTTGATATGACCCGTAGTGAATGTTTTGCAAGATTGGATGTTTGTATGGGAGGAAAAATTGCCGAAGAAATGGTGAATGGGTACGAAAATGTGACATCTGGTTGTTCCAGCGATTTAAGTAATGCCACAAATGTCGCTAGAGCAATGGTGTTATCATACGGAATGAGTGATGTTATTGGACCAATCAAGTTGAGTGACGACTGGGAAAGTTGGTCTACAAGCTTAAGAGATTCAGCAGACAAGGAAATCAGAAAGTTTTTGGTGGACAGTGAAGAACGGACCAGAAAAACTTTGAAGGAGAAGAACGTTGAGTTGAAAAGGTTGGCTGAAGGATTATTGGAGTACGAAACATTGAACAAGGAAGAGATGGAAAAAATAGTAAAGGGTGAACGAATCAAGAAGAACAAGCTTATAAGCAATACGGTCATCAAGTCCAATAAGCAGTATGAACCAATAAAGGACACCGAGCCAATCTCGTAGACTCGGATAGACCTCATAGCATGTCGGAGAGACGAATTGTAAATAAGTAGATTTAATGCACGAAGAAAGAAAATATGGCAGTAGAGCCCAATAGGGAGTGGGGTAGATCTGTGGAGGCTATGACTAATCATTCGTGAGAATGACAAGTGCCTGTAACAATTCGAAATGATATTTTGCATCATAATGACGGAAACAAAAATTGAGTTAAATACGTTATAAATAGATAGAATGTCCTTTTTCCAAACTATGAAACAATGATGAGATGTTTTTTAGCTGACATCGCTTGAGTAAACTTATGGTACCAATAGACATATCTGAGTTTTAATTCAAAGATAGGCATTTACGATAGTGATGAGCCCTGAAAAATAATCCCTTTTGGTTGATTTTGAGTACCAATTACTCATATTCCTATTTGGGAAGGAGAATCAGCCTTGTATATATAAAGCAAGAAAAATCCTTTTTTCTCATTAATCAATAAAGTAGAATAAGATTTGAATTGTATTTTACTTTAAAGACTAAAAACCGGTAGTATATACATAACCGGTACTTATAGCTTAGATTTCCCAAAGAGAAGAACAATGTCATCAGTTACAATGGATAGATTCGTTAATCTCGATAGATGTTCAACAGTCAGAGTCCCTAGTGGAATTAATGACAGATTCTAAATTATTTGAGCCCCAATCACTTAGTGGGTCTAATGTAGACGAAGAATACAGAGAAGTCTCTCCTGGAAGCTGTGGAAGTACCTATATGAGTGGATTTGGAAGTTGTGGAAACGATAGTGGGGGATATGAAAGCTCTGGTGATACAGCATCAAGTTATGATTTATTATTATTTGATAGCTTTTACCAGGACTTTGAACCTCCCACTATGGCTTCCCAACCAGTCAGTGTGGCATCCAGTGGATCATCGACTGATGTGAAGACACCGGTGCGTCTGAGTTTGAAATGGGTTGATGAAACAACTACTTTCATAAAGCCGGAAGAAAAGGCTGTGGTTTTTGCGGAGCTGTTGTCACAAGCAGAAGTGGAGAAGGTGCGAAAGAGAGTAGCCAAGAAGAAGAGTCGGCCTCTTGATAAAGTACAAGTCAAGAGTCAAGATGATATCAAGAAGGTGCGAAATACGCTTGCGGCCCGAAGATATAGGGAGAGACAACGGCGAGATTTCGAGACTCTCGATGCACGAATTAAACAGCTCGAAGAAGAAGTTTCTGCATCCAAGGTGGAGAAGAGGTGGTGGCAGATGGAGGCCGAGAGGTGGAAGGAAGAGGCCCTAGGTAGGCGAGACTCAAGTTAATAAAATTTCAATAAACAGTAGTAGATTGAGAGGTGAGAAAGTGTAGATGTAGAGAAATGCGAGGGCTTAAGCAAGAAATGGCAAGCACGTGTTCCTACCGTATGTCCTAACGTATAAGATGTTGAAGAGGTAGATCTAACAAAATATCACTGTATATAATTTATACCAGAAATAGACTCGCAAGTGCCAGTCCAATTACAATCATCACGTCAACAAGAAGTAACTTTCTGACATCAGCTTATATACAGTCCACACACTGCGGCAGAGCTAATAATCTCATCAGTATATCAGCCCCACGTGGGTGCTAACGTGCTTATTGCACACCAACTACAACTAGATCAATTACTACAATAGTCTTTCTATCACAAGATACTTGGAATAATGCTAGGAAACTCTTTGAAAAGGAGTTTTTGTTCTTACAACTATAGCCTTTGAAATACCACGAAACAAGTCAAAAGGCTTGGTGAATCATCTACATGGGTATGGACGACTAGTTTCCCGTACGAATTCCATGGTCACTTTCCGAGTTATTTTAGACTAATTAAATCAAATTGACCTGGAGTTGGTTGAATATCTTGAGGTGGTTGAATATAAGTGTATGTAAAACTTTACGCTATTCTTCTTGTAAGTCTGCATCCCAACCCAATGCCCACTTCTCTTATACACCTTCATAGCTGAATACATAGGTTCTAGTCAAATTAAAGGAGCATATTTAGCGAAATATGCATAGTAAAATAAAAAATAAAAAAAGACTATTGTGATCGCCAGTAGCAGCCACTTGAATTCATATAAATAGTATTAAGCTTCCAAAATTTTCAATCGTCGATATTTTCTGGTCAATTCTTGGTAAACGTTATACTTTTGTGTTTATTTATATTCATCAGAGTTGTTTCTTGAAGTTGGTACTAGATCCTTGTTCTACGGTCTCATTCCTGGTGTAATAATTCTGCACGGATTCAACCAAGGACACCTTTGGTCTAATTCTTGGTCTATTTCACTGCACTGATTCAACCAAGTACATCACACCGACACTGGTACAAACTACAGAATCCAAACAGATTATAGAATTCCAACAAAACTCACCCCGTACATTTCGTGAGCAAGGTGAAATTGAGCCTCAAAAATAACTATCAAGAAAAGGGTCTCAAAAAGAAGTACTTCCGAAATATGATGGAAGAAACTCACTGGGACACCCTTAGTCCCAACAAATCAGAATCATTCTTTGAAGCAAACGAACAGATGTACGGCAACTTTGACGTGTCGAAAGTGGGTAATTACCAAACTGAAGACCCCTTCATATTGAGTCAAATAGATAACGAGCTTTACGAACAACACCTGAATCACGACAACTATGATCAAGGTCTGTCACATCCACACCCTTCCAGAGACTCCTCTGTACACCTAGTACGGAATCCTAGTCACCAACGTCAACTCCCCCAGTCGAATCGTCAAAATGCCAACCAAGACCTTCGTCACAGCCAAGACTCAAGGCTTGAGCCCAACGGGATACGAATGGATAAGCTAAACGATTTGTCCTTGGATAACTACGAGTTTGTATTGGACGAGTCCAATATTAATGTTGATGAGAATCTACGATCTTATACACCACACCTGGTGCATCTGGGCCCTCTTTCCAATGGTTCCAATGGTTCCCATGTCAGTCCCGATAAAGAAGAAACATATCACTATCACAACTCATCGTCTGCATTTCCTCCAACATCCTCTGTCCAGAATACACCCATTATGTTACCAAAAGGGAAAAGACTAATTAATGAATCTGGGGTAATCAGCAGTCCTATATTACCTAGTCAGAATGACAAATCTTTCAACAAACAACACTATTATCACAAGGCCACCAGAAACAAGTCAAAAGATGCACTCGAGCAATTGCCCCATCAACATCACGTCCGTCCAGATGTGGTGTTTACGCCCTTAGTATCACCGCATGGAACTCCCCTTGACTCAAAGAACAAACAAAATCACTCCAGGGCCATTCAGGCGTCGTTTGAACCATTGACCTCTCCCGCATTGACGGCCCAGGCTTCAAATCAATACAATACAGCTCCCCATGAGACTCTAGCCAAAAGAAGGTCTTCTTCGTCAGTATTTTCCACCGTGGACGAAAATAAGCCCAATACCTTTAAAAGAAGAACTCCCCACGGGACCCCAGTTATCCTTGACCAAAATGGGTCCCACAGCAGTATATCCCCTGCAGCTTTTGAAAAGTTACCGGAAGCGTCCATGACCAGATCCAATGCCACTTCTTCCTCCAATTCCACCCCAATGCTACCACCACAATCGTTCAAGAAAATAGATCACGAAACCACAAACGCTTCACCCCAGTTGATGGGATTCACTATGGGTAAACTTGCCAAACTGCAGAGCACCTCCCGAGTGCAGGAAAGCCCGGTGCTACGGTCTCGGAAATCGTCTTTTGGCTCCACTAAATCTAGTGATACTTCCCCAAATTTAGTACCGGCTTCACATAATGCTAAAGAGGGAGGATACGAAAAACCTTCTTCTAAAAAAGCCAGTCATAAACTAGCAGAACAAGGCAGAAGAAATAGGATGAACATAGCGGTGCAGTCATTGGGGTCTTTGATCCCGCAAAATTACCACGATCGGGTGTCTATACCGTCAAAGGCCACGACTGTGGAGTTGGCTTCGAGCTATATTAAGGATTTAATGAAGGAACTTGAAGCGTTGAAGCGCTGATGGACTGTATGTTAGTGTAGTATTAGGAAGTAGTAATAATCTATTTACTATCTATGTTAGGTATCCTGGACACGGGAAATAGTTGTAGGCACGGGAAATGTATTTTGGCACGGGAAATAAATAGGCGCACTAGGCAAACAATACGGGAAACCCGAGGCTGTAACAATTTCCCGTTTCACCGCCTTAAAGTGCATACGTCGAAGTGAACGGCTGAATCGTATATAAGTCATGCCGTTTCTCATGAATTACAGTAATTTGACAGATTTAACATGGCAGATGTACAAAAAGAAAAACCCGAGATGTTCATTGAAAATGATGCGGGTGATGGTACCAAGAGAGAAGAATTGTACTTGACAGGTTTTAAATTATACCTTTGTGTGCTCTCAAATGTGTGCTGTTTAGTTTTAATAGGACTTGATCAAACAATCGTATCCACGATTTTAAACGACGTGGGAAGTCATTTTAATGCTCTAAATAAAGTGGGATGGTTGGTGTCTGGGTTTTTATTGCCTACTACTGTTTTTGCAGCAAATTGGGGACAGCTTTCTATTATTTTTGGGAGAAAATACGCCATGTTGGCAGCCGTAGTTATTTTCGAATTAGGGTCGGTGGTGTGTGCCGTAGCCAACAACATGAACACTTTAATCGGGGGCCGGGTTTTGGCAGGGGTGGGGGCTAGTGGCATTCAAGGTCTTGCATTTATCATCTGCTCAGAGATTACTCCAATTCATAAGAGACCTTTTATATTTGCTTTATTGGGAGTAGTGATGTCTATCTCTGTGGTTCTTGGTCCGGTAATTGGAGGCCTTTTGGCAACAAATGTGTCATGGAGATGGTGTTTCTACATTAATTTACCTATTGGGGCAGTGGCAGTAACTTTCTTTTATTCCACTTTCAATCCTCCATTGCCTAAATTTGACTTCAAAACAAAATTCAAATTAATTGACTACTTGGGATGCTTTTTAATCGCTTCAGGATTAAGTTTGTTCTTAGTATCACTCACCTTTACTACCACAGGCCAATTTCCTTACAAATCGGCTGCAACTATTTCATGTCTTATTTTAGGAGTTTTGTTAACTGGCTTATTTGGATTGTGGAACTTCAAGTATTCAAGAGTACCTATGATCCCGCCAAAAGTTGTACAATCATGGGGGGTTCTAGCTGCTGCTTTAGCTAATTCGTTCACTTTTTCTTTTTTCATGTCCATGATATTATATTTATCCATTTATTACCAAGTTATCTTCAATGAGAACCCCATGCATGCCGGATTGAGTATCTTGTCCCTTGTGATTCCCACCATCATCTCCGCCATTTCCACTGGTATTGCTATTGGAAAAACAAGGTACGTCAAACCTTTCTCAGTAGTTGGTGCCGTACTTGGTGTGGTAGGGCTGGGATTGACTACGCTTTTGAATGAGGACTCGACTCTGAGTCATAAAATAGGGTTGGTGATTTTAGTAGGGGTCTCTGCTGGGATGTTGCAGCAATCCTCCATCACAGGGGCTCAAGTGCATGCACCTAAGATAGACGGTGGGGTGATCATGTCTTCTTCATTTATGATGTTTCTGAGAGCCTGGGGAGGCTCTTGGGCCTCTATTGTCAGTGATATCATCTATAACTCGTCTTTGAACAACAAGTACAAAGCGGCTTATACAGCACTTCCCGAAGGAGGTTTGAAACTGGCATTAAAACTGTTCAAAATTAGTGAACTTTCGCTGGATTCGTCTGTGTTGAGCAGTTTAACACCGGAAGCGACCAAATTTGTCAAGCGGCAAATCATGTCTTCCATCCGGAATGTGTACTACTTTTGTATTGGTACTGCTGTTATTGCGTTAATATTTGCAGTTTTGGGGTCGGGTGCAAGGGTTCCTTCAAAGGACCAGGTTGTAGAAAAGTTGGAGGACAGAGAAGAGGGTGAAGTAGAGGGGCTGATTAAAGATGGCCATTCGCCAGTGTAGTTAAGATTTGATGTTTAAATCGTATGGTATACGATATTCTACAAGGTTAGATTTAAAAAGTAAAAATAAATTGGACGAGACAGGAATCGAACCAGTGACCTTTTGCTTGCAAGGCAAACGCGCTACCAACTACGCCACACGCCCATTTTAGGGTTCTTAAAAAGGCAAATGCCTATTATCGCCGGATACGTCATTCAATGCATACCCAAAGCTATCCCACCCTTGGTGTCCGCTAAGACAGAGTCTGTGGTGGGCGCAAAGACGTACCCCAGCATAGCAGACTCTCCCGGCCTTTTGGCTGTAACACAAAATAACCTTTTTTAAACAACCCGTCTAAACCCGCTAATCGCCTTTAAGACATATTCTCATGGATGCCGTACATGATAGGCTATTAAACCGGTAACTTTCGCTCTAGATCCTCTAAAAAGTCACAAACAAGTAGATGCGGTGGTATTCTGTTTTGTACGGGTTAGCTTGTGCTGCTGTGGTCGACAGTTTGTCGGTTCCCCAATCTCCTTTCAATTTACCAGCTGCAAACAAAGAAGACGGCTTTTTGAAGCACGTTCACGACGAACTCAAGACAAATGATTATTCGTCTGAAATTAAGAGTCAATGGGCCCAGTCCATGGCTAAAAATGGAGAACAATTGTCTCGGGTAGCCAAAGGTTTTAAAGGGACTCCCTTTACCGAAAAGATGTTTGATGAAACTGTTAGAATCCACACTTACCAATCCCATAAGCTTAGAATCAAGAAGACTCCTAATAATCTCGGCGTTGATGATGTAAAGCAGTACACCGGGTACTTTGACATCGAAGAAGAAGATAAACACTTATTTTACTGGTTTTTTGAGAGTAGAAACGACCCAAAAACAGACCCTATTGTGTTATGGTTGAACGGAGGACCTGGATGTTCCTCCATGATGGGGCTTTTCTTCGAGTTGGGTCCCTCTTCTATTGGAGAAGACTTAAAGCCTGTTAGAAACGATTACAGTTGGAATAATAATGCTTCTGTGATCTTTTTAGATTCTCCTGTTAACACAGGATACTCTTACTCCAGTCACGAAGTCAATAACACCTTTGTTACAACCCATGATGTCATAGCGTTCTTGGAAATCTTTTTCACAAGGTTCCCGGAATACTTGGATGTGCCCTTCCACATTGCCGGAGAATCTTATGGGGGACACTATGTTCCTGTATTAGGTAGAGACATTTTGGCAAAAAAAGACAAGAATTTCGAGTTGCTGTCAATTATGGTTGGAAATGGGTTGACAGACATGTTGGTGCAGTATGAATACTACCAGCCCATGGCTTGTGGAGAGGGTGGACAAACAGCTGTTCTTGATGAGGAAACATGTAAAATTATGAAAGATAATATTCCCAAATGTGTTTCTTTGATTAAAAAGTGTTACGAGACCGAATCACCAGTTGATTGCTTTCCTGCCACTGAAATTTGTAATGATTACGAGATGACTCCATATTCAGACTCAGGTAGGAATATGTATGATGTGACAATGATGTGTCAAGAGAATCCTCTTTGCTATGATGAAATCACTTACATTCAACAGTATTTGGAATCACCAGAAGTGAAAATTGCTGTTGGAGCCGAAGTTAACCATTATGCTAGTTGCAATAACGATATAAACTATCATTTCCGGTTGATGGGTGACTGGATGCAATCTTATTTCCGAGATGCTATTATTGATGTTTTAGAGCAAGAATTACCCGTCTTAATTTATGCAGGTGATAAAGACTTTATTTGCAACTGGTTAGGTAATCAAGCTTGGACAGATAGATTGAAATGGTCTGGGAGTGAAGGGTTTGGCAATGCTTCCATTGAAGAATGGCACAATGGTGAAGTTCATGCAGGAAATGCTAAGAACTACAAGAACTTTACATTCTTGCGTGTCTTCGAAGGAGGCCACATGGTACCCTACGACCAGCCTTCCAATGCTTTGGATATGTTTAACCGGTGGGTAGCTGGAGACCATGCATTTGTGTAGGAAAATGTAGAAAGAAGTACTTTAGAGAAGTGAAAGAGGAAGCACAGTTTGTCAATTCTGCGGCTCATTGAACCTTATGCTCTAATTCCATGGTGAAATTCTTGATTCCTATGCTACTATATCACTCTTGCTCTGGCCACCAGTTCGGCTTCACCACCTTTATTCCTATCACCTTTGCACCATTAAAGTCGGGGATTTCCACCTTAAAAAACCGCCTATCCACGTCCTTCAAGTTCACCAACATGAACCCCAAATTATCCTTCACCGAAAGGAGCTTACCTGTGGTGAGTTTTCTGGGCTTAGGACTAGCACCAAAAGGCGAGTTGCCAAAAGGAGAAGGAGCAGACTCCTTTGGTGGCTCATCTTGAAGTGGAGTCACTTCAAACTTGGTGATATTTGAACTGTTTATTTTTTTTAATTGTTGAAGTACTTCATCATTTTCGATCAATTCCAAGTCATCAGTGTCGACGTTTTCAAGATTAACTTGGTTGATTTCAAAAAATTGAACCGGCACGATTCTTTTCCGAATCACTCCACTATTAAAGGTTCTTATGGTCAATTCCTGACCTACATAACACCCTTTATCTAGAGATAAGCCGTTTATGTAGTCCAAATTCATATCAAATGGTAACAAGCTGTAATTTGGAGGAGAATCCTTCGATTCATATAACCCATTGACGTACCGTCGTTTGTCAACCACCTCTTCCTCCACTTCTTGCACTTCAAACTCGGATTTGAATTCTTCACTGAATAACTCATCAAATGCAATAGCAGTTTTAGTGACGAATTTCAAACCGAAATTTGGTATCCTATTATCAATGGCTACGCCCACCAAGTTGTCACCCACCTTTTTATTTACAACAGCACTATCATTAATGAATTTAGCGGCATTTTCAAGGGCTTCTCTTGGAGTATGGGTAGTGAAATATTTCACTTGTAGATGATCTAGAAATTCGTCAAATTTGAGCGAATCGTTGTAGTAGTAGTACGAGTGGTACTCCCTGTTATCTAATTCCACTTTGGCCATAAGCTTATGTAGTTTCAACACCATGTTTAATTTATTTGAAACACTATTTTCCACCTCCACCAAATAAGAGGGCTCAGTTTGGGTAGTATTTGCTGCAAAGGGAGAAGCGTACAAAAAACAGTCGGCGAGGACTCTTCCCTTGGAATTCAAGAAAATGGAGTTTAACCCGTCCCTCCTTATCAAGATTTCGTTGTCAGGATCGAAAATGTCTTCATGCATTAGACCCCAATTCTCATTCATGTTGATGATCTTGTTCAAATTCATGTGCCTAGATTCCACATCGCTGATGGTGTACTGGTTTTTTTTGATGATATTGGGCAAGAAGCGGGAAGTCACTAGGCCATTGAGGAACTTTGCCGCCTCTTGTCCCGAGACACTTATTAGCAGCTTTGATAGTTTCGCAAATCCGGCTCTTGGAATCATTAGTAATTTTTCACTGCGAGAATTTGGAGAAGAGAGAGACCGTATAAGCAGGGGCATGGAGAGACGCAGAGACGCAGAGACGCAGAGACGCAGAGACGCAGAGACGCAGAGACAAGAGACGCAGAGACATAGAGACAAGAGACGCAGAGACAAAGGCACAAAAAGACCCAGACTTGCTTAACGCTTATATATAAATATCACTATAACTCATTGAAAACACTTGAAACTTCACATCACTAGTCCAATGATCTGCCAATCTCGTGCTTCGCTTTAGGCTTTGGCTCCGGCGAAGAGGAGCCACTTTTCAAATCTGCCATGGCCACAAATCCAAATCGGGGCAAGTCGTCGTTACTCTTGTTTAACTTATCTCTAATCCGCTCATTCAAATCTTGTTTCTCCTTCAAGTCTAAATTTTTGTCTTCAGCTACGAGATTGTGAGACGAATGGTTTCGAGAATGCATCAAAGATGATAAACTCGATATAGAAGGACTATTCAAGTAACTTTGGGTCCTATTAAGTTCAGTATTTCTCGAATCCAATTCCCCAAAATCAAAATACCCATACCCACCCAAATAATCAAACTCGCTTGAATTATTGGAGTTAGATGAGTCGTATGATTCATCTTGTTCAAGACGTGTAGTTTCTCCATCACGGTCGTGTTGAAGCAAAGGAAAACGATTCAAAGGAATGGTGTATTGATCAACGGACAACTCAATAGGGTGTCTTGTTGCGGGAGAATCGATATTCAAGTTCTTCAATTCGTGCTCGATTCTGATCTTCTGCAACTCAAGACGACGGAGATCGTTGTCCTGGTTCAAATTGATGAGTAAATCGGACTTGGACACTAATAAAGTCTTAAATTCTGTAATCACTTTCACCAATGTGTTCAAAATCCGGTCATTTTGCCGAAATTTCGAACACAATGTCAACAAAACCTTATCCTGGTGAATGATGTATCCGACTCCAAGTCCTTGGTCACTTGCAGGAGGAATTCCAAACAAGTACAAAGCTGGATTACCACAATTGGAAATAAGCAATTCTGGGGTCAAAATGCGGTTCAATATTGGGTTCGATAACAAAGGAACGTACTTGTCTTTGAGTTCTTCAAAGTCAGGTAATTCTGGGATAGTGTGGTGTAAACTATTCAAGAATTTGGACCCATTTGGTGATTTGAGAACTTGCAATAAAGATGTCAAATGCCTTTCAAACCCACTGCCTCGCATCGCCTCAATGTACTGGTTGTGATGGATGTGGCAACACCTTTCGAAAGCTTGTAATTTCTCTGCACTGGAAGAATTGGAAATAAATAACTTGACAAGATTTGAAGTTTCATCGTTTTGAACTGCAATCAACTCAGTTCTAGCATCTCTGAATTTCCGAGTGGTTATAGGTTCCAAGGTGTTTGAGATCTTACCGTATAACGAGTAATTTGTGATCTGGAAACAAATCTGGAGGAAGGAATCAGCAGAAATATTGAAACTATCCAAAAGATCAGAATTCAACTTAATTTTTATGGTGGTGTAAAGATGCTGATTAATCAAATCTGCCAACCTGGTTTCCGATAAGTGGATCAAGTTGGATAATTCCGGAGTAATATTGAAAACCAACCGTTTGTAACCTGGCTTTTTAAACTTATTTGAAACGAACCGAATGACACTATTATCATCTTCGGTGTTAAATAAAGTGTACTCAATAGCATTGATATTTTTTGCCAACTTCAAAATGGAGTCGGTATATATATCACTGATAAATCGCAAGATGGCAGTGGAGTCCATTGACGTACTTTCCCATACCACTCCTGCCACAGAATTCTTTGTGACAATCAATTGTAATTTATCGTACCATCTCGAGGTACAACTTCCCACCTGAATATTGTCATTGGACAAGACCGAGCTACCATGACTGATAACAGTGGTTTTTTCTTGGTCGGTGACAGGAGAATTGGGGTCTAGCACCACCACAAATAAAGCATCATCAATTAACTTCAAACTAGATGCATTTGACTTCAACAACTCTAATCGGCCTAATTTCCAGTGACTATAATTTTGAGTAGTCAAACTGCCAATTGCATTATTGATGGACTCGATGGTACTGAACTCCTGCGATTCGTCAATGATTTCCTGGATAATCAACGATAAATCATAGTCATTAAAAAATATTTCATTGGTGTCATTCAAAACCTGTAAAAAATAGTATTGATTATTGGAAATCAACACTATATGGTTAGAAGTGTGCAGACGATGAATAGATATCAGGTGATACGTGGAATTTTCCACATAAAAATCGTCCGACTCAGTCAAAGGAATTCTGGTGGATCCAAATAAGTTCTTATAACAGTTCATGGTCAAAGGAATTTTATTCTTGGGGGTCACATCCGGACTTAAAGTCTCGGACCGCAAACTCACAATGAATTTCAAGGACGAGTTGATCAAATTGGCAGACCTTTGTGCTTGGTTGGGTGGATTCATGAACTTTGAATATGGATCTTCTTGAAGCACCAAATAAGGATTTCGAGGAAGGATATCACCTCTCAATTCTCCGTAGATTCCAGGATTGGTTTCATCATTGATACAGTTCAAGTAGCACGAGTGATCAGGAGTTTGAGATGCTTGGACCAAATGTTTTTGGATCAAACTGACTAAAGGATTACTTAACAATTCAGCTGATTCATTGAGCAACTCGTTATACTCATCAGTGGACACCAATGGCTTGATTGCAATCAATAGCTGATGTACTGTTGCTGATAGTTCTGGCACCGGAAGTACGGGTAGTGACGATTCGTTCAGATACGTTGACATGTTGAAAATGAACAAGATGGGTTGGCTGACGTTTTGTGGAGTTTGGGGTATATGCGTGTTCCAACCAGTGCGCCCCACCCATACACCAAAACCAGACCCAAACACCGAAATTGTTTTGGTGGCTGTGCTCATGCACGACGATACGGTGCTGCCAAGCCACAAAAATCGTAAGAGGTATCGAAAGCATACAGGTTTAAACGCCTTTTCCGTCGCCGCCGGAATCAGTCAGAACCATACCCAGAGACTAGTAAAGCAATAGTAAGAATAGAGGTTGGGACGGAATTTCATTTGAGCCCCAATCATCGAGCATATAAGATAGGTCATTGATTACTCAAGGGGGAAATGATAACTTCGTAATCCCGATACGACGGGTGTGTTTAGGCCGTTGCCCGTGCGGAATCCCCGTGCCAGTAGGGCCACAACCGGGTGCCTCTGCGGAGTTGTCACAATTAACGTCTAAATAGAGGCTTGGGTCGAGAAAGCTAAAATAATACCGATAGCCCCTCTAAATGATTTGTGTTATTGGTTATGGTTTAAATTCCGCCTTATCCACGAGGAAGTTTATACACGTTAGGGGGCTCTGTTTTGTCAATAGAGGGGTACCTAGTTATTCATATATTGTAACCTAACCCAATCTATAGTACACTGTTCTCAACTCAATTTGTTCAAAATGTTGGGAATATCCGACTCCGTCTGTTTCGCTTCGTCCATTAACGGCTTAATACATAACCAGCCAGTTTCAGTTCGAAAATGTCGAGATAAAGCATCAGACCTGGCAAACTTCTTCTGACACCCCCATCGAGACCCATCTTTAAGAAACCCTTCACACTTGAAATTCTTCTCCCCTTTGTGAAGTACTTCGTGCCTCTTCTTGTCGTGACTCCGGGCAAACTTCTTATTGCACACCGAACAATTATAAGGCTTTTCTGTGGAATGTGACTTCATATGTGATTTAAGATTATACGGTTTGCTGAATATTTTGCCACAAACATCACAGGGTAATTTTGGAAGCTCCTCTTCTGATGTCACACTGGCACCACTCACTTTCCTCTTTCGTTTAAGGGACGGAGAATTTGTATAGTTAATTATGGATGAGTAATCAATATTGACATTCCTTTCTGTATCGCTTGCGGCAGGAGAAGGAGATGTCTCCAAGGGCCTATTTGAAGAAGCAGAAACTATACTGCTGGAGGTGCTATGGCGAGACCGTAGATTGGTCCCAACCCCTAAGCTCACCTGGTGTGGGGGTGGATAAGGACTCTCAAGTGTGTAGCCTCTTGTGGTGTAAAACTGGAGGGGAGGTAAGTTATTAGGGCCTTCCGATAAGGGTACGGCATAGGATATTTGGGGCACGTAGTAAGGACCCGGATGGGGGGTTGCCAGGCCAAGGGATTGGATTGGAACAGGGGCATAGGAGGCACTATAGTGCAAGGCCGGTAAGACCGGCTTTACTTCTCGATTATTGTGAATACTCATTTGGTGAATGGTAGCATAAGTACAAAAAATAACCACCAGCACAAATTTAACAGGACTTTGCTGCCGCTTTATACTTCGCCATTGACAGAGCGTTTCCCGATAAGGAGGATGTGTCAAAAAAGCCTAACCTTTGTTGTAAAGGCTTAAGGAATCCGGATCTCGGGCCTTTTCCGGTTAACAGGGGAATTTCCTTGACATAATTGCCTACAGAACAATAAGTGAAGCCTTTGAAACTTTGGGGCAAGGCTCTAATTTGCTGCGGAAATGCTTGCGGTTGCCTTGTGATTAATCACTTCAAGTCACTTGTGATTACTGGTGTTAGTGACTGAGGTACACCTTTTGGGGAGAATGTGACACAATATCCGATCATCACGTACTCCTCATAGGCCAGACGACGATCATGTAGATAACCTTGTGTGGTAAATGCTGATGCTCTGATGTACAATGCACTAGTAAAATATTTTTAATCTTGGTCTCCTCTTTTACCGCGCCATGCTAGCCATTTTTCAACAATATCTCGGAAACTCTGGCGCTGATCCTGTTTGGGCGGAGCGGTTAAAATCGTAAATGTGAAATGACATAATTGCAAAGGATAAAGCAAGAGGCTATGGGTATTAATAGAAATAGTGCTGTGGTGCAGTTGAAGGGTTATTTCTCTACCCTATCCCTCTGCTTTCTCCTATATGTTTTGCAGTCTCTACAGTCTTCTCTGCTTCATCTTTTTCTACATATTATCGTGTCGATTTTCACTATTTATTTACGTGATGGTTCTAAATTCTTTGCAGTTACGGGTATTGTTTCTCTTCTTTCATGTACACGCACCCTTTATTTGCTCACAGCCATTGTTTTGTTTTCACACGTTCGCTCTTTTCACAGTCTGTCCTTCTCTGGTGTTATAAGCCTTCTTGACCCCAAACTCCTCTTTTCCATATCTTCCGTTAGACTCTTTTTCCTGCACTTAATCTCTCTTTCTCTCCCTCTCTCTTATCTAGTACTCCTCAACATTGTTTTCGGTGTCTGTGATCTTGCAATTAGTCAAAGAAATCAAAATAAGCTCAACCCCATCGTCTTTCACATAGTTGTCCAATTGTTGCGGCTCAATCGTTTCGTTGTTAAGATGTAACGACTTGAAAAATCCATACTTGCTGTGGGACTTGTCAATAATTAATGCCTCTCCCGTTATCATGATGGAAACACTACTGATTTCCGTCCGATTCAAATTGGTGATCAATTCAAATAACGAGTTCCGCCGTTGCGGTGCCGCGTCCTCTGTTTCCTGCTTACTGCTTATCCAATCATGCACCAACATCGATACCTTACTATTATGATGAATATTATCATATTTAGTGGTGTTTTTGGGAGTGGTTATGATCACATAGTCCTGGTCTCCTTCTTGGTAGTAGGTATAGTTCATCAAAGTTACGTGGGGGAAATCATTGTAGCTGGTGGCCAAGTGTAAGAACCGGGTGCTTTTTAAGAGTTTAATGGCTGAGTCTGGTAACATTTTTCTCCCTTGCTTACTCTTCGTCGATGTCTTTATTTTTGAAGGTATTGTTTAAGAATGATGTTCTCTTTGTAGCGTCCACCTGTCCCGAACCTGTTTAAAGCTGTTTTGAACCTGTTTTGAACCTGTTTGAACTGTTGCTAGTTTGAAATATCTCAAAAAAGTCGCGACTATTACATACATAGCATGTCTGATGATTTTGCACCAGTGAAGGAGTTGACAAAGGAGGAGATCGATACCGACTCGTTCTTCAGGACGTACAAAAAGAAAGCCGGTGTCGTAAGGGTGGAAAAATCTCAGAGGAAGAAATTGGCCGGATTAAATTTTATGAAGAGTTTTCGGGTTGAAGATCTGGAAAGTGACCGGGAACCAGAAAAAGAAGATGAAAAAGAGGAACCCTCAATTACCCGCCAGGACCATATATCTGTCTCCAATCATGACATCAACATTGTCAAAAAAGCGGTCAAAAAACAGCTCATACGAAATCCCGACGTTGTGAGCTCCCATGAGCAATTCAACGAACTTTACAGTGTCATGGACAGCACAGTAAGTGATCATGAGGGTAATTCCACGCTACTAATTGGTCCTAGAGGGTCGGGTAAGACCACCTTGATTGACAAGTGTCTTGCCAAATTAACCCACCAGTTTAAAGACGGGTTTGTCACCATCAGATTAAACTCGTTTGTGCATTCCGATGAATCTTCGGCCATACGAGAGATTGCTTCACAATTCACAAAGATTTTCAAGGCTCGAAATATCCAAGGTACCTTGGAAACTGTCCAATTGACTACTACCTTCAATAACATTCTCAGCTTTCTTGATAGTGCAGAAGAAACAAATAAAACTAACATACCTATTATATTCGTTATTGACAATCTAGAAGCTTTCACCAATGGCAATAAACAGATCTTATTGTACAATTTATTTGAATTGACCCAAACAGGAAAAAGTCCCATTTGCATTGTTGGTACATCCACCAAGTTCACCACCAGAGAATTACTTGAAAAAAGGGTTAGATCAAGATTTAGTCAACGATTGATCATCATGAACAAATTCAGTAAGTTTGACCATTTCAGTCAAAGCTGTTTGAATAATTTGAAGCTCACAGATCTGACAATTGAGTTACTACAAAATAAGGAGTATGGTGATCTATGGAACCAATACTTTGACCATCTTTTGACATCCACCACCGATTTCAAAAAGAATTTAACCCATAACTTCCACACTTCACGAAACTTTAAGAGTTTCAACAATTCAATGTTTTTACCCATTTCCAAAGTGGACCAGCAAAATCCCTTCCCTGCTGATAATCTTTTCAGTGTGTACCACAAAAACCAAATGACCAACCCGGTAGAAGGTTTATTAACGTCTTTATCCACCCTCGAGCT
The DNA here is from genome assembly GCA_030572515.1 of Yamadazyma trypodendri. Lineage (NCBI taxonomy): Eukaryota > Fungi > Ascomycota > Pichiomycetes > Serinales > Debaryomycetaceae > Yamadazyma > Yamadazyma trypodendri. The sequence goes on along the minus strand of JAJMAI010000002.1, from coordinate 200,897 downwards.
ACTATTGGTGATTTCATGTGCCAGATTCTTAGCTAAAAGTAATTTACTAACTGTCAATTTCAGTATAGCTTACAGAGAGTATATGGATATGATGAAACAATTCAATACCGACAAATCGATCATTAAATCCTCGTCTGTGGCCAATTATGGGGTTCTTACCAATTTGAAGGTCAACTATAAGATTTGGGATGCCAATGTCGTCAAAACTTGTTGGATGTCGCTTTATAGACCGGGATTGTTGATTGACTATGTGCCAAACACCGTAGATGGAGGAATTCACACTGCTAGTGCCAACAAATACTTGACCATAGAAGACACAAAAATGTTGCAGTTGGACGTTTCTTTAAATGAATTGAATAGATTACTTCAAGAGAATCATGTGTTCAAGCTGTTGACGAAAATATGAGGAGCTCAGGAGTAGTCAGGGGTTTTACGGGCCGTGATACTGGTGCCGAGATGCTGAAACCCCACGGACATATGGAATGTGGAATCACGTACGAAGGGGAGTGAGAACCTATTCAAGGTCGTTCTAATCCCACCGGTTCTTTCATGGAAACATGCTTATGTAAAGACACTTTTCAGGAGAGAATAACAATAAATTACGAAACGAAGGTTAAACATCTGAAGTTTTGAACACACCAACTCTACCCCAGTCTGAAACTTCTACTCTCCGCCCCTGACTGTTTCAAATTTACTACACATAAAAAATTTTTTACCGTGGTGTGATAACACTTCTTGTCACCGCTACGTTTTTTAGAATAATTAACCTGATAACTACTTTGTGTAGTACAACCCATAGTTGGCGTCAGGTGTTTCCTGGGGCATGTATATTTGGAATCAGATAAAATGTACAGGGGTTTAATTTTGCTGGTACACGACCGGTGTTTCAGAATATGCATGGATGCCACCTTCAAAAAAGTCTATAAATGACAAGGCAAATCTGGTGTTTTTCACAAAAAAAGCCCACATCTTTAGCTTTCGTTGGTGTTTTGGTTACTTGGACTATGATACATGCTGATACCATCCCCCAGGGAATTTCTTTGGCGCTCGACTCAGATTCCGTCTTTGATAGCAAAATTTTATGTCAGAAAGTGACAAAAAACTTTGATAAAACCGCTAATGGCAAGATTTACGAAGAAGAACTTAAAGATATCTACTCATTGATGATATTGCAATTGGATTTGAAAGACACAACTGTCAATAAAAAGTTATCGTTAACGAAAAACTATCCATTCACGTTTCTGGTGGAAAATGCATTACGACTTCTAGCAAACTTGGACTTTAATGTTGACACTTGTGTCCACACCATGAACTTAAATTACCGGATAAACCGTGATGTTGGTCTCACGTCCTTAATGAAGTTTTTTGATGCAAAATTGGTCCATTGCCCTGCTGACAGAACTGCGTCTACCCTCAAAAAAAAATTAATTTTGCAGCCAACTCCCAAAGGAGTATCAATAGTCAAAAGGTTCATATACAAGCACGGTATTCGGTTCAGTATCCCACCCGAGTTGCTTGTGGGACCTCTAAATTCCACCAATGTCTTCTGTTTTGAGAGAAATTACCTAAATGACAAAGTGGTGTATTCCAACTACTTAATCCAGATTCTATTCTCCAGAATGTTTGGAAAGAATCCCAACGTGTGGTCGAGTGATAACGAACCTGATACTTTCAAAATTAAATTCGATTTGGTAATGTTAGATACTGGCGCTGTTAGTTCCAATCCATTACCGTGTGCTTCTATGGTTTTAAACGGTTCTGACAAAATTCACACCAGTCCCTTGCATCACAAGTACTTCACCAATCCCGAGTCAGACGCCCATGTGCAGTATTTCGTGGGAGATACGGGTGTTAGGGTGTTTAGGCGCAAGCTTTCTGGACAAGAAACGGTTGTATTTGATTATTGTGTTTCCGGAAAATCAATAGTCCAATGGTTAATGGATTCAACTGACATTCTTTCTAAAAGAGTAGCCAAGGAGGTTGGTAATATTTTTATTAACTTAGGATATTTGATCCCCATCTCCTCAACCAAGCCTGAATTTGACTCCAGTTTCGAGTCTTTCTACAAGATTTCAGAATCGGCCAAAAAGAAGCTTTTCTGGTATAAAAAAAGATCTAGTAATCAAGATAAAAAATTACTTCCTGTTAAGGTAAATGCTGTTGAGAGTGTATCCGTATTTGACCAGTTGAAATTGAAGCATGTTATGGTAGACCCCGGCTTACGGTATTTGTTCAAATTATACTTGATGAAAGAGTACTGTTTTGAGAATATGGATGCTTATGACCAACTTCAATTGTTTCTTAAAAAAGTCAAATTGGTTTCTAAGCTACTTAATTACATCGATCTGAACTTTGATCCTAGTTCAAATATGTACAAGAGCCAGATTTTAAAGCTTGCTAACGATTGCTTATATTCGATTTACCATATTTACTTCACGTATTTATCGCCCCAAGCTTCATTTGATTTGAATATTGATTACTACTTACGTTCTCGGTTTATCTCCACAATGGTGTCACAGGAGAAAGGTTTTGGGTCGGCCGATGATTTTTCTTGCATTTTGCAATCAGCTTTGACATACGGTCCTTATGAGTACTCCCTTGAGTCCGATACCATCATCCATTACCCGGAAGATGTTGCAAAAGCACCATGCGATTCACATTGCATCAGCGTATGCACCAACAATTCTGAATCTACTTCTGCTCCTACTACAAACACTTCCAATACTACCGATTCCGAGCCCCTGCTGCTGGTTGTGGACTCCAGAACTCCTTTTGTTCCCGAACTCCTTCCGTCAAATTTAGGGGCCCAGGTTTTGGATCCAAATAGAGATTGTGATTCGTTATTCAGTACCAAACTGCCGAGGCGTGATGCCAGTTCGGTCCCAACTTCTCCTAGAGATAAGGAGTTTAAGGAAGCATATTATTCATTGGTTCGGTTCACACCTGTGGCCACAGAATTGGCCAATAGCTTGTTTAAATTGATGGACATTGACTCGTTTCCCAAGTTTCTTGATTCGGATGTTCTAGACCACTACAAGGCTGTGTTAGAGAAGTAGGGTACTGACTTAGTGCTTGTTTAGATATCTTTCTACGATATACTTTCAATTTGGCTACTGCATTCTTTTATCAGTATTTCTTCTTTCTGATTGTGATTCTTCCTAGTCTTTAATACTTCTGAACTTCCTTCTATTTATACTCCTGATTCTTTTTTCAGCCACTCTTTACATAGACTATGGGAAAGTGTATAGTTGCGTATACAATGATAAACTATAATTACATACTCAGAATAATCCAAGAGGTCAATACTCATGGCTATTCCATGTCCGACAAACCGATTCAACGATCATTTTAACAAGTCAGCCGTAAAATGTTAAATAAAGGTGTTCATGAAATTGGTTCCAAGGCAGTACCCTTCTTGATACTTGCCCATCCAATCAATCTCCAATGCTTCTCAATTCTTCTAGATAAAGCAATCTTCTCATTCACTTCAGTACAAGCAGGAGAAGTCAATTGTAATCGGGCCATATCAGCCTTGACAGCAACCACTCTAGCTCCAGTAGCAGTAGAACCAATATTAACCATCAAAACTTCACCAGCTTCCAATTTCCGGACCTTGGCTCCTTTTTGACTCTCTGTTTTCACACCTAATAATCTTCTTAAAAGGAAATAGTTGATTTCTATGTCGGTATACACCGATGGTAAGTCACCTTTAGACCCAACAACTTGTCCCACCAATCTGTCAGCCCTACATAAAGTAGGATCGACTTTAGTACCAACACCAATCAATCCTCCAGGAACCGCAAATTTCAAATCATTATTTTCAGCAAATAAAGAAACAATCTTGGAGAAGATAGGCTTACATTGAATCTTACTGTTATCATCTTTCGTGACAATTCCAGGTCTGATTTCGATTTCGTCTCCAATTTTGAACACACCATTTAAAATAGACCCTCCTGCCACTCCTCCAGTTAAATCGTCGATCTCTGCACCGGGTTTATTAACATCAAAAGATCTAATAACAATTAATCTTGGAGATGCCATAAAGTCTCTTTTTGGAACTGGAATATAGTTCACTATGAATTGGTTGACTGCGTCAATATTATACTTCAATTGAGCAGAAATTGGAACTATTGGAGCCCCATCAGCGATAGTACCTTTAATAAACTGTAAAATAGATTTTTCATGCTCTAATGCAGTTTCTTGTCTCATTAAATCAACTTTATTCTGTAAAATGATCACATGCTTTAACTTCATGATTTCAATGGCTGCCAAATGTTCAGATGTTTGTGGTTGTGGACAACTTTCATTCCCAGCAATTAATAATAAGGCCGCATCCATAACAGCTGCTCCTGATAACATAGTACTCATTAAAATATCGTGACCTGGACAATCAACAAAGGAAACGTGTCTCACCAAGGAGTATCTACCCTCACATCCTGGTCTTAAACACTTAGGTCTGATTTCTTTGTCACTCTTAAACGATTTATAACAGTCTGGAGCGGGACACTCTTCATTATCACATTTATAAATCTTAGCATTGGCGTACCCCAACTTAATAGTAATATTTCTTTCTAATTCATCTTTGAAACGAACAGTTTGCACTCCTGAAATGGCTCTCACAACTGTTGACTTTCCGTGAGCCACATGACCAATAGTACCGATGTTGATGGTTGCCTGTCTATTGATAATATCTGCTGATAATGGAGACATGGTGGAAAAATCAGGATCATCTGGTTGTTCGGGTAACCCTCCACCTTCTTCAAATTCTCTTTTGGCTTGCTCTTCATCGAATTCTTCATCAATCCCAGCAAATGAGACGGATTTGGTGGCTTTGGTGGGCTTGTCTTCTTGTTGTTCTAATTCTTCATTCTCACTTTCGATTTCATGTTCGTATTGAACGTCGAATTCGTCGTCTTCCAAGTCTCCTCCAATGACTATGTCGGGAGTAGCGTTCTCTATATCATCGTACGACATCTTCTTTCAATATCAGAATTTTATTGCTGTAAGATGTGCTAATGGATTTTGTACTTGAATTTTTCAGAAAGAAAATTTTTTGGTGATTCATGGTTGTTGCACGATTTAGCCTTTTGCCAGTGCGAGAGCTTAAGCTAAAGTCGTGCACCATCCAAACTGGCTGCAAGTATATGGCTGCTAAATCAAGTATACATTGCTACAGTACATAATGGCATATATGGTATAGGTATTTGGTGAGATCTAGTGCGTGTGGAACCCGAACTCGTTCATGACACTATCAACATCTTTCCATAATAAATCACTGGTAATATCAATGTTATCTGTTTCAAGGTTCTCTAATCCACCTTGTAAAGGGGAATCGTTGAGCTCCATTTGATCAAGAGAAAACTCATCAGCCCTTTTGTGACTATCGGGAAAATTCTTTTGAGATCCTCTCATGGGCTGCTGGAATTTACGGTGCTGGTGTAAGGATGTTTGATCGTGAAGGGGATGAGGAAGCTGTGCAAATTGAAGCTGCTGGGGGAATTGTTGTGAAATATTTTGAGGCTGTTGTGGTATTGGCGTTCCACCCGCAGATAACCCTGAAACCTGTGAAGGTGGTTGGTATCCGTGAGGACTGGGAGAAAATGGTCCTGGAGACCTTTGATCGAACTGATTCACTCTTTGTGATGAAAGAGACCTATTAATGGTATTACCAGTGATAGCCATTCTATTAGAAAGATTGGATAATAATGGTGGAGGGGAGTTGGTTTGGGATCGGAATTCCTCTCTTTGGATTTGTTCTCGGGGATTGAGATGAACTCCTCGTATATGTGAGCGGTGATGGGCTTCTTGTGATGGTTCTGATTTGACACGAGGAGACGACTCGGTGGAGTTGTCGATGACCTTGAAAATATTACTCCTTTTGTTGTTGACAGAAATGGGTTGAGGGTCCAATGGGATGGTTCTAATGATCCTTCTGGCTTTAGACTCGGCATTGACCGTGTTAGATAATGACCTTGCTTTCTTGGTTCTGCTGGAAGTATGACTTCCAGGAGTGGACTTTTGACTGACTCCTGTTCCATTACTAGCAACGGCTCTTTCTTCCTCTTCCGATTCAACCACTTCGTTATCCTGGTACCCATACTCTTCCTCTTCGTCTTCATTGGAGATCCCGTCTTCGTTTCCATCTCCTTCTCCGCTTTCTGTGTGGTCGTTTCTATTATTAAGCTTCAACATTCCTACCTGGTCCCTCAACACATAAAGACAGTCAAAAAAAACAGAAGCAGACATCCTACTTCGAACCTCAATCGATAATGTGCTGAGTTTTTTCTCGTCTAAAGACCTTAACACCTGCCACATGTTCCTCATAATCCCACTAGATCTATGCGCCATATCATGTTTTAAAATGGAAGCTTTCGCAGCCAAGGTGATTGCGGCTTGGTACGACTGTTTTCCGGAACCCACGTCAATGTAGCTTTTTAACTTTGAGTGGGTCAATTTGGCTATTATACAGGACGCTTGCCACAAGCTGAGCACATATACACCCGGGAGATACTTGATGAAATTCTTATCTCTGGTGGTGCAAAGATGGGCGAAATTAACAAGGGAAATGGCAGCATTATAAAGCCGAACAAGTCCTTTTTGTAACTCGAACAAGGCTATCCTTGAAGAGTCCATGAAATAATACGTTAATAAATGTACCCGGGCTTGTAAAAGTTGAAATTTCCGGTAATTATCGTTACTGGGTAATTCATCCACTAATTTGAGCTCAAGTTCATCCAATTGTCTTAATAAAATCTTTAATAATGGTAATCTTTCCGTAGGGTCAATTAATCCGTATGCATCCATTGGATTTGAGTTCAAAGTTCTAGCAGCTTGGTCGTTAAACAGGGCTATTTGTAACATGAATCTAATTGATTTGGAGATCTTCATGGGACTATCTCCTCTCAAAGAAGACCAAATTGACGAGTCGAATTGAACAAAAGCAGGGAACCCAAAGGCAGTAGCAATTGTTTGAGACACGATATTACAAACTATCCATGTTTTGCTACATTCATGAGCCATTGATACTTGTTGTGGGGTTTTGGTGGGATTTCCCATAGTTGAAGACATGGGAGAATTCAATCCGATTCGGATGGCATGAAAAAGAGCCAAACCAATGGTATTCCAGGAAGTATCAGCACTCAAAGAAGATGTGATGGGAGGCCAGTAAGTGTAAATTAAGAAAGCTTGAACAGAGTATACTGAACAAGCGTTCAAAATGGGTTCATCTTCTTCTGTGGGATTGTACCTTGTTATGGGAGAAATAGTAATCTCTGCTAGCACGTCTTTAATAATGGGGGATAATTGAAGTAAAAGTGACCTATTGGCATCGTCCGGCATTCGTCTAAGGGATACAAACATAATGACCCAAAATAGTGCTGGACACAACTTGTATAACTTTTCAGGACCTTTCATGACATCAACCACAGGTAGAATAGGATGGTAGTGTTCCACGAATTCTAAATACAAGTCCCTTATTGTGTCAGGTTGAATGGTAATAGAATCCAAAGTCTTTTCTTCACTGAATAAGATATAATCAGGTATTACGGGTTTTTCATTTTCTTGTGGTTCTAAGCCCTTAGTGAGGAGGTCATTATTTCTGTTGATCGACGGAGTGTTGGGAATGGAAGACGGGTTTGTTTCACAGGAGTTATGGGATATTTTGGTGATATCGGAGTGAGGTTGAAGATGGAGCTCATCATCTGCATTCTCGGAACTAGTAACAGCAAGACCACTAACATGGGACAACGTGGGGATCTTACTCAACAATTCTGAAGCCTGAGAAGCAGTCAAGGTTTTCTTCAACTCCGAAAATTCCCTTTCGATCTGAGCTATTCTAGCTCGTTTATAAGTTCTTTTATAATCTGATTTAAGGTCACATTTTAGGTTCTTTTTGGAACAGCGAGTACACGCATCGGGGTACCTTTCATGGGCATCACATTTGGACTTTTGCTGCCGACACTCCACACACGCCATTTTCTTTGGTTTACCAGCTTTTGTGCTTACAACGGCACCACCCTTCTCATTGAGGTGATGGGACGCGGACTCTTCATTATCAAGTCGTTTTAATGTTTGCAATTCCTGTGACATATTGGCAATATGGGCAAGATTGTGTAAGGAGCTGTGCTGGCCATTATTCATCATTTACTGGTGTTGTTTGGCTATGAGAGATGTGCTAGGAAAAAGTTTCGCACTGATAGACATAATAGAGGATATCTAGAGTGCAAGATCAAGAGGGGGAGTTCTGGTGTGTGTTGGGGCAAGGGTGTTTGTATGGGTATGTGTCTGTATCCCTGTGTTTGTGTCTCTATTTTTGTGTCCTTGTTTGTGAGTGTCCTTGTCAGTTCGTGTCTGCTCCTGTGTTGTCAGCCTTTCCTGCTGAGGGAATGGTTTATGTGGTCTGGTCTTATCTTTTCCTCTTCCCGTGGTTCGCTCTTCACTTTTCTCCCTCATGAGCTTCTAAAGAAAGTCCCTTCTCTAGTAGAACACTTATACCCGTTTCCCGTCAAGCTCCTCTCGTACCCATATTTCTTTATCAGTCGCAAATTCTCTGAAAAATACTAGCATGCACATATACAAGACTTTACGTCAAGCCAATCTGGACATATGGCTTCTATGGGCTTCTGTTTTCCTTCGGATGTTCAGCTTCGGTGTTACTAATCAGGTATTGGTTCTCTTTTTGCAAGAGTTAGAAATCCCCGAATCTGAAATCGGGCTTTTCATGACATTAACTTTAATTGGAGATGTGTGCATATCGTACTTTTTGGCCTGGAATGCCGACAGAATTGGAAGACGACTAGTTCTAGCGGTTGGAACCGCGATGATGTTTGGTGCAGGTGTGGTTTTCTGTACTCAATCGAGTTTTTTGATACTTTTATTGGCAGCCATATTTGGAGTGATATCTCCTTCGGGTGATGAAACAGGACCTTTTAAAACCATTGAAGAGTCATCTCTTGCCCATTTAACTCCACATAATCATAGGCCCGAAGTATTTGCCTTTCATCTGATGTCCTCCGCCGTTGGCACAGCTCTTGGGTCCCTTGTTAGTGGAGTGGTGGTGGATTATCTCAGTCTTGCGCTTTCATGGGACTTGGTGAGCTGCTATCGGGCTGTTTTTGTGCTTTACTGCTTGATTGCGGTACTCAAGTTCTTTATCATGATCAGGTTGAGTGAAGCGTGTGAATTGAATAGTAAGACCAGGTATGAATATGGGGAGTCTGCAGAGGAAACAACACCACTAGTGGAAAGTATAGACGAGACTAATGATACTGAGGGTAATGGTACCAGCGAATCCAATGGGGTTTATGAGACAGAGACTACTGAGGCCAATGACAGAAATAACGACGACGTTTCAATCAATGCCGGATCTACGGTCAATGTGGCTTCCAAGTTATTGGTGGTATTCTTCTTAGACTCCTTGGGATACGGTTTTATGCCTTCTTCCTGGATAGTGTTCTACTTCAAAAACTCCTACAATATTTCTGCCACGATTCTAGGCTCCTTGTTCTTCTGTACTAGCCTCGTTGACACCGTTACCACCATTCCGTCTGCGTTATTTTCCAAGTTATTGGGCCCTGTGAAAGCCATTTTGATAACACAGGCTCCTTCTTCGGTGTTCTTTATTGCCATAGCCTTTTCTACTAACTTCACAGTATCCGCGACGCTTTTGGTGGTATATTTTGCCACCACCGCCATGGATGTGGTTCCAAGGCAGATCCTTATCACGTCTGTAGTCAAGAGAGAGTCATTGACTAAGGTTATGGGAACTGTAAATACTGTGAAAACTTTTGCAAGGTGTATTGGGCCACTTTTCACCGGAAGGTTTTCAGAGAATGGCAAGTTGTACGTGTGTTTTGTAATCAGTGGTGGATTTACCCTTCTTTGTGACATCGTGTTGGGTTACAATTTCCTTTCCCTTGACTCAGTGATACTACAGAAGCAAAAAGTCCAACATTCTCTTACCTAAGTAAATACCTAGCAAGATCAAGCTTTTAATATAATTTTTTTATCACACTCTTCTTAGACATTGAAGGATGCTTAATAGCCGTAATTGGCAATCTCTGTAAAACATTTATCCAATTGTGTCAATTCTGTATGAAAAGTGTCACAACTAGATACTCCACCAAATTCACCATTTTATTGCAAAATTTGCAGATAAACAGTGAAGTTAGAAATCAAGGGAACCAGTCAAGATCAAAAGGAAACAAAGATAAATAGAATACTAGTATACCCTATTTGTGAGACTCCTAACGCATTCATGATATCGAATACAAGCTTAGTCAGAGTAAAAAAGACACCCACTGATCACCGGCCACAATCAAGATATTTTAACCACATCATTACATAAGCATCGGCCACGCTTATGCCGGTATTCACCCCGATAAAGGTTTGTTCGTACCACCCACAACCCGTCCACAAACTCACTCGTCCACAAACTCACTCGACCACAAATCCAACCTACACCACTATCAATTGATCTATATTCATAATATCGATTAAAAGATATTACACAATTAAACTAAAACTATACTTTACTTCAATGTTTTTAGCCAGCTAACTTTTTGATACACTAAGAAACACATAGTCCAAGGTCCGACTTAGAAAATGGCATCCAAGGTACAACAAATACAAAGTGCTCCCAAACATGCAGCCAAACATCCTCCAGTTCCTCCTCCTGATGTACTTTGTTGTTGTACATACATAGGTTGTTGCTGCTGCTGATAATAGCCTCCTTGTTGAGGAGGGTATCCTCCTCCCTGTTGCGGGTAGCCCCCGTATCCTTGTTGCTGTTGATACCCTCCACCGTATCCTTGTTGGCCGTAGCCCTGTTGTCCGTACCCTTGTTGGTTTCCAAACCCCCTATCATCTGACAGAGCCCCAGGAGGTGCTCCAGAAGGAGGTGCGTGGCTTGATTGGGTCTTAGAATTGGACCATTCTGGTGGTGCTCCTGTTGGCGCTGCGTAATTATCTTTACCGGACATTGAGGTGAAAAAGAAAGATGGTTGTGGGCTGGAATTTTATATTTTTTTTAATGCCCGCACTGTGCCTAAAAAGGACAGTATTTCGTGATAAAAAAATGACTACAATAACCAGCAGATCACCTGTATAGGGAGAGAGGCTGTTTTAATAGTCTTGATCTGGGGACTTGGTTTTGAACCCGAGACAATCTCGCTTGACGAAACACGGGGTCAGCTTAGGAAAGGCCATCTGACAAGCACATATGATATCTTTGTAAACTTCATTTCATATTCTAGTCTTGGTGAAACTTCTATTTCATTGGCTATTCTTTTGGTTTTTACTTTTTGGCTGTACAAGAGAATTTCAAGTTGTATTGACGATTCACTGGCGTAATATTAACAATGAGGTGGGTACGACATTTCAATCCCAAGCCCTAACGGAACACGTGCCGCGACACAGGGCTCTTTCTCGACTGTTCTGGCGCTAAATGTATTGCGCGTCACATGACCCCAAAGTTTTCTCATCCCACACGACCAACACCTTTTTCTACTCACTCTGAAAATTTTCAATCTCATTAGAATTTAAGACTTTTTTTAAACATCAAAACTTTTATAGCACCCACATCAAAATGGCTGAAGTTGAAGAAGTCCCAGTGATCCAAGAAGAAGTCCCAGTGGTCCAAGAAGAAGTTCCAGTGGTCCAAGAAGAATTCAAGTTAGTTGAATTAGCTACTTCTATCCCAGCTGATATTCAAGCTGCCTCAGCTGAAGTCAAATTATTCAACAAATGGTCTTTTGAAGACGTTGAAATTAAAGATGTTTCTTTAGTTGACTACATTCAAATAACTCAACCAGTCTTTGTTTCCCACACTGCTGGTAGATACGCTGCCAAGAGATTCAGAAAGGCTCAATGTCCAATCATTGAAAGATTAACTAACTCTTTAATGATGAACGGTAGAAACAACGGTAAGAAATTGAAGGCTGTTAGAATCGTTCAACAAACTTTGGAAATCATTCACGTTTTAACTGAACAAAACCCATTACAAGTCGTTGTTGATGCCATTGTCAACTCTGGTCCAAGAGAAGATTCTACTAGAATTGGTTCTGCTGGTACTGTTAGAAGACAAGCTGTTGATGTTTCTCCATTAAGAAGAGTTAACCAAGCTATCTCTTTATTAACTGTTGGTGGAAGAGAAGCTGCTTTCAGAAACATTAAGACCATTGCTGAATGTTTAGCTGAAGAATTAATCAATGCTGCTAAAGGTTCATCTACTTCTTATGCCATCAAAAAGAAGGATGAATTAGAAAGAGTTGCCAAATCTAACCGTTAAGATATCTACATTTATCTCGTGTATTATATCTTTTATTATTTTATAAATAAAATCATCCTTTTATATTGCTAATACAAACACGAATTACATTTATTTGTCTATTATGCTCTAGCACTTTCTCACTCCACAATGCTCTAAGGTATGCCTTCAAAATTCAGTTATGCTCTAATTGGTAGTTATGCTCTAATTGGGTAAACCATTCTTACAAAAAAATAGTGCACGTTACTCCTAAGAAGGATCTCATACCTTTCTACCCTTTCGTGTAATAAGTCCACCTCTTCCTGTACACTTCCATCTCTTTCCAAGTCTTCCACCACCAAATACCTTGTTTTGTGTGCCTTCAATTCTTCAAGTCTTTGTAAACTCATCTTCAATCTATTTTGAAGAGCAATACCCACCAAATACAGTCTTAGCACAAACATAATCACAGCACATCCAAAATATATACATCCGGAAAATATTTGGGTATGGAGGAAAGGTGCAGGGGCATTTGCTTGTTTTAAATGTAAAGCAATCAATTCTGCTACCAAAGAAAAAATTCCCACCAGTAAATTAAGACATGACCAAGCAGCAGGAAAGTCGTTAGGGGCAACAATTTCCATACAAATGGGTCCTCCCATTATACTACCAACTCCCATAGTCAAACCACTCAAAAAAGCAAATGGAACCAAGGTGGCAAATGTTGTAGCATTGATCCAAAATGCTAATAAAAGAATAGTCATTGTAAGACAGCAACAAATAACAAAATTACTTCTTCCTACCATATCACCAACAAGACCAGTTAATGGTCTACCAATGACTTGACCAGCATTCAAAATAGCTGTCAAATTAGAACCTTGTGTAGGACTCAAACCAACCAGCACAGCGTAGGGTGAAAGTGAGAATAATACTATAACATATCCAAACACAGCCAACAGGAACCACAAAGTAAGGAGAAGAACCGGAGTTGATTTCAAGACCTTGAAATTGAAGATAATTTTCACGTTATCCACCACGAATTGCTTCGTCAATCTTTGTTTCAAAGGTAATTCCACACCGGTTCTAGCCCTTAAGAAGAAACACGGTAAGGCTGATACCAATGCAATTATAGCCGCTACTCTTAAACCCCAGTGTTGATCGCCAGTCAAATCAAACACCTTATGCACACTTAAAGCAAACACAATACCCCCCAAACCGGCTCCAGACACAGCTATACCAAAAGCAAGAGCTCTTTTTTTATCAAACCAAGAAGGTAAAACCAACATAGCTGGTACAAAAACAAAAGAAAATGAAAGACCAACAATGAACCCTTGGCAAACGTATAATTGCCATAATTTAGTAGCGTATGATGCTAGTATATATCCTAAAGTTTGAAAAATTATACCAGCCGAGATAATAAATCTCAATCCACCTACTCTGTAGATTAGTGTGGCCAAAGGACATAAAGATTGGGCCAAACACACCACAATACCACCAATCATGGCATAGTCATACTGGGTAGCTCCTTCAAACACATCTTGTTCAATATAATACGCAAGAAACACGCCAAAGGCCGCATTTGATCCCCAAGTAGCAAATACTGCCAACATACTAATGATGGCAATAACCCATGCAAACCCTTTATCAGGAGGAGGGATTTTCTTGCCCCCCTCTTCTTCAACCTCTTCCTTCTTTACTTCTGCTTCCGAATCTGTCCTATGGATGCTTTCATCTTGTCTGGTACTAAAGCGACTAACCCGATCAAGTTCCTTAGCAATGATGGAATCTGGGCAGTCTTGTCGACGAGACCCTTGTGCTTCTTGTGTGAAATCGTCACGTATGCCCGACATTATCCTTGAAAGCTCTGAGGTGTTGGACTTTCGTCTGTAAATTTGTGACTCATGTTTTGCAGCTGATATTTGAGAAGAGCCAAGAGACTTTAGCGATACTTGGTCATACAGCGTGTGGTCCATATCGTCTGTGTGGTTCATATCGTCTGTATGAGTATCATCATTACTCTGGCCCGCACTTGACCCCATTTGTGGACTATTCTATTTGAGGTTTATTTTCGAAAGAAATAAGTGTAGCCGTTTAGGTATTTTACCTTGTGCGGGATGGAAACCCGCATTTCAAACCCAAATGTCAAACCGATTGCTAACTGAAAAGACATCGGACTTTTTTATGGAGACATTATTACGCTTTGAAGGGGTTAAGAGCATATGATCACATTATGGTGCTAATAGGCTTGTTCCTTTGCGTCGTAATGAAGTGTAAAGGAAAACAGTCGTGTCAGCCAAATTCTGTGGAGATAATGGTATCACAGATCAAACGCTGTTTCAGCAACTTCAACTTCAATGGTTGTTTGTGGTACGACGTGGTGTGGTAATGTGTGGTACTGGCTGCTTGTGGTAATAATCATTTATGGCAGTACAGTTTAACTGATAGTCAGCCTAGCGCGCCAAAATGATCAATAATTTCCTCCTGGTCAACAAAGGCTGTCTATTTGCAGCACCCAAGACACAGTAAAAGTAACACAAACACGGCATCTCGTTCAGTGCCTCGTACATTGTTGATTAAAGCATTGAAACCATACCCATACTTTTCCACAGATGTCTGGAAGTGCAGATTTCTTGTCTAAGGGGATTGATTTGGTCCAAAAAGCCATTGATGCAGACACAGCTACCAGATTTGAAGAAGCTTACAAATTATACTACAATGGATTGGACTATTTGATGCTTGCAATCAAGTACGAAAAGAACTCCAAATCAAAGGAATTGATCAAGTCTAAATTTACTGAGTATTTAACTCGAGCTGAACAATTAAAGGATCATTTAGAAAAGCAGCAACTGAAATCCAATTCCGCCGAGAATTCTGCTACTAGTGGATCCACAAAGGCCAAGAAGCCGGGCGAAGCCGGTGGTGATGATGATGACGCCGACACCAAGAAATTAAGGGGTGCGTTGGCGGGAGCTATTCTTTCAGAAACCCCTAATGTTAAATGGGGTGATATTGCCGGGTTGGAAAGTGCTAAAGAAGCATTAAAAGAAGCTGTTATATTACCGGTGAAGTTTCCCCAACTCTTCAAGGGAAATAGGAAACCAACGTCCGGTATTTTGTTATATGGTCCTCCAGGTACTGGAAAGTCATATCTTGCCAAAGCAGTAGCGACAGAAGCCAATTCCACCTTCTTTTCTGTGTCATCATCTGATTTGGTTTCTAAGTGGATGGGTGAGTCTGAAAGATTGGTCAAACAGTTATTTACCATGGCCAGAGAGAATAAACCATCCATTATCTTTATAGATGAAGTTGATGCATTATGTGGACCAAGAGGTGAGGGGGAAAGTGAAGCATCTAGGAGAATCAAAACCGAGTTGTTGGTGCAAATGAATGGGGTTGGAAATGATCCTACTGGAGTTTTGGTTCTTGGGGCTACAAATATTCCATGGCAATTAGATGCTGCCATTAGAAGGAGATTTGAAAGAAGAATATACATTGCGTTACCGGATGAAGATGCAAGGACCACCATGTTTGAGATTAATATAGGAGAAACTCCATGTGAATGTACTCCACATGATTTCCGAGTTTTGGCAGGAATGACCGAAGGATACTCGGGACATGATATAGCTGTGGTGGTGAGGGACGCATTGATGCAACCTATTCGTAAGATTCAGCAAGCCACACACTTTAAACCGGTGCTTGACGAGAATGATCACGAGAGGTTAACTCCTTGCTCACCAGGTGATGAAGGTGCCAGAGAAGTTAGCTGGCAAGATATTGGTACCGACGAATTGCAGGAACCTGAAATCACCATTAAAGACTTTATTAAATCGATCAAAAGCAATAGACCAACGGTCAACAATGCAGATATTGAGAATCATGTTAAGTTCACTGAAGACTTTGGACAAGAGGGAAACTGATCGCTGAAACCTGAGTTTTGAATGGATATATTGCGATCTAGTAGATGGTCTACAGGTTAGTACTTAGACATACTACAGGCCAGTTGAAATAGATTTACTACAAGCCAGTTGAAATAGATATTCTACAAACCAATATTTAGATATCCTGCAAACGTATTTGAATATATTTCACAAACCTGGTTTACATTTATTCCTCCATTCTCGTAGGAGATCTGGATCTGTCTCTGGTTCTCGAAGGTGACCTGGATCTCTGTTTTGCTCTTAATTTATCTGCAAAAAGATCGTCTTCGATATTGTCATTTCCACTTCTTCTTCCTCTAATTTTATCAGCAAACAAATCATTGTTATAGTCCCGGTGGTGTGAGCGTTTTGGCTTATATTGTTTATGTCTCGGTTTTCTTTCGGGTTCCCCGTGTAACAAATAGTAACGAGATTGAGCAGATGCATTTTTCACCTTTCTGTCTGACTGAAAAGATATTCTAGAATGTAACACCACAGCAGATTCGTCTTCATCCATCCCATTAGATTCTCTCTCTTCGTTCGCAGGTGCAATGCCTAATCTGTGAGATAAGTCAAGCCTCTTTTGAAATTCAATCACTGGATTGTACGGCTTGGTTTCTCTTTCTTCAACTAGCCACGAGATAAACTCATTTGGATCGGACATCTGTGGAACCGGAGTAATAGCTGGGTTCAGGGATGTAATAGAAATGGCCCCAACTGCTTTTACTGCATCTTCATGTGTGGAAAATGCAATATTCACCGCACTATCATTAATCCATTGAACTCTGAATTTGATTTGTTTATCAACAGACAAAGGCTCGTAAACACGCTTGATATCGCCAGTTTCCTCGTTCACTTCTTCCTTGGGAGTATAGTTGAGGTAATAATTGATGAAAGCCTGGATATTTTGAGTGGATAACGAGTCTACGCCTTTTATATAAACAGCTTCTGGTCGTAATGTCTGTGGTTGTCCATTGACACTAACCTCCACAGCTTGTTCTTGTAACTTTTTCTTTTGTTCATTTTCAGCATCTAGGCCTTGCACCATGATTCCGCCGTATGGGGCGGGTTCTTCCGGCACAGAGTCAGTTGGCATCTGTGGTTCTATACTCATGTTGAAAATAGGTATAATTTATGCGAATTTGCGATTCTGCAACTACTTTTTACTATGGTCGATTTCCAAATGCGGCGATCGCACGCTCGTAAGCACCTGGTCTCAAAGTTGTTTCAGCCATATAGCTAAGCTAAATTTGGGCTACATGAAGCCCCCAACCGGGAGGCATCCCTGATGTACAGTCTTTACGTCAGCATTTGTATGCACTCCTCCCGAAAGCAGTACGGCTCTAAAACTTCGCACAGCAGTATGTATGTGGGAGAATGGGCACCGAGTTGGCAATTTTTGACGTATGAAGCTATCAACAGGCTTGAGAGATAACATATCACCTTATTGGAATTCCGACGTATTTATACCTATTTTAAGCGTATTATCAAATATCTTTTGGATTTCTTTAAAGACATTAGCTACTCTTGTGAGTATCTGTGAATTTCACCCAAAAAGGTTTTTTGCAGTCTAAGCGAAAATCAAAAACTTCAACACACATTTGACAAGGTTTTTTATCAGATTTTGCTCCAACTCACTCTAATTTTGCTTTTCACACCAGTTAGACAAAGCGTTAAGCATGAGCAATTGACGCATTCTATGAAGATTCAGAATCTGAAAAATGCTTGAGAGAAATTATTGCAAAACCTTTTAATTGATGCCCTCCCGCAATGCTGCCAACGGAATGTCTCGGTACCGTTATCATGCAGACATCTATTTTTGTGTGTATAGGGTGCCACCTCAAGTAGAATAGTCCTAAACTTTTTTCTTACCCCTCCTCCATGTCTTGTGAGTTCATCAACTTTCCATCCTTCACAAAATAAATCAATCCATAACGTTTGATGTATGAAGAAACTGCGATCGTCTACTGACCTAACATGGTTATAAGGGACAAATGGTACATGGCCGTCTGGTATTGGGCTCTCATCAGCAACACCTATATCTACCAGGTCAAACAACTGATCAACAGGAGTGGCGATACTGCTGTGGGTTGCCCAATGGCAAGCATTACTGTTGCGAGTGAAATTTTTAGCATGGTGAGGAAAAGAATAGACAGGAATTATTTAATTCGATGTTGTCGAGTACGTATAGTAAGATTAGTAAGATGACGTAGTGTATATTATAGTACAATGTGGGCCTTAAGAAGTGCAATCAACCTCGTTTTATCTCGTGATTTTTTAATCTCTTTAATATCTCATCTTCTTGTGATCCGTTACCTCATCCCCATGTCTTGTGAGCCATAAAATCATCTTTCTCACGGGGGTATTCCTTTGTCACCGTTGTTGTACACCTCCCTCATGCCTCAACCGGCTCTTGGATAAACAACACATTGTTGCACCTTATAAACACATCTCCTAGCTGCTCCTCCTGCTTTTTATCACCGTCGTACGTCACCTCATACGCCTCGTCGAGTCGAAAGTTCATATAATCATCCACAGTCTTCAATTTCCCTCTGTATTCAGTTCTGTTCCACTTAAGTCTTACAATCACCTCTTTGTCTATGAGAGACGCCAAGAAGGGTTTGGGATTACTTGTTTTCACCTAGAGTTGTTAGTACCTTGCAAATATGAATCCTATCAATACATACAGTTGCCATTCTCTAATCCGGTTTTTGAATAGTGTTCAACTAGGATAAATTTAACTAGTCTTCTCAAGTAGTATATATTAAACTAGTATTTTTAAGTAGTGTATATTTAACTAGTATTCTTGAATAAATCTGCGAACTTTTCAAACAAACACCTGTCCATGCAACAAACACACGCCGTATATTGCATAGGGTTCTTGATCCGGTTTTTGTTACCGACCATCTTCCCCTCCATCCCCTTCAAGTTGTCTAGTGCTGCGGAATTGGCAACCCCTATCAATTCTTATACTTCACTCCAAGAAGCATTTTTCTATTTGCAACACGGTATAAATGCATACGATGGGGGCGTCAATCATCATCCTCCCTTATTGGTGGCTTTTTTCCAGGTATTCAATGAAGCATTACCGAAGAGCTTGTTCCCTGTTTTCAGTAATCTTCTTTTCTCGGGAGTGGATGTTTTCATAGCTTCCAGATTGGTGTTGTTGAATCATTGGTATAATGCATATAATATGAAGAGGCGAAATGAACACTTGTACAAGTTGAGTGATTCATTGATGGTGTCCTTTTACTTGTTCAATCCTTTGATTATTTTGACGAGCTTGTGTCACTCCACGTTACCGTTTTCCTTGATTTTTATTGTGGAATCTTTGCATCAATTGGTTAATAACGAAAATCTTCCTAGATCCATGATCAGTTTGGCCGTTGCCACATACTTATCCTTGAACCCTGTATTGTTGTTAATTCCCATATTGGTTTTGGCCCACTCCGTCTTGAGAGTAGACGAATTGGCTCGGATATACTTTACGGGCTCCGCCTTATATTTCACCACATGCGGTTTATTGGTGATGTTTTCAATGGTGTTGACATCATCTACGTCTTTCATCTACCAATGCTATGGGACTGTTGTTACTTTTGGAAAAATACAGCCAAATATCGGGTTATGGTGGTACTTTTTCACAGAAATGTTTGATTTCTTCACTCCATTCTACTTGGGAGTATTTAACATCTTTTCGGTGTTGTTTATCCTCCCCATTTCAATCCGGTTCTTTGAGTACAACACCATGGTGGGAGATTCATTTTTGGCGGTGTTTTTGTCATATATCTGGATGTCGTTCTTGAAATCATACCCAACCGTTGGCGATTTGGGATTTGCCTTATCGCTCATACCTATTTTCTGTGCTACAGTTTTCCCTTACTGCAAACTCATCTATATCACAGGGTTGACGTTACTTATATGTTTGATCTTATCACCAATTTTTTACTACTGTTGGATTGTTTTGGGCAATGGGAACTCCAATTTTTTCTACAGTATCAATTTGATTTGGGGAGCGGTGCATATTCTTCTTTCAATCGATTTCATGTGGGCAAAATTGATATTGGATTATTGTGACACGCATAAGGTGGTGGCAGAGAAACGGTTTACAATCAGGTTGACCCAGATGTGAGGGAATGGTCTACAGAGAGAACGGCGTATCTCAATTATAAGCGTAATACGACCAGAGAAATCTAGATGTACCAGTCTCAGAGCATACAACACAAGTTTCGCCGATAAACACAGCAAAAACAAGTAGTATAACTAATTTCCATAAAGTCACGTGACCGCTCATAAAACCTGCCAATCATCTGTGAGGAATTTGAATTATTCTCACAGAAAACTGAGGCCAAAAACTTGCAAATTTTCAATAATTCAATAAAAGAATATGTTGTCTCGTGTAACTTTACGTTCATACAGTTCGGCCACTGGCTCATTAAAGGTCTCCAGTAGAGATGCACCCGGTAACTTGACCAAGCTCTCTGTGGTAGTCAATAATGCCGGTGCCAAAGCCGGTAAATCAGGGATTTCTCATTTATTATCCAAATACAACTTTTTGAACACAGAAGCTAAATCAGCTTTAAGATTCACCAGAGAAAGTGAATTATTGGGTGGAATTTTCTCATCTACTGTCACCAAAGACTCCATCGTTTTATCCACGCAATTCTTAAAAGAAGACTTACCATACTACGTGGAAGCTTTAGGTAATGTCCTTAGCAAAACTTCTTTCAGACCTCACGAACTTCCAGAAAGTGTTTTGCCAAGTGCTTTAAGTGAGTATGCCACTGCCACTTCTTCAAATGCCTTTGTTGCTTTAGAGGCTTTGCACGAAATTTCTTTCAGAAGGGGCTACGGACACCCATTATACTATGATGGAGGTAAATCTTTCACTTCTGAAGATGTTGCTCAATTTGCTTCCGAAGTATACACTGCTTCCAATGTTTCCATTTTTGCTTCTGGTGCCGTTGAAGCTGACTTAAAGAACTTTATAAGCGAATCTGCTTTTTCAGAATTACCTACTGGTGTTTCTTCTAATGTGGAAATCAAGACTTTTAATGGAAAAGAGGCCAGAGTTAGAAAAGCCGGCCAATCTGTTGCCTTAATCGGGATTCCAATCAAACCTAGTGAATTTGCCACTTACGATATTTTATCTGCCACCATTGGATCCAGGTTATTACCTGCCAACAACACCCCACTTGCTAAGATTCCTGGGGCTTCCTCATACGTCTACAAATACCATGATGCTGGCTTATTCGTTGTATCAGTGACTGGTGACGCTGCTCAAGTCTCTGAAGGTATCAAGAAGGCCAAGGCCACCGCCACAGCTGTGAAAGCTGCTGATTTGTCCAAATCCGTCAAACTTGCAGAATTAGCTAACGCATTAGAGTCAACGGTTGAATCTCCATTGGACCATAAGATCGATACAACTGCTGCTAAATCCGTGCCATTGAAATCATTTAATTATGTTGCTGTAGGTGATGTGGACTCATTACCTTTTGCCGACGAATTATAAATGCATGAACCTTCTGTAAAAGAAAAGCACATATTCATGAACATTCTTTAATTTAAAATAATAAATGCATGAACTATCTTTTCCTTTGAAGAATAGACCATAAATAATATATAGAGAATATCTCTAATAAATATTCTCAGGTTTTGAAATTTTCAAAACGAGAAAAAATTTTAAACCTTGGGTCTCATCGATTAATACACATGTCTGATAACGAAGGAGCATATAACGAGGCGGCAGAAAACTTTGATGATTTCGATCAGCCGGATCACTTTTCGGAAAATGAATATTATGAACAAGAGCCTGAAACAAATGGCGATGTTGATATGAAAACTGAAGATGGAAAAACCATTGTAAATGGAGGTCTTGGACCAGAAGAAGCCAAACCTCGGATGAAAACCACGGCAGAGTTGGCCATACCCAAAGAAGATAGAACCACCACTCCATATATGACGAAATACGAAAGAGCCAGGGTTTTGGGTACTAGAGCTTTACAGATCTCCTTGAATGCACCTGTGTTGGTTGATATTGAGGGAGAAACCGATCCTTTACAGATTGCCATGAAGGAATTGGCGCAGAGAAAGATCCCTCTTGTTGTGAGAAGGTATTTGCCCGACGGATCTTATGAGGACTGGGGGTGTGATGAGTTGATCATTGATAACTAGGAAAAGTAGAATACTAGGAAAACGACGCCAAAGGAAATCAAAACAGTCGTTTCTCGCCCCATAGAATTGTCTTAAACTCGTCCTCCATACACCCTAGACTACCCTTCCCTTCATCAAATATGTATATTATTAATCTATATAAGCATCTAACCAGTTGGACGCCATAAATAACTTTTTTCCATTATTTTGCTCCTTCACAAACCCTTCCACCATCTCATCGAATGTGCTCCTAGCAAGTCGGTGGTCCCCGCTACCAATCTCACCCAATTGCACCGAGCAACACGCCTCCTTCAAAGTGTCTACATCGATCACCAAATCCTTCACATCATTTTTCTCAGCAAATACCTTTAAGGCATTGTAAATCGTGTCCCTATCGTCCAACAGCAGGATCTCTTGAGCCATGATATTCAGAAACTGGGTGAAATTTATCCCATTGGTGTCAGAATCTTCAGCTTTGACCATTAATTGTAATTGGTTTTCACTGGGCTGCTTAATCCCCAAGGTCTTATATAACTTAACCAAGTCGCTTTTGGTTATAAGCGAGTCCTTGGACTCCCCGTCAATCAACGTAAATGCATTCCGAAGCTCTGCTTTCTGGTTATTAGTAAGACTATTAAGTGATAACATCTTAAATCAGATTCGAAACATAAACAAAAAAATCGCGACACAAATTGAAGGTATTTCTATGGCAGAAGAAACATTGTATAATCAGCCGGTGGTGATAGATAACGGGTCTGGGAACCTCAAGGCGGGGTTCGCCGGTGAAGAAAAGCCCCGATCGTACTTTCCTGCATTAATTGGGAGGCCAAAATACCAAAAAATAATGGCAGGGTCACTTGGAGGGGTGGGAAGAGAAGATGCTGGTGTACGAGACGATAGATTCATTGGTAATATGGCACAAGAATATCGAGGACTCTTGAAGCTAACGTATCCAATTGAGCACGGAATTGTCCAGAATTGGGCCGATATGGAGCTTATTTGGAACCATTTATACTCACAAGATATGAAGACCAATTCCGAAGATCATCCTTTATTGATCACAGAAGCTCCTTTAAACCCCAAACAAAATCGAGATAAGATGTGCGAGGTACTTTTTGAACTGTTCAATATTCCGTGCTTATATGTATCGCTACAGGCAACATTGTCATTGTATGCATCAGGTCGTACTACGGGAGTGGTAATCGATAGTGGAGATGGGGTTACTCATATAGTTCCCACATACGAAGGGTTTGGACTTCCCACGTCTATTAAGCGAATGGATATTGCTGGAAGAGATGTGACGGAGCAATTGGTTCATCATATACGAAGAATGTCGGGAATTTCATTCAAAAGCAGTAGTGAATTTGAACTTGTGAGATCAATAAAGGAAAAGTATTGTTTTGTGTCAAAGGATCCCACGAAAGATGAGAAACTATATTCATCTGCTGCATATAATCACTACTTGATGTTACAACAACCCTCAGACTCGGAATTAATCTCAAATTATAAGCTACCTGACGGACATATTCTCCAAATGGGACCCGAAAGATTCAGATCTACTGAGATCCTTTTTAACCCCCAATTGATTGGGGATGAGTCTCCCGGGTTAGCGGAATTGACTGCATTGGCACTATCAAAAACAGACATGGATTTAAGACCTACATTATACGGGAGCATCATTCTTTCTGGTGGTAACACTCTTCTAAGAGGATTTGGAGACAGATTGTTGAATGATCTAAAAGAGCAACAGAGTCAACAGATGGGGACGTCGCTATGGACTAAGTCCCGACAAGACACGTATCAGACACAAATGAAAGTGAAAATATATGCTCCGCCTGAACGGAAGTATTCCACCTGGATAGGTGGATCGATTTTGGCAGGGTTATCTACTTTCAAGAAAATGTGGGTTACATCAGAGGAATTTCAGGAGGATCCCGATATAGTACACAGGAAATGTATATAGAAGTACCAATCTGTCAATTTGGTAGTCAAAACTGGACAAATCTGTCGAATACCATGGAAATATTACAGTATTCTTCAGATACCATAGTATCTATCTCCAAAATCACCTAAACCAGGTACAATGAACTTATGATCGTCTAATTTTTCATCAATTCCTCCAGTTATGATCCTAACCTGTGGATATTTCTGCTGGAATGCTTGAATCCCTTCAGGTGCTGCCAACAAGTTCAAAAAAAAGATTCGGTTCATCTTGACACCTTTGTCCAATAAGACCTCCACTGCTTTCATGGCACTACCTCCAGTGGCCAACATAGGATCCAACAAGAATACAAACCTGTCACTGATGTCACCAGGAAGCTTGTCATAGAACAATTTGGGTAATGCCGTTTCTTCGTCCCTTTGAATTAAAATTTTACCAATCCTAACAGACCTACAGCAGTCTCTCAATCCTATTTCCATAGATTCTCCAGCCCTGACAATGGAAACACCACAAATCTTGCCCAAGAACTTGGATCCAACATATTCATGGTCTCCATGACACTGCACGACCGTTTCTTGAACTGGTAATTGGTTTAATCCCTCTTCTACTAATAATCTGATGATTCTATCAGAATAGAACACAAAGTCGCCTCTTTTCGTTCTTTGGTCTCTGATGATTGAATACAATCCAATAAGTTGGTTTGTTTGTGGAAGAAGAATGAGATTTTCTCCGTAATTGGCAGTGGACAGCATGGTGTATTTAAGATGGGTTTGTTGGATCTTGAGATGAGTTTTTCGAGGAAAATCAAGATAAGCTATATAACTGACAGAGAAACAGGAACAGAGGAACAATTGAGGAATGAAAGAGGAGTATTTAAGGAATGACAGAAAAGTATTACAGGAGCAACGGTAGGATATCAGAGGCATAGGAACAGAAGAATAACAGAAGAATAATTGAACTCGGCGAGCTTGCATTTATATTACAAAAAAGGTCTATTCTTGAGGTTGAGCAAATGGGTTGTCAATTATTTCACTGCCATCCAATGGGGAAACAGTCAACAAGGAAGTACCTCTTACAACTACCTGAGCCAAGGCTCTTGTCTCCTTGGTCAATACAGACGAATCTTTGGGATCTAAAGGGTTAGTATAATCTACCACGAAAATGGAGAGATTACAAAATCAGAAGTGACAAAGTGACAGTCTGACAGACTGAATAGAACAGAAAATGCCATGGCACCTATCACGTCATCTCTTTTCTCACATTTCTCTCCTTTCTAGTACGTACCTCTTAATGTCTCTTCCACATCTTCCAACACTAAGTTCATCAACTGATCAAATCCTTTCAAAACTCCAAATATCTGTCTTCCACCAATAAATTTGACTCTGATCTTTGTGTTGATATACCGGTTAAGGTCTAAAATAGCTTCTCTTCTGGGTGCATCTTGCTTATTATAGGTTTTCTTTCGATTGTCCCGGTGGTCTCTGTTCTGGCTGTTTCCAGCGTTGTTCTTCTAAAAAGGTCAGTATTACGTCATCAAACCTCCGTCCACGCCCTTACGCCCTGTCAAGATGAATACATACTCGTTCCATAGTCGTTGGTTCTTTTCGATTTTATGGTTTTCTAATTCTCAAAATACACATACTCAAAAAACATAAATTTCTGGTGTAAGGATCTAGCTATGTTATAAACTCATCAATGGTGTCGTAAAAACAAGCTACAAACTCCTCAATTGGCGCATCCCCGTACGAGTCCGGGCCACCAAACGCCATTTTCATGCTTCTTTTGGTGCTGACTATACTAAAATCCATAGTAACAATGGTTCACACACTGCTGCTTCTAAACAGTATAGGTGCTTTTGATTGCGATGAAATGATAGCTTTTTAAAGGCAGCACGCAAAAGAATATCCAAAAACACCGCAAAACTACGCCTGTTGGCCCTAAAAATGGCCAAATGGTGTTTGATTTTAGTGTCCGGAACTTTTAAACATTTAAAGTTGGTATTCATGGACTTATTATGGTTGGACACGAACACCGGTTTGCTGAAGTGTAGATACCCTGCAATAAAAAAATAATTGTAAATATAGCCTGTTTGAGCCAAACACAATTGAAGGATCACAAATGGTGGTGAGTTCATTGGCCGGGGGTGTTGCAGGAATCCATCAGTACGGAGATTAAAAAGCTTTTTTTATTAATTCCAAAAAGTATTCAAAACTTCACAAATGGATGTGAATACCAGATTCACCATCGAATAACGCATGTGTATGAAAAACGGTGCGTAACTATTATTATCAAACACCGTGAATTTCCAGGCCACCTGTGTGGTCGATACAGGCCTACCTTTTCATTGATATACTTCAATCAACAAATTCCACCACATCCTCAAAATACACCTCACTCACAAGCCAACCTGGTAGTTCTTACAAGCCTCGATATTTCGGCTTGAACCCATCATAGATACCGAGTTATTTCGTAAATCTCCCTCAACCCATTTGATAACAATGTTCGAGTGACAAGACGATTATACTGCACCCACATGGCATAATTGGAATACAATCTGTGTTTATAGCAGCATAGGTAGAACCGTTCTATCAGAGGATCTTGAGAATATAGATCATCCCCGATATGATGTAAATCATTTTTCACTCATTTAGATTCTGTTCAAAATAAGACTTAGCCGTTCCTTATATATCACCAATACCCCTTCATGTGCTTTAGGATTCTGGTGTATTCGGCGTGGTTCAGAATTGCTCGCCTTGAGTATTTCATCTTGTATAGGATAATATTTCTGATGACTTGCACAAGATTGACAGTTTCGTGCTTTGGTTTCTTCAAGGTCGTATAAATGTGAAAGAAGCAAGGCAGATTTTTGAAGGGCCATATCCTTCGCATGTGCCTCGCGTATACATCAGATGAAACTTCAAGCATAGTTAGATTTCACCACTAATTTTCTAACTCGTTCAAAAAGTTGGGGTTATTAGCCAATTTCCCCTTAAACTTGTCCCACCAATTGTCAAAAGCCTTGATAGGCACCTTACCCTGTACATCAACAAAACTAGACAAGTAATTATACGCATGTCCCACGATTTTATTAGCCATTTCCGCAATAGAATTGGGGTTATTGGAAAGGAAAGGTTTGGGAGTATTTACCACCAAAGTGTTCGAATTACCTTGCAGTTTTGCCTTTTCCTGGGCCAATTGAATCTCAGCTTCTGCCGTGGGTTCGATTGAAAGGCCAATATTGATGGTAAACGAGTCATTACTATCCACGATCTCATCATCCATCATATCGGTATCAGACACTTTGGGCTTCAAATTGTTCAATTTGAAAATACCACTAGGCTTCTCCGGATTAAGTCCTCCTAGTAACTTAAACTCAGAAGAATTTGGGAGCTGAAAGAACACCAATGCCGTGTAATTGGGATCATTAAACTCAGTTTGGGGTAATAAAAAAATGGCTATATGGGAGATATTTGACGCATTGGGTACACTGATAACATACTTGTTCTCTGCCACTTGATTGGCCAATTGAATAGGCCTTCCTGAACACACAGCTCCAAACATGATAAAAAATAGCCCTAACCAACAAATTTATTATCCTGCAGCTGTGGTACAGAAAATTCTCGATGGTGCGAGAAAATTTCTTCTTTAACATGGATGGTGAAAGAAGAGGACTATGATTCCCATGAATAGTCTTCGATACCGTTGTCCTATATAGACTACGTCGAACATATTTTCCATCTATCGTGATGAACCTATTATCAAAAGATGATTATGGGAAAGATACTTCGTTACATTCTCTTACACCACTAGCCAAGTGGTGGCACACCCGGCGGCCAAAATCTTTACATGGCCAGTGTAGAGCAAATTCAATTGCCGGAAAGTGATCTGGTCGTGGTCCAGTACATCGCTGGTGCCACAGTTGCCGTGTTCACCCCATCCCCAAGTATATACGTGATTTTTCACTCTGATAATTCCATGCTCACTGCCGGTGGTGTATTCAAAGTCTGTGGTTTCGAGAACCTGAGGAAACTTTTGCCCGTGACTGTTGTTTCCGTGGAAATTGATGGTGTGTCCTTGTTTGTAGTGCACCGACGACCACATGACGTGGAATTCGGTGATTTTGTCATTTATACTGGTAATGGTCTTACCTATGGACACTAGTCCCTGAGGCACAAGAAGTACCAAAGCGTTTTTTGTCAATTGAAAGTCTTTTACGTCGTGCACAGACACCCCGGGTAACTGTACGGGTGTGGGAGTGAGGCACACGGACTTGACCCCAAATTGCCCTTTTTTGGCATCTCCCCACCCGTACAAACCATCACCTGTCTTGCACACCACAAGATTGATGGAACTGCGTAATACCCTCACTTTTCGATAGCACATTTCCCGGAGGATGTGCATGTTTGTCATGGTAACCTCTGTATTGAGCCCCAACTCGCCTTTCATGCCTAAACCACACACATACACCTCATCATGAGTATTTAACAAGACGGAGAATTCCCATCCACATGTCACGTCCTGCCACGACCCCGGCACTTTCGTGAACACCCGCAAATGCATGGACTGTCCCAATGTATCGTTGTGTATGCCGCATTGACCATATGTGTTATCTCCACAGGAAAAGAGTTGTCCATCCTCAAAGAGAATGAATGTATGGTTTCCTCCAGGGACAATTTTTCGGGGCATTTGTGCCACCTGTTCCACCACGGTGCCGTTGATATCGAACTTCGCAGGTTCTAGGTGTCTGGAGTCCTGGTCAGACCCGTTACCCAATTGGTAATTGCCGTTGGACCCACAACCTAGTACAAGCATGTGGTGCGAAAATGATGGAATAGTAGAATGGGTCGGAGTTTTGCTAGAATGGGCCGGAATGATGGCATGCTAGAATTAAGCCATGAGCCAAGTAACTACACACTTAGACCCCATGACAAATTCCACCAGGCCACACTCCAGAAAACACACCCTCCACATCCCTAAAGACATCTATTTTTAGAGCCAAGCCACGCCTCAAAATTCACCGCACAAAAAAAGCTTTTTTATTCTTCGTGTAAGTTACTGATGCTTCTTATGATCTCACGTTCCTTTATATTCCTATTGATGCTCATGGTGGTCACGGTGCTTGCCTTAGACCACCATGATGCTGTACCAGACGCTCTCGAGGAGTATGCGCTCGAGCTGATTGAAAGGACCCCCTTCTACGATGAAGCCGAAGAATTTGATGCTGCTGACTTAGACGAAGACGAACCTTACGACATGCTGATCGCCGTTACGCAAGACACCGTTCTTGCGTACCATACCGAGCTTGAAAAGAGAGCCAATGCCACCACCAGTAGTTTTGATGAAGACACCGACACAGCTGATGACAGCGGAAGCAGTAGTTTTGATGAAGACAACGGCACCGTCGATGACAGCGGAAGCACCAGTCTTTTTGAGACCTCGGACGAAACCTCAGAGTTTACTAGTTCCAGTTCGAGTTCCAGTTCCAGTTCTAGGTCCAGTTCCAGGACCAGCACTTTTGTTGCGGCCAGTACCACTACTGGCCATGTCTCCAGTACCATTACCCGAGCTGCTAGTTCTATTGCTGAGAGTAGTGCTTTTTCATTTGCTCCGTCTACTAACACTGAACCTTCTGCTGCGGAAGAAACGAATACAGAAACTTCTTCTACTTCAGAGACGCAAACTCACGTCACTTCAGCCTCCGCTAGTACAACTAATGGGATCACTTCTAGGACCACCGTGGAGTCTGTTAATAATGGTAGTACTGTGATAGTTACACAGACCACCGTTATTGCCAGTGAACCCAGTGCTTCCAATAGTAATGACAATAGTAATGATAATGGTGGAGGATTATCTAAAACCAATAAGATTGTGGTAGGAGTAGTTGTGGGAATTGGAGGGTCTATTTTGACCGGGTTACTTTTGTTGTTGTATTTGTTGAAGAAGAGATCCAACAAGGCGGAGAATGGTAGCTGGACGTTTTGGAAAAAGAGCGAAAAGGAGGGTAGTGATGAGTTTTTGAATGGAGAGTTGGGGGTGAGAGATAGAAACATTAACCAGGGATCTAATTTCTAAGATGTTACGACTGTGCCTGAAAAGGATGCTGAAAAGATACCAAATGATACCAAACGACACAAAAATGCCTGACTTGAATTCATCCATGATAGACTATGTAAAAGGATCAATATCTGACATAAGAACTTGTCTCTAATAACTTCAATGACACGATGTTTGTACCTCTGTACATTTTCTTAGCTGAAGATCTGATGTAAAATGACTATAAAAATCTCTACCACCAGGTGAATCTCCTGGAAACTCCCATTCTATGCTCAACCATACCAAACCCTAGCAGGTAAACTCAATCAAAAAATCTATAGGTCGCAAAAGCGTCTTCTGGATTACACACAGTCTGTAACATTTAAGTAAGCTCAATGTCAATAGATCCAAAAATCATGTACTCATAACCAAAAATCACTAAAGTACACCATTTCATTGAAGTCGTCCTCAATGTCTCTTATCTCTGTAACATTAGGTAAATTCTCAGGGACAAAACCTTAAATCAAGGTCTAACCCTTCTCACAGGACCCAATAAAGCGGCGAATGTGGCTGTTACGGGACTGAGACATTTGTTGTGCATATAAAAATAATTATGCAAATGTGAGACATCAATCGCTTGCTAACTTTTTTCTTCCCTTTTTTTTTGCCCAACTATTACTTTTCCTTATTTTTGTCTTACTAGTCCTAGTATCTTTCCCATCACGTATCAAACGATTTAATATATCCTCAGATCTCACTCGTGTTCTCCGTACCTCCAGAAACCGATTTCCTGATTATTCCTGTGATATTCCTGTGAACTTACATATCTTTGTCCCCTGATCCACGTTCAATTGTTGAATATTCCCTGGGTGTGCTACGATGCTTAGCTTAAATGACATTTTGAATGACAGCGACGAACTGAGTGAAGAGTCGTCTTCTAGTAGACCTCCTTCGAGTTTGTCCTTAAACTATACCTCCAATAGTGCTAGAAGCTCCAGAACGAGTATTACTCTTGATGATAACCAAGTGCACCGTACGAAAGAAGAACCACCCAAAGGGTTGGCAAGTCAAGTAAAAGAAGGTATCGAGAGAGAACTTAAACAAAGAAACGAACAAGCAATTGAAAACGACCATGCTACCAAAATCAAAGGCATTTTCAAATCCGCCTTCCCTACCACTTTACCCAAATCCATAATAAATAAGAAACTCCTTGATAAAAAGTTAGTTCAAATTGCAATCAGACGGAAATCGTTACTTTTTTCCAAAGTTCAAGGTACGAACATTCCTGGTTCGAAATTGCACACCAAATCATTAGAAGCTGGTTTGAGAGTCAAATTGACATTGGCACCTGATCTTATCACCATATACAACTCCTTAACTCCACATGCTAGCAGAAAATCCCGGTTCAACTTATTTCACCTGGAACACAATAGAAAAACCATCTTAAATAATCGATATTTGGAAGACGTGAGTTTAAATACGAAGGTCGTGCAATTGATTGATAATGACTTGGTAGACTTGTCGGTGTTTTCCAAGAAGATCCTAAAGACATTTACCCACTCCAACCGGTCCGATATACCCCCCACATTTAACTCATTAAATACAGCCGTGCATAATTTATTTGGAATTGACGACTATTCAATGGTGAGAATTACCAGGTCAACTGCCGCAGATTATGATGGGTCAGTTCTTTTGAAGATCGAAACCGCAAATCCAGGAGAGTTAAGTCTTGTGGACGATGAGAACTTTACCGATGAATTGGTTCATTCAATAGGAGAAGTAGGTGATGATCCAAGTAATACTTTTATCAAAAAGGTCATAGCTAGGCCTCGTTATAAAAGTGATATGAAGATATACCTAATTCCCAAGAAGGTTCATGAGTCTCTATACGTTGACGAAAGGATGCTAGAAAGAGACTTGATCAATGGAGTGGTAGGGGTAAAGTTGCCTTTCTATAAGGCAGTTCATTGTGCGTTTGAGTACGATGATTTGGTCAATTCAATTAATGATTTGATCCAGCGATCGAATACGTATAGGGATAATGAGGCAAGGGTAAAGAAGGTTCTTCCTGGCTTGAAGCAGATCCAATCCATGACCTAGAATAGTTGCATGAGCCATATTTTTTTGGAATCAATCCGACTTATTCCAACCCCAGACCCTAAGGCAATGAACAATACGTTCAGTTACGATAATGAGAATTCTTTGTATAATATCTTTTCTTTCATTTACAGAGTTCATACAAGACTATACGCTCAATTTAACTTCCTCGGTATTGATGAAATGCTTGTATGGCTTCAAGGCCTTGGCAACATCATTCTTAATGAACTTTTCAGTTTGTTGAGGGGCTCTTCCCACAAAAGTTGAAGGATCCAAAAGCGTATCTAAGTCATTCCAAATTGGCTCAAAGTATTTCGTGTTTTTAATTCTCTCAATCAAATCATTATCACCACCTTCTTGCTTGACAACAGCAGAAGCTTGATGACTCAAGACTCTCACTTCTTCGTGACACTCTTGTCTGGAACCACCTTTTTCAACCATAGCCATGATAATATTTTCAGTGGCCATGAATGGTAATTCACTGTTAATTCTTCTTTCAATAACCTTTGGATAAACCACCAATCCACTGGTGATGTTGTTTAAAGTTGAACATAAGATATCAGCAGTTAAGAATGCCGAAGGTAAACTGATTCTTCTGATGGCAGAATCATCCAAAGTTCTCTCAAACCATTGTACAGAAGCAGTTTGAATAGCATCATTCAATAAAGATCCCAAGTGTCTGGATAAAGAGCACACTCTTTCACTTCTCATAGGGTTTCTCTTGTAGGCCATGGCAGAAGATCCAATTTGTGACTTTTCAAAAGGCTCTTCCACTTCTTTTAAGTTGGCCAATAATCTTATATCGGTTGCAAATTTATGACAAGTAGCACCAAAAGAAGCTAATGGGGATAACACATCAATATCAATCTTTCTGCTATAGGTTTGACCAGTAACGGGATACACATGTTCGAAACCTAACAATTTGACCACAGTCTCGTCCAATAATTCAACTTTATCGTGGTCTCCATGGAATAATGACAAAAAAGAAGCTTGAGTACCGGTAGTACCCTTAACACCTCTTAAACCAAGATCATTTCTGGCTCTTTCCATATTTCTCAAATCCCATAATAATTCTTGTATCCATAAACAAGCTCTTTTACCAACAGTAGTTAGCTGAGCAGGTTGGAAATGAGTCCAACCCAAAACCGGTAAATCTTTGTGTTCCATAGCAAATTTAGATAATCTGTCAATGACATTTACCAATTTTGGAATCAATAAATCGTAGGCGTCCCTTAAAAAAATCAAGTCGGCATTGTCCGTGACATAACATGAAGTGGCACCTAAATGGACAATCCCAGCAGCTTCAGGACATGTTTCACCAAAAACGTGGACATGGGCCATAACATCGTGTCTCACAATAGCTTCTTCAATGGTTGCTTTTTCGATTTCTTCATCGGTAATTTCCAAATGGGCCTTCATTTGTTCGATAGCTTCATCAGTGATGATATCTAAACCTACTTGCTTTTCAGCAATGGCTAAATTGTACCATAACTTTCTCCAGGTAGAGAATCTGTTTCTAAGGGAAAAGATGTTGGACATCTCTGCACTAGCGTATCTGGACGACAATGGGGTGGAATATTTATCGTAATCGGACATGACGAGGAGCGGTGGATTCAGTGGATAATGTTAATGGCAACTAATAAAGAAACAAGTTAGGAAAATTAACTTCTTTTGTGTTTTCAATTTTCAGTTAATTGTTTTTGACTCGATTTGCGATGAACTTTTTGACTCTGTGCGTGTCATGAGACTCGCTATTCCGGTGGAAAGTTTTATTTGTAACACGGGAAACGGTTTAGGTGACGGTACCGGACCATCATACACGGTTCTACTGCTTCCGGCTTCTTTGTTGAGCGTAATGCTTGACTTCTTGCGATTGAGGACACTTGAAGCACGGCGAGAGTTGGGGGTTTCCACCATCACGTATTCTGGTACTCACATACTTGGATCCTCACCTACTCCTCCACACCTACTCCTCCACACCTGTCGCCCTGCACCAGCTGTCGTCCTCACTTACTCCTCCCCTTTCTGGTCCTGGTACACCATAATCTCCTGTTCCTCCTCTTCCGAATGCTCGTCTGCAACCTCATTCTGCAAAAACAATTGGTACACCGCTCCCTGAAAGAAGGTGTACACCAACCCCAACCTCTTCTCCAAATTCCTTAGGTTATCAAGTAAATCCTCAGCCGTGACATCTTCGTGGGTGTGATCCTCAGCCGCAGTATTTAATCTTGTGATTTCGCCGTCCAATGTTTTCAATTGGTTGGCTAGAAGCTGGTACTGTGTCAACACCTGCGCTTCGAGTGTCAGGAACCCTAGCTGGTTGTAGTCCATTTTGTATACTTCTTTTGACATTTGAGATCTTGGTTGTTATTTTTCTATTACGCGTAAGATTCTTTGGCCTGGTGCAGAACTAACGACTTTTGGGGGAGTAAACCTCTAGAAAAAAGTCGTGGATTGGCCAATTCGCAAAATCATTGCTGCCTGAAATTTCACTCAGAACAATTTCAAACTCCAAGAACAACTACTAAAATGCCAGATGCAACAGTCCCATTGACGCCAAATGGCGATGTCACTAAAGACGTGAGCATTGAGCCGGTATCCAATAACCCAAAAAGCAAGAAGTTGGTCAGAAAGGAAAAAAAAGTGAACCCCCTCAAGTACAAGTTATGGTTAGCAGGTCATATAGCCTGTGTGGTGTTTGGAGGTATTTCTCTTTTTTTCCAAATATTGTGGTTACCCAATAAATGGTACATCAACTCCATATCATACAGATTGTCACTTTTGGGATCTGTTGCTTCATTATTGGCGTCCATGTCCTATCAATTCGGTTTGAGTTATTTACCTCCAGGAACAGCACTTTTAGCAAACCAAAACTTCCAATTTATAGTGTTGGGAGCAGTTTGGCTATTCACCTTCAAGTCTGTGTTTAAGCTTATTCCATTTTTGTTGATTTCGGTGTTGCAACTTGGAAATCAAAAGAATATCAAGTTTATTCAAAGCCAAAGCTCTTTTTTAGCTTCATTAATTGCGTATGACGAATTGATTTGTGTGGTGTACTTATTATTAAGAACATTGTTCTTCAGGGGTACCAGTGGGTTCCAATTGGTCTTATTTTTGATCTTCTACTGGTTAAGAATTTTGTACAATCCTGAAACCAAAAACTTATTTGTGGCCATTGTGGACAGATTAGATGGAAAGGTGCAAGACACCAAAAATGAGAAAGTGTTGCACTACTGGAACAAAGGGAAATTGATGTTGGAGCAGAAAACCGATGGTGCTGCATGAGTGTGTACAATAAACGAGTGTTACAAGCTAAACTCTATCTCTTCACTGTGTCCCTTTGCGACCTTTTTGCGACCTCTTTTACCTCCTACCTTACCCTTTTTTCGCACCATAAAAAGGGATAAATCAACATGAGCTCTCCCGTAGTGTTTCAGTTAGGCCACAAGCCAATCAAAGACCATGTCTTCAGCAGCGACAGAACAATGCTAGCTATCACAAAAGACAATACCATCGAGCTTTACCGTATCGAAAACCTTAATTCCAAGCCTCAATTATTCACAGTCTTGAAAGGTCATGACAAAACCGTCACCGCCGTGGACATATCGCCAGACAATTCCAAGATTTTGACCTGCTCCCAAGACAGAAACGCATTGGTATGGGAATTTGACGCCGATGATCAAGAATACAAACCTACATTGGTGTTATTACGTATTAGTAAGGCCGCCACTTGTTGTAAGTGGTCGACAAACGGAAATAAATTTGCTGTGGGATCTAATGACCGTATTGTTGCCATCTGTTACTACGAAGAAGAGAACGATTGGTGGGTATCGAAACACTTGAGGTTGAGGTCTACCATCACCAGTTTGGATTGGCATCCCAATAATGTGTTGTTGGCGGTTGGTTCTACTGATGGCCATGCTAGAGTGTTTTCCTGTTTTATCAAAGGCTTAGACATTAAACCAGAGCCAACGGTATGGGGTTCAAGATTACCGTTCCAGACTTTGTGTGGTGACTTTACCAACGAAACTGGTGCCTGGATCCACGATGCCAAGTTTTCTCCTTCTGGCGATTCTTTGGCATACGTGGGCCATGATTCTTCCATTATCGTGGTGTACCCAGATTCTGAAGGCTTACCTCCACGGAGCATTGTTAGTTTAAAGACTAGCTATTTGCCTTTCAAATCATTATTGTTCCTTAACGATAAGCAATTACTTGTTTCGGGTCACAATTGTAATTTGATTCTATTCGAAGGAGATGCCTCAGGCTGGAAAGAAACAAAAAAGATTGAATCCCAAAAAGATTTAATTCATGATGTACCTGCTAGAGGTAATGGGGATGAAGAAGAAGAAATCAGTAGCCATGATGCTTTGAACATGTTCAGACAATTAGACTTGAAAGGTAGAGTCAATAAATCAAGTGATAAAGCCTCTAAAGCTTTAAGTACTATTCACCAAAATACCATCACTGCTATAAAGTATTTTACTAAAGGTAAGGTAAGTACATCAGGAATCGATGGGAAAGTTGTTATCTTCAATGTATGAGGTAAAAAAAAGTTAGGTATGTCTATTATACATTATATACATAAATCATGTTATCATTACACCTAAATTGTTAGTAAACCTTGTCGATAATAATATTCATCGATATGTCTATGTCAGCAGTTTTGGTAATTTGTTATCTTCAGGAAATTTTGGTTCAGAAGCAGAACTGAAATTTTGTGTCATCATATAGACAATCGGTGAATTCATCGAATACATACGTTTCTATCTCAATGGTTAGTAAAAAATCTTTGAAAATCTTCGAAAGAAACTTAATGTTCAGATGGTGATGCATGTATTATCCATGGCTCAGGATTCACCGGGACAATGTGAGAAATTTCATCAAATTAAGCTTATAGTTCAAGGCAAACATACTCTAAGGGTTAAGTGAGTACGATAATCTCCACTGGTATATCTGTTGAATCAACAAGTCGAACAATTATTCCATTGATTTTTGTGCTGCATTAACATCCCAGTAACAGAATAAAGTGTCTATGCTATCAAACACCATAGTCGACTCGTCGTCATCGATTATCGACATACCATTTAAAAAATGGAAGAAGAACCTCAACAAAGAAGTTGAAGAAAAGAAAATTTTTCGGTTGAGATTTATATTTATCCTGAGATGCCTGTCCGGGTAACACTATAACAGGTATTTAGGGTATGTGGGTGGAGACGTGAAGGAAACGAGGTACCAGTCAATAATAATGCTCTTTTGCTTCCCTTGTGTTAAATGTGTATTTTTCGGCTTACTTTATGCTCAAGTAAAAAATCATTAAAATCAATTGATATTGCATTTCAATAGTTAATAGACAAAACCTCGCATTTTGCAACAAGAAAAGCTTTTTGCGACGCCCAATATGGTCGCTGTTTCCTATTTTGTAACATACACAGGGTTACAATTGATAAGACACTAGTGCTGCTGTGTTGAGTCTTTTAGCAGTTTCAACTTGTTGGTAAACAAAATAAACATTAGGATTTATATAAACATTTCTTCAGAATCTACAACCGCTGCTAGTGCCTTTAATGATTGTTCTTCGCACGAAACTGATCCTAGGCAAGTTGTGTACCATAACTAGTCTGATTTTTGAGCTATAAAAAAGTCACTTGCGGTCACTATACTTTGAATTTGGCTCTAGAGTAAGGTCATTTTCCCTTGAACTTAATTATGGAGTAAGTGATTAAGTTACCATCATTCTCCCTTAAACCTGATTCTACAGTATTTTCATCCACAATATTTTATTGGTATTTAGCTGTCGTAATAAATAACACTCAAACATCGTTTACTTGACATAACTGACAAACTTCTCTATTTCATCCTTGGATCCTAGCCAGATTCCACTCTTGTCGTGAATACCCTTTGGCAACAAGTCTAAAATTCTTTCACCTTTATCAGTGATAGCCTTACCACCAGCTTCTTCCATCAACATGGCCATAGGGAAACATTCATACAAAATTCTCAATTTACCATTTTTCAGTTTGGAATCAGCTGGGTAAGCAAAAATACCCCCATACAACAAAGTTCTATGAATATCAGCCACCATAGATCCAATATATCTAGCACTGTAAGGTTTTCCATTAGGTTGAAGCTCTTTAAGGTCAGAAATATACTTCTTGACGTATTCAGGCCAGTATAATGAATTACCTTCATTAACCGAGTATATGGCTCTTGAATCAGGAATCCTCAATTGAGGATGAGTCAAAATGAACTCTCCCAAATTAGAGTCCAAAGTGAACCCATTAACTCCTTGTCCAGTAGTTAACATCAAATGGGCAGATGCACCATACATGGTGTAACCAGCAGCCACCATTTCGGTTCCCTTTCTTAAAACGTCTTTTATGGAGCCCTTGGAGTCATCCTTCAATCTGTACACACCAAAAATAGTCCCGACAGAAACTCCCGCATCAATGTTAGAAGATCCATCAATTGGATCAGTACAAACAGCGTATTTACCACCACCTTCAAATACAATCAAATCTTCTTGTTCCTCCGACACCAAGATCTTGACCATACCACTGGATTTCATGGCGTTAATGAAAATTTCATCACCAATAACGTCCAATTTCTTTTGTACATCTCCGGTACTGTTAGCAGTTCCATTAACACCAATCAAATTGATCAATTCTGCTCTTCTAATGTTGTGAGCAATAAACTTGAAGGCGAATTGCAATGCGTTTAACAATAATGATAATTCCCCGGTAGCTTGCGGAGCCAATTTTCTTTGTTCTTGAATAATAAATCTGGATAATGTAATGATATCAGTATCAATATCCATCTGTTTGGAAACAGTATCGTGCATTTTTTCGTCGGACATGGTGGCAAATAGGTTAAACTAAAATATTCAAATCAAAGTGTTGAAAAAGATAACAGAAAAAAATCCGGGCAAGGACTAGTGGATATATTTATACCCCATATTTTGCGCATGATGAACAAACCCGCATGTTAAAATCCACGAAAACATCGGGGTTAGCACCAGGGATTATTTACTTTTGTACCGCCAATACACTGCCACGGCCACTTGCGAGGGAGAAAGGAGAAAGGCTCCGGGAAAATCTGACAAATCGATACAGCTCGGATGATCTTTGAGTCAGTGATTCTTTGTTTTTCGGTCCAAATTACCGCGACAACCGGAACTCTTTGGTGGGCAGCTGGGCCCGGGATTCACAGGAACGGGGGTTTACTAATTAGACAATTCTCGGAAGTATA
The DNA here is from genome assembly GCA_030572515.1 of Yamadazyma trypodendri. Lineage (NCBI taxonomy): Eukaryota > Fungi > Ascomycota > Pichiomycetes > Serinales > Debaryomycetaceae > Yamadazyma > Yamadazyma trypodendri. The sequence goes on along the minus strand of JAJMAI010000002.1, from coordinate 161,266 downwards.
AGGAAAATTGATTACTGATGATTATCCTGTGAAGAACTAGAAGGATATATGGAGAATTTTGGTGTTTGGGCATACTAGAGGGGTTTATTAATTTCTGGTGGGTGTAAGGATGTTTATCCGAAACTTGTATAAACGACTAAAATTGGGGACGTGTAAAGAAATGGAATAACAGCGTGTACAACCCAAAATGTTTCTGAACCCTTCAAATTGTCTCGCAGTAGCTAGTACCAATACGCCAAAATATCTGTGCGCAATGAACACGTAGTGAAAAAAACAGCGAAAAAAGACCAACGAGAAAAAGTGAAATTTTATATTACTTGATTCTTGAATCACGTTTGATCTATTACTTACATCCCCTTTAAACTGACAGACTCGTTGCCAGGAGTCCCAAATACCAGTCAAGTTTTAGAATCAGGATACACGGTCAATTGATTACGTTTCAGCATATCAAGAACATTTATAAGTAAAAAAACACGCATTAAATAGCCAAACATGAGTAAATTCCGTGTTTTGGACTTGGTGAGTCCTTTTGCCCCATTCATTCCGGAAGTCATTGCTCCAGAACGTAAAGTTGCATTCCAGCAAAGAGTTATGTGGACCGGAATCACATTATTGATCTTTTTAGTCATGAGTGAAGTTCCATTGTATGGTATAGTGTCCAGTGACAGTAGTGATCCATTATTTTGGTTAAGAATGATGTTGGCCTCCAATAGAGGTACCTTGATGGAGTTGGGGATTTCTCCAATTGTATCTGCTGGGATGGTGTTTCAGTTGTTACAAGGTACCAAATTGATTGACGTTGATATGTCCAACAAGGAAGACAGAGAAAAGTTCCAAGTGGCTCAAAAATTGTTTGCTATTTTATTGGGAGTTGGTCAAGCTACGGTGTACGTGTTGACGGGAATGTACGGACCTCCTCGTTCTTTGGGGTTGGCAGTTTGTCTTTTATTGGTTGTACAATTGGTGTTTGCTTCGGTGGTGGTTATTCTTTTGGATGAATTATTACAAAAGGGTTATGGTTTAGGTAGTGGTATTTCTTTGTTCACTGCCACCAATGTGTGTGAACAGATTTTCTGGAAAGCTTTTGCCCCCACCACCACAAATATTGGTAAAGGAGTGCAATTTGATGGTGCTGTCGTGGCATTATTCCACTTGTTAGGTTCAAGAAAAGATAAAAAACGAGCTTTATTAGAAGCTTTCTACAGAACAAATGCTCCAAATATGTTACAATTGATAGCCACCGTGATTGTGTTTTTCGTCGTGGTGTACTTGCAAGGATTCAGAGTTGAATTGCCAGTCAAATCTACAAGACAAAGAGGTCCTTATGGATTATATCCTATTAAGCTTTTTTACACTTCCAATATCCCAATTATGTTACAAAGTGCTTTGACTTCGAACATCTTTTTGATCAGTCAACTTTGTTACACTCAATGGCCAGATAACTTTTTTGTAAGGTTATTGGGAGTTTGGGAAGCAAGATACCAAACCAGTCAATTATATGCAGTTAGCGGATTGGCTTATTACGTGCAACCACCATTGTCATTCACAGAGTCTTTATTGGATCCTCTTAAGACTGCCATCTACATAGCATTTGTTTTGGGAAGTTGTGCCTTATTCTCTACTACTTGGATTGAAATCAGTGGAAATTCTCCAAGGGATATTGCCAAACAATTCAAAGATCAAGGAATGGTGATTGCTGGTCATAGAGAACAATCTGCCTACAAAGAGTTGAAAAAAATTATTCCAACGGCTGCTGCTTTTGGAGGTGCTTGTATAGGTGCTTTATCCGTCATCTGTGACTTGATGGGTACTTTAGGTTCCGGTACATCTATTTTGTTGTCAGTTACCACTATTTATGGATACTATGAGTTGGCTGTGAAAGAGGGGGGCTTGAACAAGTCGTTGGTAGCTGGATTCAGTGACGGTATTTGAAGTTGTAGTACATATTAGTTCGTATCCTAAAAAATGACATCCTTATAAATGCAGAGTAGAGTAATGGTCAATGTGTTTTGAAGGTGATTCAAAAGAGGTAACTAGTTGGATTCCGACAAGTATCTTGTGATGATAAAACTGGATTATTTCGAATTAAGGGAAACGAGAACTTTGTTCTAGGTAGGTAATTCGGATAACAATTGCTATTGGCTTTTGAATTTGCATCCACCTGATTTCAAGCGAGACTATTGATGGAAACTTCAAAAGTCAAGTATCAAAGGTGGTTGGGTTACAAGAGGAAGCTGGATTTTGCACATTATCAGACCCGAGGGTTCTCATTGAGCTGCTACTACAGGGCTTACGCGAGTAGAAATTTAGAAAGAGAGAATTGCTTTGACTTTGACGTGTAATGATGGCAAGTTGAATCCCAGAGAAGATTTGTAGTTATGAATGATTATTTAGTTTCAAAATATTTGGTCTTGAGCAGGCATTCCCCAACTTATAGAGTTTCTTCTTGTTGGTTCAACGTCCTTTTTCAAATCTGTATTAAAGTTTTGTTCATGTTTAAGTCGAGTCCATTGTAACATAACTTTTTTCTACTCATATTACAAGGTGCATATTAGCTTCCACTTTAAGTTTGGCCCAGAAATCAAGTAATGTTTTCCCCCCTCCCTGATGTCTTCTTTAAGTCACCTTCTCCACATAGTCCCATTAATAGTACAGTCTATCATCATTATAAGATGATGTCTTGACCAAATATCCCGTTTCAAGAGCCATCGATCTGCTGAAATCACCTTTTCCAACCAGTCAATGTTTCAGTGTTATAATCGTACTGTCCGTCCGATGGAGTGACAGTCATACTACCTTTCCATGTCAGATATATATACAGGTCGTAAGTACGAAACGAGAATTACAAAAGAACTCACTGAGCCGGGTTATAGTCCACCATAACCTCTCTTTGTGGTGTACTGCCGAAATTCAGAAAATTACGCTGCAGAGCTTTTTGCAGCCAATCCACCAAGAGGCGGAAAGAGCGCATGTGGTAGCTCCAAACTACTACACATTTCTATTTGGAATCAAGGGTTGATCTTGGCTTGTCACTCTTGTAATGGCCACTGTATGAAGTCACACTTCCTTCGCTAAGCCACTCCCCTTCACGAGTCTCAGTGCAATTTTTTAAGTATCAAATAACAAGATTACTTGCGAGTGGCTCATTGCTAACAAGAATAAGTAACAGCACTGAACGCAAACTTCTTCCAATTGAGTTGATGGGATCATGTCGGCCTTTCATGTTCAAATGTCGGATATAATGTCGTTCGTACGTGATCCATGTCGTTCATACAAAGCCTCAAAGCTAATTCCCTGCCATACCGCGATATTCACTTATGGCAGGTGCATAACCATGTGTGACAGGTGCATATTCATCTTGGAATATACACGCGACAACAATAGATTTTCACCTCCAAACGGGTACCTCTCATAATAAACGCCGAACGAGTTTCATAGTTCACAACATGCCCCTTAGTGTCTACCTCTATCAAATGTCACTACCACCTGGGGCTCCTATCAGACCACCAACCTCATCAATAATGGTTTTAATCTCTGCAGCCGTTTCAGTTACATGGAATTACGACACCCGAAAATGTTCGGCCACGGAAAGTAGCACCAAAGAATCACGGGTCGTGCACTTTCTCAAAAAAAAGAAATGGCGGAAAACTTTTGAATGGAGTTTCAAGGATTTATTTATTTGTTACCAGATCTTTTCTCCAAAGATACTGAAGATTAAAGCCAAAACGTGTTCTCGTGTCAAGACTAAGCTTTAGTCGTCGATTGTAATAGGAATAGTCAACGACTCATCTCTCGTTCTTTTAAAGTTTTGACGCTCCCGTTTTTACCTTTAATCTATACTAATCATGAGTTTAAAGACGAGTATTATCCCGCTACAGTCTCCTACTAATAACAAATCTGTCGTGGGTCTGATTTTTAGGAAGATTTTTCAACCCCGGTTCATCAAGCTTTGTCTTGCCATATTAGCATTAATGAATGTATTTTACTTATCACTTTATTTGATTGATGAAAATTCTAGCAATAAACTCAAGTCAAAGATAAAAAACCATGTTTTAGATAACTTTTACAACTCCAACCAACAGGATGCTGGTGCAGATAAAAGTCCTATTCACAATATCGTGACAGTTGATCAATCATCCGTCGATACAATTTCTGATTCTGAAGTTCATGATGATCTTCCAGTTCCCGATGGAAAAGAAGAAGTAAAGGATGAATTGTATACAATACCAGACAAACCTTTCGCTGAATTATCTGATGATGATAAGATCTTACACAGACTTAATGAAATTACTTTGAACAAAGAAAAGTACTGGTTAGCTCACACAGAGTTAACAGATACTGCATTGAAAATCAACATAAATGACTTTATGAAAGATAACTGGGTGGGTAACCCAACATTGTTTTATGACCCCAGATTCACATTATCCATTTACATTAATGAAATTAGAGACCAATACTTGAAAAAAAACCCAAATAATGAAAAATCTAAATTGAGTGAAATTGTTGTTCCATTTGCTTGGTCTGATTGGGTGGATTTGACATTGTTAAATTCAGAGTTCATGAAAGATGAGAACAATCGCTTAAATTGTGAGTTTATGAAAGCCACTCATCATATTCCTGCTAAAAACCCTGATTATTGTATTGATTCCCAAGATATTACCGATGAGGATTTGAAAGTCATGGGATTGCCATCTACAGAATTTGTACCAGGATTTGCTGTTAAAGAATCCCCCACCAACAAGGCCAGTAATGAAGTTAGGATGCTTGAAGGAAAAAGTCATCTTTTGACATATGCTAAGAATCCTCTTAAATTGATATTTTTAAGTCATGATGGGGTTTATGAGGTCCAAATTCAAGGTAAGCAAAGATTGGTGGATTCTGATTTGTTTGAAAGATATTTGTCATCGAAGAATATTCAAAATTTTGATGCTAAAATTGTTTTGGATCCGGTAAAGGAATTTAGAGATTTCATGGACAAGGTTAAGCCAAATGCCTTACACCCTGAAGATGATGAATACGGAATGGTAGCTAAATTGAAAGATCCGAATCCTAAAAACTCCAAAGAGATTTTCTTGCCAGAGACTGCTTTTGATTATCAACAAAACAAGATTGATGAACAAATCAAGAGTTTTGAAGATCGATTATTTATTTTGACCGAATTAACCACAAATGAATTGTTATTTAACGAAAAAGGATTGACAGATAATATTCTCAACAGAAACGAGTATAATTACTACAACGGATTGAAATATGCCAATACTTTTCCTACGAATAAGGAAGAAACTTACTTCAGAATGGCTAGATTAAATTTTGATAAGAAGGATAAAAACCATGATGCAGGATGGCATTACGAATGGAGATTTTTCAATGGTGCCATGAGATACTTGAAAAAAGGATGGAACCGAGAAGAATTGTTAATAAGAGATAAGATTTTGTTGGATAGAATTTTAAGAAATTGGTTCAGATTTGCAAACGAAAAGGGTATTATTAGTTGGATCGCTCATGGTCCTCTATTGTCTTGGTACTGGGATGGATTATTATTCCCATTTGATGAAGATATCGATATTCAAATGCCAGTTCAGGAATTAACCAGATTATCCAAATTATATAATCAAACATTGGTTATTGAAGACTTAACTGAAGGGTTTGGAAAGTACCTTATTGATTGTTCTACTTTCATTCACCACCGAGGATACAGTAACAAACAAAATCATATTGATGGTAGATTCATAGACATAGATACTGGTTCTTACATTGACATTACAGGATTGGGTATTTCTGATGATAAACCTCCGGAAAGGTATATCCCCTTACTTGAAGAAGCAGAACGAGCCGGCAAACCAAGACCTGTTTACAATTGCAGGAATAGTCATTTTTCCAGTTATGATGAATTGAGTCCATTAAGACTCACAATGATGGGAGGAGTGCCATTGTACGTTCCAAATCAAATTGAAAGTATATTGTACGATGAATACCATGATGGTCTTAGAGCATACAGTTATGGAGGATACTTTTTTGTTGATGCCATAAACTTATGGGTTCATGGTAGTAATTTAACGTTTTTGTTTGAACAAGATCCAATGATTAAACAAGATTACAAAAATGGAGACGGAACCTTGAACGAAGAGAAATTTATAGAGCTTGTTAAAGAGTTGGATTCCGAGAAGGTGTTGAAATTATTTGACAATAATGAGGACTTATTATTGGAATACTACCTTACCAAGGATGTCACCGACTTACATAAGCAAGAGTTGACTTATATGTTCGAAACAGAAAACGGAGCTGCCAGTAAATTGAGTCAAGTTGGACACCAGTTCAAAAGTGACGATATTAGCAATAATCCTAGCTATCATAAATTTGTGGGAGAGAACTTCAAATTTCAAAAACCCTTTAGAAGGCCGTTATTCAATTATGAGGCTATTGACCGGCCCCTCCATCACAAGCAGTATGTAGAAATACCAACTTAAATGTACTATAATATAATATAATATAATATGAATAAATATTCTCCTTGAATGATCTTCCGTTTAATGAAAATCATAACCAAAAATCTGATAAGACAGGGTTAACATCCCTGAGGTTGCCTAGAAAATTTCAGTACATACGCATTTTTTTTTCTTTTTTTTTTGAGGTTAAGGAACGGTTTTGTCGTGTGCGTGAAAGGCAAAATAAAATTCCTTACATCTCATTAGTTCAAAGCCTAAGATTCACTGTTGTTGGTACCGGCTCATTTATAGAATCCGAATTATCTTACGGACGTTTCTTATTGAATTTAAAACACGTTTTGGACATCGTACAAACACGTCTTCAACCAAAACGGGCTATTATACACCATGTTTAACACCAGATTTATAAAAATCGTGTTTGTGGTGGTGTTAATCTGCAATGTAATCTATTTCACCAAGGTTTATAACATCAAAGAAACCGAGTTGAAAAAAGCAGAAGTCAGCCACTTTTCCAAAATCAATTACGAAACTGATGATCAAATTACCTATTCTGTTGATAAAGAGTACGATGAGTTAACAAACAGTGAAAAAGTGAGTTATCTTTTGAAATCTGTATCCCAAGACAAAGAAAGGTTCTGGTTAGCTCAGACAGGGGTTACCGAGCCACATCTTAGTATTAATCCGTTGGATTTCATAGCTCCTAAACGGGAAACGTCTGAACAATGGGATACCACCAAGAACGTTGAAAATTGGACCAATAAACCCACATTATTCTACGACCCCAGGTTCACTTTGGCGGTTTATATCAACGAGATTAAACACCAGTTGATGGAAAAGAATCCCAAAAATGAAAAGGAGAAGGATAGCACCATTACTGTACCATTTGCTTGGTCTGATTGGGTGGATTTGACCATGTTAAATGAAGAGTTAAGTAAACCAATCGATGAAAGATTGGATTGTGATTGGTTGCAAAGTAGAGTGAATAAGCCCACGAAATATGCTGATTTTTGTGTCAATTTAAAAGACTTACCTGATGATGAATTGAGAGAAATTGGACTTCCCAAGGAATGTTTACCCGGATTTGTGGTAAAAAAGTCTCCAATGAACAAGGCTCCTCATAAGCAGGTAATGATGCAAGGTAAAGCCCATTTATTGGCATATCAAGAAAATCCGTTATCCATTATTTTTCTTACCAAGGACGGTACTTATGAAGCACAAGTGGCGTACAAACAAAGAATACTGCATTCTTCTATGTTTGAAGTTTTCTTACAAAGAAAAGGAATCGATACTGCAAATGCAGAGGAAGTGAAAAATTCGATAATTTTGAATCCTATTAGTGAATTCAATGACTTGTTGAACAAAGTTGATCCAAGGCCACTTAATTTGGACGATGACATTTACAAGATGAACCAAATTACCCGACAAAAAAGTAGTAATGCATCAAGAGAACTTTATTTAGATCCTCAAGCCTTTAACTTCAAAACTGAACAATTGGAAGATCAAATCTTTGAATACGAAGTCAGATTGCAAAATGTTAAAGATGCTGTAACCAATGAATTACATTATGATCTTGCTGCTATCAAACAGAACAAATTGACCAGACATGAACTAAATCACTATAATTCATTGAAATACGCTCAAGCTATTCCAGTTAATGACGAACCCACCTATTATAAGTTGGCGACTTTATTGAAAATTGATGGTAATTTAGATGCCGGTTGGCATTACGAATGGAGATTTTTTAATGGTGGGTTGAGATACTTGAAAGAAGGTTGGACTTTACATCAATTGGAAATCAGAGAACAGATCATTTTGGATAGGTTGTTGAGAAATTGGTTTAGATTTGCAGAAGAAAAGGGAATTATCAGTTGGATTGCTCATGGTCCTTTATTATCATGGTATTGGGATGGATTAATGTTTCCCTATGATATTGATGTGGATATCCAAATGCCGGCTGCTGAATTAAACAGACTCTCTCAAAACTACAATATGACATTGGTCATTGAAGATATTAATGATGGGTATGGAAAATTCTTAATTGACTGTGCTTCTTTCTTATATCACCGAGACCTTGCGGTAAAAGATAATCACATTGATGCCAGGTTTATTGACGTTGATACGGGAACTTATATTGATATCACGGGGTTGGGAAGAAATGATGAAAAACCACCTCCAGAATTCAATAGTTATATCAGAAATAAGAATTCTAATGGAGAAAGCGTGCAATTGTACTCCGATAGGAGAAAGCATTGGCTTACATTTGAACAAATTAATCCTTTAAGATACTCCATGATTGGTGGAGTGCCAGTGTACACGCCAAATGATATCATGTCGATGTTGAATCATGAATACCCCAAGGGAACCACATCATTAGTTTTTGAAGACTATTTTTACGTCCCAGTGTTGAGATTATGGATCAAAAAGGATAAATTACAAGTATTGGTTGTTGCCAGAGGGTTAAAGGACTTGAGTGATGATCAAATGATTGAGTTGTTGAAAAATTTAACCATGGACGATAAAATTAAGTTACTTGAAACACACGACGACATTTTGATAGAATACTATTTGACTCACAGATACACTCAATACCATGAGATTGAAAAGAAGTTCATGTTGGATCACACGTTACAACACTCCATCACTAACTTGAAGACCAATACAGAATATCATCAATTGACGTCGAAATTTCAGATGGGAGATCCCTTAAGAAAATCGTTATTTGATTATGAGTACATTGAGAGAATCAAGCACCAGGAATAAATTAAGTAGATAGTTAGTACATTGAGAATATCGAGCACCACGAATAAATTAAGTGGAGTGTACACTGGTCATCGTCAGAAGTCTCTTTCGTCTTTGTGTTTTGTGATTGTGGCATTTGTATTTTGTGGCATATGTGATAGCCATATTTGACAACGGGAGAGGTGAGTGAAGTGATATGATATCGCGACTTTCATCGCGCAATTAAATTCCTATAATTATGTTTAAAACTGCTTTAAAGACTGCTTCTTACACTAGAATAGCCACAAGGGGATATGCTTTGTTTCCCAAAAAGAAGTTCAGTGGTGCTGCTGAAATGAGCACCCCTTCGTTGAGTACAATTGAAGTGGAGATAGAACCAGAAACTAGGGCTCCTGTTGGTACCCCTAAAAGTATATCATTCCATGACTCACCTATAGCAGGCGAATCAAAGCCCGGTGAGCCTATCGACTGGAGTGATTCATTCCATGGGTTAGGAGGAGCTCCTTTCTCGAAAGAAATCAGTAATACGTTGTTGGCGCCCTTGAATGAAAACGACATTGAAATTAAACCAGATGGACTTCTTTATTTACCGGAAATCAAGTACAGACGGATCTTAAACATAGCTTTTGGACCTGGAGGATGGGGGTTGGCACCCAGAACCGAGACTTATATTACACCAAAGCAAATTAGTAGAGAATATGCTTTAATTTGTCACGGGAGATTGGTGAGTGTTGCAAGAGGAGAACAAGATTATTTTGGAGGTGAAGAAAAAGTCACCACTGCTTTAGAGGGGTGTAAGAGTAATGCCTTGATGAGATGTTGTAAGGATTTGGGGATAGCTAGTGAGTTATGGGATCCCACTTTTATAAAGGCATGGAAGAAGAAGTTCTGTGATGAGGTATATGGAGAGCATATTGTCACGAAAAAGAAGAAAAAGTTGTGGAAGTTGAAGAGAAACAAGACCTTGGATTATCCGTACAAGGCGACATAGACTGAGCTGTAGTGATGTTCTGTATATAGACATTGTTTTATTATTTATCCACCATGGCGAAAATCTAGTTTGTATCAACACTAATTTACATAGTATTGTTCATGGCTTGAAAATACCACGACCAACACCCAATTCCTCCACCGTCTGGGAAATCGGTCTTCTTCTCATGACATCCCAGAATCCCTGTTTTGAAACTTCCTCCTCTCCATTAGCTGCATAATGCTTCACGTCTTGACCAGGAGAATTGACACTTTGAGCCCATGAAAATTGACTGACGAAAGCAGAAAGGGATGCTCCAGCAAAACCCGTCATGAGCTTGTGTTTTGGTGGCATGCTCTTGTATCCAACAGTCAAAACTGCCAAATTACCTGTACCAACAGCCCAAAACACATTCCATCCATCGTTCTTTTGTCTCAAGTTAGTGATGACTCCCTTAGCAGCCGTGGCCACCGTGGCAAATCCAATCACTGTTAGTGGCAATTCCAACTTGAAAGTTGTTCTTTTCCAGAAGTACAACCAAGCATATGCTCCCACAGTGGTGTAGAAAGTGAGTTTGAATATTCTACTTGTGGTTCCAGCAGTATCAATAGGTTCCCATTTTGGATAAGCGGAGGCGTTAAACAAGTTTCCAAAAGGCCTTGGGAATTTGAATTTGGCGTCTGGGTATACCTTAGGTTGAATTTCTGCTGACATTACCTGTTGATTATTGTAATTACTATGATTGAATATCACACCAATCAAAATGACTTCAATTTGGGTTTTTTTCTCAGCTGGAACTGTCGCGGTGGCTCCGTATTAAATGAGACAAATATTGTGAGAAGCAAAAGTCGTGTCTGGTGGGCAAACACTAGTGCGAAAAGATTTTCGCAAGAAAGATTTTCAAATCATTGAAATAAACCGATTAATACTCATTACTTATACAATGAGCAGAGTTGCTACTTTCACTGCCATTGCTGCCACCGCGATTGTGGGTTATGCCGTGTACTTTGACTACACCAGAAGAAATTCCTCTGAGTTCAGAAAGAGCTTAAAGAAGAAGGCCGCCAAACAACAGAAACTTGCTGCCAAAGAAGAAGAAGCCTCCAAAAAGTCGAAATTAGAAGCAGTTAAAACTGCTTTATTCAAAGATTTGGAAGAGAATCCTGTTCCTACTGATTTGGCTAAAAAAGAGTCATATTTCATGGAACAAGTGGCTTTAGGTGAACAATTGGCGGCTCAATCTAAACAGATTGAATCAGCCCTTTGTTTCTACAAGGCCTTGGCAGTATACCCTAACCCTACTGATATTTTGGGAGTATACCAAAGATCGGTACCGGAAGATGTTTATGAAGTTGTTATCATGATGATTGCCGTTAAACCTCCTGCTACAGTGACCAATATTTTAGGTGCTAACGCTACTCACAAGCCTTCTGATGCTGATTTAGATTAAATGAAGCTGTTGGTTTCCCATAGATGTTTTGTAAGTGCAGGCCTCACCTTGAACGCATGTTTATGGGAGTTTATGAACGGTTGAGAAGACAACTTTCCACCACCACTGCAAGATTATTGTTGCAAATGACACCTTCACTACTTCTCTGTACATATATTGAATGTATTTAGTTCATGCTGAAGTAGATCCATACCTCTGTTATTGAACTACTTCGCGATAGGTTTAACGATTTTAAAGACTAATACCATCGCGAATAGTAATAATACACATTAATGCACATTTTATTCTTTTGGCTTGCAATCATTTCACGGGTGTGTGGGTACAATAACACCAATGCCGGCAATCTCACACAAATGGACACAAATGCCCGTAATTTTACGCTTAAAGGTGTAAGTATTGGCGGATGGTTAGTACTTGAGCCGTACATTACTCCATCACTATTCTTGCAATTTAATAGTACCAATAAAACGGAGGACATTCCTGTGGATGAGTATCATTTCTGCAAGGTTCTCGGGCAAAAAGAAGCCGAGAAAAGACTCCGAAACCATTGGGACACGTTTTACAATGAGTCTGACTTTGCAGACATTAAAAGTATAGGCTTGAACATGGTAAGAATTCCTATTGGATATTGGGCTTTTGAGACCTTGGAAGCCGATCCCTACGTGTCTGGTGCACAAGAGTACTTGGATAAGGCCATTGAGTGGGCATTTAACAACGATTTGAAGGTGTGGGTGGATTTACATGGAGTGCCAGGGTCTCAGAATGGATTTGATAATTCGGGGTACAGAGACATTGGATATCCCGGGTGGTTCAACACAACAGAGAATGTGGATGTTAGCCGACGGGTATTGAAGCAAATATATGCCAAATATGGAGATAAAAAGGCACAAGAGTTCCCCAATACCATTATAGGCATTGAGGTGGTAAATGAGCCATTTAGTGCTAAAATCCCCATAGAGAATATCACAGACTTCTACAGCACTAGCTACACCGACGCCCGGAGTATACAGACAGTTAACAACACCATTGTGTTCCACGATGCGTTTGAGGCTCTGGGATATTTTAACGATTTTCTTCCTTATAGAAGTAACACCACCAACAACTACAATATCATGATAGACCACCACCACTACGAGGTGTTCAGTCCCGGGTCTTTGCAGATGAATATCACCCAGCACATGGACAATATAAAGGGGCTTAGTGAAGGAATAAACAAGGAGCTTAAATATCACCCTGCAGTAGTGGGAGAATGGCTGGCAGCATTGACCGACTGCACCCCTTGGTTGAATGGGGTGGGACTCGGAACAAGGTACGAGGGCACTAAACCCTATGATAATGATAAAATCGGTTCTTGTGCCGGTATTAATGACTTCAGTACCTGGTCTAAGGATAGAAAGAGACACTATAGAAAATTTGTGGAAATGCAATTGGATCAATACGAAACGCAGATGAACGGCTGGATATTTTGGTGCTATAGAACTGAGACGTCCATCGAATGGGACATGTCTAGATTAATAGAATTGGACTTATTTCCCCAGCCATTAAGCGATAGGAAGTATATTGTCAATGGCACCGATACAGATCCCGAGCCAGAGCCCAAGAAAAGTGGTTCTGCCACAACAGCCGTACCCCGGGTGTTACTTGTCTTTTTGGTGCACATATTGTGGTATATTGACCTTTAGTAGAATATAAGTTTGCAGCCATGGACACGACATTTGGTAACCGACATTTTACCGCATTTTCTCCGACAATTTATTGCCTTTGTCTCCCGACATTTCGCATGATTGATTTCTTCTCTATTACTTTTCCAATGCTGAAGTCTGTGAACGTCGCCATTATAGGTTCTGGTGTTGTCGGTTCCGCCTTCATCAACCAGTTGAACAATTTAAAAAGTACCATCACTTTCAAGGTCGTGTACTTGGCCAGATCTTCCAAAGAAGCTTTGTACACCAAAGATTATTCTCCAGTGGATTTGAACAACTACAAAACCACCGTTAGTCAACCAGTTTTACCATTAGATGCCTTGACCACGTTTTTGGCTGGTGCAGACAAGCCTGTTATCTTGGTGGATAATACCTCCAATGAAACCATTGCCAACTACTATCCTACATTTGTGAAAAATGGAATTTCCATCGCTACTCCAAATAAGAAAGCTTTTTCATCGGATATTTCTATTTGGAGCAATATCTTCACCAATTCCGCGACTGGAGGGGGGTTGGTGTACCACGAGGCCACGGTGGGTGCAGGATTACCAATAATTGAGCCTTTGCGTGATTTGGTGGCTACTGGTGACAAGGTGGATAAAATCGAAGGAATCTTTTCTGGTACTTTGTCTTATATCTTCAACGAATTTTCCACCACTGATGCTTCCAACAAAACCAAGTTTTCTGATGTGGTTAAGGTGGCCAAGGAGTTGGGTTACACAGAACCAGATCCAAGAGATGACTTAAATGGTTTAGATGTGGCTAGAAAAGTTACAATTTTGGCCAGAATCTCTGGTTTGAAAGTGGAATCCCCCACGTCTTTCCCGGTTGAATCATTGATTCCCAAAGCTCTAGAATCGGTTGAAAGTGCTGAAGAGTTTATGGAGAAATTACCAAATTTCGACAACGACATTCAAAAGGTAAAAGATGAAGCATTTGCTGAAAATAAAGTGTTAAGATTTGTTGGTTCAATTGATATCAATAGTAATACCGTCAGTGTTGGTATTGGTAAGTACGGGTTTGACCATCCCTTTGCTTCATTAAAGGGAAGCGACAATGTCGTGTCCATCAAAACTGAAAGATACACCAATCCTTTAGTTATTCAGGGAGCTGGAGCCGGAGCTGAAGTAACGGCACATGGTGTTTTGGCCGACACGATCAAGATCGCCCAAAGAATAGCTGAATAGAGACATGTATTAGTATTATTAGTATCAATAGTAATATATCAAGTATTCCTAAATAGAGCAGCCAAGTGGAGAAAGAGTGAATATTATTCAGTTCTCTATTGAAGTATTCAATATTACTATTTAGTATTCTATTGGAGTATTTCATAATATTTGTTAAAGCCTTTTCCTTCATATATCCGTAGGTAAGGCGTCTTTGAGATAATCTTCTCTCCACTCCTCCTTGGCTTGTCTAAAAATTCTTCTTAAAGACTCTTCAGAAGTACATGTTTTCTTCAACCCCAACATAACCTTCTGGGCATCTATGGTATATGAATTAAGATTGTAATCAAAATCAGACGTGGAAACAGGAGCATTGATTCGGGTTATATGCATATTATTTGGTGCCAAAAAAAAGTCCCCGTTATCACGAACTTCCACGATATAAGAACCGGTCTTATGAATGAATTGGGCATATTTGAAAGTAGGTTTTCCCCAGCTATAGCTAATATCAATGTTCTCCTTCAGAAAGTACACAGCTGACCGGTTATCTAATAAAAATCCCGACTTTTTCAAAAGGAATAAATGATAGTAGAACTTGTTAGTATTAAGAATCTTGGCGAGGCTGAACTCATTATCTGTGAAGGGATTTATAGCAAGCTTGAGATCCACAAATGAATGAAATGGATTGTACTCTGGAATAGTACACAATTCTTTCCAAGGGGTTTCCACAAACTTCAACCCGTGTCTTTCACAAACTCTAGACCAAGAGTTGATGGTTTCATCTATGAGACTGGAAGATGTATTCAACCATTCAAGTCGTATATGGTAACAATGTTCCGGATTGTGCACTCGATCGTAATGCACTGTTACTATTTCTGGTTTATACGACTTTTTTAACGGGTCGGCATTGTACTTGACAGCTTTACTGAGCACAAACTTCTTTCTTTGTTTGGTCTTGGACGCACTGGAGTCGGCAATTGACGACGTTTCCGAACCATGTACACTGTTTAATTGGGTTCCAATACTGGTGATTCTCCGGATATCTGCATTGTCTTGGGGGGTTAAACTAGGAGACTTGAAAGACTCCAGGTCAGAATTGTTAAAGATTTCTGTTGCAGTGGGGGTGCTTTCTCTATCACCTTTTTTTCTGGTAAACCAAGACATCTTCTCTGGTTTAATGGTCTTATCAATATAATCGGGCTCCAATTCGTAGAAGTAATACCCATCCAAAAATCCGTGCCTATTTGCCACATGTTTAAATAAACCTTTATCCATCAAACTTTGTCCAAAGACAGTAGCTTCATCTCGGTCAGAAATATCTTCAAATGCTTCCACCAACCACGAAACAAACTCACTACCAATAAAGCAGTTCTGGTGCACTGTGAAATGCCAAGTTCTGTCCACTATCCTGACACCATTTGGACTCTGGAGTTCGTGGGCTAAGTTAAGTAATTTAATAGACTTATTGAACTTGTCAGTTTGTAATAACGAATTTTTGGCCCTGGTACCAGTATCTCCAAGCTCTGCTTGGTCTTCCAAAAATTCATATAAATTGCCCGTGTAGAAGCTAATTTCCGGAATTCCTGTTTCTTTAATTGTATCATCTCGAGGGGACAAATATCTACCTCTTTCTATCAAGTTAATTAATTTCCGAAGGCCTTCCACTCGAATTTCTTCGTCTGTTAATTTTTCATTGGAGATAAAGAATGCATTTTTGGGAATATCTGCTGGCATCACCACAAATTTCATTTTGAAGAAAGATTGATTTTCTTCGGGCAAGGCATCATCATAACCTGCTAATAACTGGTCAAATTGATTCCAATTATACTTTGGTGCTTCTTGGGTAATAAAATTAATTATAGCAGGAGTGTACACATTGGAGTACCGGGTCCTAATCAACGGTTTATAATCCTTGAAATCAAACTCCGTATTCTTGAAAATCGGCATGATTTTGGAATCTTCGATCTTCTTGTATAATTGAACACCAATTGTGTTTCCGTCGTTACTGATACGATGAATTTCGCTGTCTAGCATCATATAAATTTTTGTTCCCACCATTCTCCGCTGGTAGAACCTTAACAACCCATCAGCAATATTACCTGGGTTCTTCTCTGCTTCTATGTGATTTATCAAATCTGAATCACAAATCTGAAATCCTAAAAGAAGCCTCAATTGTATCATTTCTCTCATTAAATCATCGGTGGACTCGAGTTCCAAGTTATTTTCAAAATTCAAAATCAACGAGTAGATCTGTGTCGTATACGTTGTGTTTAGTTCATTTACACTGGGGAAAATTGGCTGGAAAATGGGCAAAGCGGCCGGGGATTGGAATGACCTCCATTTTACGAGACTTCTTTTAATGTTGGGGGGGAACACCTGGTTCCATTTCCCCAGTCTCAAAAACGATAACCCGTCGGATTGCAGTTCTTTAGAAGGATTGGATATTTCGGTCCAGAAATTGTTAACGCCACTTGGCTCATTGGTCCGGTTATTGGTGTTTGTGGTGCTGTCAAACGATGTGGTGGACATTTGCATCAAATTGTTCCTTTTCAAAATGGTAGTCTCCGACCGTTCTCGGTCTTCTTTCTTTTGTCTTGGAGATCCACCCAACTTACTGGGTTCTTTCACCTTGAAGTAATCTTCTTTTTTTATGAGTCGGGGGACCAGAGTATGTTCCATTGGGGCAGTAGGCCCAAAAATTCGGGAACCCGGGTTGCTCAATTGGCTTCTGCCAGACGCAGCACTGGATACGGGTTTAAGTTTCACAGCACTAGTCTCTTCCGTGCCTTTCAAATGATATAATGACGACAAGGCTGACGCTTCATTGAGGTTCGAAACAGTGCCCAAAACCAGGGAATTTGTGGTTCCGATATCGATCTTGGCCATGGAGGACTTGGAATTGAGCAAAGGCACTTTCTTCATCAATAATAAGGAATCATTAAGGGCTTTGGGGGCCTTGAAACTTTTGCTGGCAAGACTCACAGTGCTAATAGTCTTATGTTCTTGTCCCAAAAAAGAAGTGGAAACGCTGTTTCCACCATTGCTAAAGGAGAAGTCACTGTTCTCCCTGGAATCTTTTACAGGCTTGAAAAGCTCTGAATCATAGTCCTCCATAGCCTCAATGAATGTTTTCTCGTTTTTGAAGAGCCTGAACCTTTCAATTTCAATGTCATTCACTTCATTTTCCATCAATCCCATCATTTGTAATTCATAAATCTTACACCGAGGAATCCATTGGTCTCTATCTTCCGATTCCTTATAAAAGGAAACATCACACCAATTGGGAACACAATGAGATAGTTTTCCGTTTCTGCTTAAATCCTTGAACCTAAAAAGAGGAACAATATGCAAAGGAGGCTGACTCAAGCATATCACATCCAAAGCACAATCGGAATTAGCCATTCTTTTGCTTGTTTCCAACATCAAGTTGTAATCCACATCGAATAAACCAGTACCCGGAGTGATAACAATCAAATGACTCAAACTGTGCTTTAGGTCTGTATCGGTGAATTTATTTTTAGTTAAACTTAATCCCATATTGATGGCTTCCAAAATATTTCCCTTAACAGCAGGTAAGGAAGAGCCATTCAAGTAATAAGTGTTATTTTTCTGGTTCAACAAGATATCCCTTTTGAAATTAGCAAACTCCAACCTCAAGTTTTCCATTATAGTGTTCCAATGGAAGATATTCACCTGGTCCACCACCACTCTAAAATATTCTCTCACTTTGTTAGGACGTTCCCCTTGGCCCAAGGCCGTCCATGGAATATCCGTCAAATCAACACTGGTGAAAAGTACTATGGTTATGGAATGATGGACATCCTCCTGGCGCCATTTCCTAAATATCCTAGGAAATAAATTATTCACCAACTTATGAAACATGATTTCACCGCTTTCTTCAAAATGCCACATTTCTCGGGACGTTTGAATAAGGAATATCAACTTGGAGCTTTCCGACCGATACACTATTTTCGTGTTCTTGCCAATGTACCCACTGAACTGCTTACTGCCGTTTTTGTAGATACTTTTTATAGCTCCCACTCGATTATGGAGAAAACTAACTCTTTTGGTGAGATAAACGCAGCTGTTTATCAATTCACTGGTCAATATCCACATGGAATCTCGGGAAAGGTTAAGGCCTTTGATGGAAATTTCAATAGTATCTGCTTCCACTGACTCAACATCGGTGATTTTTCGTACTTGAACAAGACTTCGAGGCAAAAGGTCCAAAAGTCTCTGTAAAGGGTTTAAAATAATAGACAACTGAAGGAGATTCTTGTTCTTTTGGGCTTGGGCTTGTGGTAAAGTAAATGCCTGGGGGACTTGCGGAGTGTCTGGACCAGATTCACTCAAAGACTGGAAAGAGTCGTCCTCATCCACGTTTTGGGTGTTTAGTACGGGGGTTCCGATAGCAGACGACCCCATTGCAGAATTGACGTTGGACGTTTGTGGGGTCAAACTGGTGATGATGTTTTGTTCCTTAATTACAAAAAGGATCTTTTTGGGGGCGTTTTTCAGGTGATTGGACCTATCAATGGACTCAAGCTCCAACACGTCGCCTACTTTGAAGTTGGGCAATAAATTCAAGTCAATGATGAAATCTTCCGAGGACGTGCGGAGTTCGTGGAACCATATGGTCAATTGGACCGGTACAGTGGGGTCTCTGTGCAGATTAAACTCCATTGAGTCATATTGTGATAAAGATCTCTGGGGATGATTACGCTTCTTGTGGTCTCTAAGGAGACTGGACCGGTCATTGTCAATATCCTTATCAAAATGACGGCCCACAACAATGGTGTTCTCGCTATTTTTCGTGTTTAAAGTCCGCTTTATCTGAATACTGGAGGATCGAGACCGAGTAGACGGGCTACCTATCACTAAAGAACTCATGGATGTGGGCTTATCGTCGAGATGTGGACGGTTAGATGCAGGGGGGGGATTTGAGGTACTTTTAAGGGAATTTTGTTCGTTTTCTTTGTGATTGGGTTTGGAAGAATTGTTGTATATTCGAGCATGTTGCATGTCGGATGGTTAGCATAAGAGAGAATTTGGTTTTGAGAGAGATTGGGGGAGCGCGGGCGCTGGGCTGCAGGAGATGGCGGTGGAGAGTGTTGGTCGTGTGTTTACCACTAAATACCTTCTATACATATTTATACATGCAACCTTCGTTTCTCTCATCAACTATTATATCCTTACAGGTCACGGAAATATACTTGGTACTCCAGGCTACTCAGACTGCAATATAAAATTGGCCAAAAACCATTCATGAAAAGACGAATCTTCAGATAACTCAGGGTGGAATGAGGTTCCTAACTTATTCCCCTGTTTAACTGCCACCAAGAACCCGTTGTCCAATTGGTGTAACACCTCCACCGTATGCGGATTTATGTAATCGTTTTTTGAATAGATAATGTCGGTTTCTGTGTCGTTGCTGTTGTTATCGGTCAAAATTTTGCTGATAACAGGAGCTCTTATAAAGGTGGTTGGAAACTGACTACATCCGGGAATAAAGGACGAAAAGTCGAGTGGCGTATCGAAAGAGTCCAACTGTCTACCAAAAGCATTTCTTTTCACTTGAATATCCATACCTCCCAAAATATGCTGTCCTGGACGACCGTTAATGATTTGCTTGGATAAAAAGATTAATCCAGCACAAGTGCCCCAAATAGGCTTGCCACTTTTGACGAAGTCGTACAAAGGTTGTAATAACCCGGTTCTTTCAGCTATCAACAGAATAGAAGTGCTTTCACCTCCGGGAATAACTAAACCATGGCATCTCGCAAGCTCATCCTCAGTTTTGACTTCGATGATTTCGATTTTCTGGGAGAACTTGGGTTTGCACTTTTCAAAGTGTTGGATGTGTTCAAAAAAGGCCCCTTGAAGAGCAAGGACCCCCACCACCACCTCTTGTTCGATGGTCATTTGAGTAATAGATGTAATTCAATAGATGTAAAACTAGATTTGAGAAACCAAATGCAGGCAGTCTCAAAATAAGTAATCCGCTACCTAACCCGTTTGGGACCGATATGACTCTTCAACAGTGGTGCATATACCTAAACATAATTCATACTACAGGGTATACAGCCCCGTGTTTTCACCAGAGTCAAGTCAGAAGTCCCTGTGACTAATCTTTCTGATCCAAACAAAAGTACCCCAAAACGTACGACGGATCTTAACGGCGAAAAGGATTTTTGTGTCACATTCGTCGAAACGGTTTCGGGTTCGTATAAAAACTGAAAATAATTCTGAAAATTCTGAAAAGTTACTCACTCATGTCCAACGATTTTAAAGTAAAGGCCGGTTTGGCCCAGATGTTGAAGGGAGGTGTTATTATGGATGTTGTTAATGCCGAACAAGCCAAGATTGCCGAAAGAGCAGGAGCTTGTGCTGTCATGGCCTTGGAAAGAATTCCAGCTGATATGAGAGCTAGTGGACAAGTGTGCAGAATGTCAGATCCCCAAATGATCAAGGATATCATGGCCACTGTTTCGATTCCGGTAATGGCCAAATGCAGAATCGGTCATCTCGTAGAAGCCCAAGTTTTGGAAGCATTGGAGGTGGATTATATTGATGAGTCAGAAGTTTTGACTCCTGCTGATACCAAATACCATATTCCCAAGAGCAAGTACAAAGTTCCTTTTGTTTGTGGAGCCAAGAACTTGGGAGAAGCTTTGAGAAGAATCAGTGAAGGTGCTGCTATGTTAAGAACCAAAGGTGAAGCTGGTACTGGGGATATTTCTGAGGCAGTTAAGCACATTACTCAAATTAAAGAAGAAATTGAATATGTTTTGTCATTAAAAACTGATGAAGAAGTAGAAGCTTTTGCTAAAGAGAACAGAATTCCTTTGGACGTATTGAAACAGTTGATTGAGGACAAGGGTAAATTTCCCGTTGTCAATTTTGCTGCAGGAGGGGTTGCTACTCCAAGTGATGCTGCTTTATGTATGCAATTAGGATGTGATGGTGTTTTTGTTGGATCTGGTATTTTCAAGTCTAAAAATCCAGAAAATTTGGCCAAAGCTATTGTCAATGCTGTGACTAACTACAAAGATGCAAAGAAGGTGTTGGAATACTCCACTGATTTGGGAGAATTGATGTTTGGCGTATCTATTTCTTCATTGAGAGACAACGAGAAGTTATCTTCCAGAGGATGGTAATAAAGGTTGTCATAGCTGTTTTCGTTTCATTTCTTTCTTTTCTCTTGTCTCTTGTCGTTCTTTTGTCGTTCTCCTCATCACCTCATGAAAAGTGGAAGAATCTTCGACTTGACATCGTCCGCCTGATCTATATCAATAATCTCCTTCACGAACCTCTCCAAATCCCGAGGAATAAGACTGGCTATGCCCAAGTCCCCTGAACACAAAACCAACATGTCCGGTTTCAAATTTTTCAAGATATTAAAGTACCCTTTAAAATTGCTGCAGTTCAAAAGCTTATAGTTTTTGATTAACGTCTTGGGGAGATTGAATATATCGTGCTCTTCGCCGTGAATATTGAATGCCAAATCGTCAATAGATAGGTTGGGGGGAAGAATAAATGTGACATTTTCGGAATTCAACAAAATATCGTTGAGTGGTAATTGACTGTTTAAAATTGAATGGGATAGTGTTAATGCGATAGACTTATGAGTAAAACACTTTTTGGTTGGTAATTTGGCATCTACAGGCCTGTAGTATTCGTATAGTTTGTAGGATATTGCTACCACGGTGGAGGCAATCAATGCCCCTACCAAGATCTTGGGGTCTTTTTTTCTTGCCATGATTGTGATGGATAAACAAAAGAGCAGAAAGTTGGGTTTAAATACGGCACCGCACTTTTGCCTGGGGAATTGTTGATACAGGACATCCGACCGACCGAAAATTTTAGTAGTTTTGAGGTGACCGGATATTGGGAGTGGGCTAGGGACCCGCGGCCAAAGAGCGACAAAAACCTGGTCGGTTGTACCCTCGGTCGCACCCTCGGATCATGTCCCGTTACCCCTGCTACATTACCCAGATCCCAACATTTATTCCCCAATTGCTAGATACGCTTTTAAAGGTAATGACTTCATGTATTGCTAAATATTCAGGGGTCAATAATATTGCTTAAACAATAGTTCATCTCATCTTCGTCAAGAGACCGTATGTATAAGCATTTCGATAATAATTCGTTATTGGTTTGCAATTGGTAGTAAGAAGACCATTCAATGCACTGACTCAAAGACTTAACTATATGCACAGAAGTCCGGAACCGAGCAAAATTGACCACTCCCATGGCCTTATTAATAAACTTTGGTCTTTCAGTATTGAAAATTAAGTCGCTCAAATATAACCCCACAAATGGCACACATCCTTTGGACGGCTGGATCTTATTGATAGACACACGAAGATTAAGGAAGTTCTTGATAGGAGATGCTAATTCTTCAAGGCTCTTGAGGATTAAAATGTCTCCCGGTGGTAGCTCTTTCCATGTCTGTTTGAGCTTGCTTATCTTTTCTGACGTCAAAGCCAATAAGATCTGCATGAGGGTGGAATAGTTTTGGGATAACAAGCAATTATTGGCTATGTGGATGAACCGAGAAATGATCTGCACTCTTTCAGCAAGATTCTTTGTGAGAACAACCTCGGAAATGATCCAATTGACCATTAGGTTAAATCGGGCAATCACGAGGTTAACTCCTCGATTACTATTGAAATAGTCATCATTAACAATAATTTCGAGCCAGCTATTGACAGGCGTCAATTCCTTGTTCCATTTCAATTCGATAAGGTCTTTCCATTCGATTTCCTGGAGGATATCTCTCTCAATAATTGTGAAATGGTCTCCCAACTCGGCCGAGCTGTGGCTTAAAACGAACGAGATGTGCTTGTCGTTATAGATGGTGCTTTCAATGCCCAATCCGCTATTTAGATTATACGTCTGTAAGATCAATCTGGGCGATTGGTACACCGGTGGCTCGCTCCGGATGTTTTTTCCTTCCAGGGTTCCATTACTGTACTGGGCACTGAAAATAAACACATTATCCACGTTATCTTGGGTTTCCAATGTACCTGCTGAGTGCATATGAGAAGGAGTGGAGGTGTTGATGTCGGGGTCCATTTGTTTCAATGGGGTTAATGGTCTCTCGTGAGTGACGTTTTGACTGGACGTTTCAATGATATCTTCGGTATTAGCATTATTTATCTCGTCCAAAATGTCCTGGGTATCATCCACATGGGTGGTTTCACTGGTGTTCAATTCGTTGTTGTAGATCTCTTCTTTTTTAACTCCTTCCAATTTGTTCAAAGCAAAATCAATGGGATTAAAATGGAACGATTCGTCCGGAATGGCTGCAAGTTCTTTCAAGACATTATTGCTGATTCCAGGTATGGCAATAGAATGGGTTAAGCTGTCATTATCTTGACTAGAAGCCCTGAACCCAAAGGCAAAATCGTCACTATTATTGGTTTGGTCGGCACTTTCATTTAATGTTTGGAACGAATTGACAATAGAAGTTCTACTCTTCATGGCCACCGAAAATACAGAACTATCTCCCACCCCGGAAGCCCGGTACATTTTGTTACCACTCAAATTCAACGAACTTCTTGAGTCGTAGTGGCCGTTGAAGGGTAATTCACTTAATGCCAAAACTGTGCTTGTTCTGATACTTTTACGGACAGAAGAAGTGCTGTGAATTCTGGAGCTTTCAAGAGACTTTCGTTCACTGGGTAAACCTGCCAAAGTCCGAAGGTTATTAACCCCTGCTTTCTTCCTTAAATTTCCAGTCTCGTTGATGGAATCTCTAGAGATTGAAAAGGCTGAATCATAGCTGACATACGACCGAACAGAATCTCTTTTGAATAACGAATTGGAAGAACTCCGGGAATACCGTTTTGCGGTATTTGAAAAGCTGATTCTTTTCATTTGTTGGTTCTTGGATTTGGGACTCACGGCTATACCCAAATCTTCAATTTCGGCATTGTAATCGGTGAAATTGCTGGGGGTGGAAAGTGTTGAAACACGAGACCCGTTGTGGTTACTGAAACCAAAGTGCGGTTCGGCCAACGCTAGGGAGGTATTGCTGGAATCCCGAGGGAGATTGGGTTCTGTCAACTCCTCTTCTTGAGACAAGGACTCTTTTGAGGCTTCAGGCAGTTCTTCTTTTGAGTTTTCAAGCTCCAACTGCGTCACATCGTTCCAATTGATGCTGGTGGGTCGCTGAAACGAAAACTCGTGTACATCATCCCGTTCGTCCTGATCATTTATGAGATTGTCGATTTTGTTCATGTTCAATTCACTTAAATCATTAATATCCATGCTATCATCTTTCATATCCGACGATCGATACTGTTGGCTAATGACGTACTTCTTAGCAGGAGATCCTGTAAGATCGATGGAATTATCAAAGTCATCAATATCAATATGATCATTGGTACTGTTATCAATGGTGTCACCTTCGATGATAGTGGTATGGGTATCGGTTTGAATATAATTCCTAATCAAGAACTCCAATTCGTCGATTATTCTAGCACTTAAAATGTCCACTCTATCGCCAATTATATCTTCCGATATTGACTGGTTTATCATATCATTGAGGTCTTCATTCGACTGATTTGAATGCTTTGTGGTCTTCTTCCAACTCTCCAATATCTTTTTGATGGATTTTTTACGGTTAAACTCGACATTATTGATTAATTTGGAATTAACAGGATCATTCCAGTCACTGGCTTCATGACTTCCATCGGTTCGTATCGTATACTCCATTTTCTTTGCCGGGGTCAACGGTACAATATTGTAAACTTTCGGGCTAGGTAATTTGATGTTTCCATTAGTGGAGAACCCAATATTATCGATTTTAAGGGGATTCAAGGAGATTTTGTCACCTTTATCATCGTTGGCCACTCTATGGGTCCTCTTGAGTCCCACAGAAGAATCATTAAGGTTCATTCTGCTGGTAGTGATGTTATTGGTGGGACTGGTGGGTCCCCCGATTCCAGAACCAGCTGAAACCGAGTTTCTACCAGACCCTTTGGATTTAAGATTGAAATTGTTTAACTTATTCATTATTGATTGTCTGGAAGATTTGTGCAGCACAAGTAAGTTGCTGATGGATAATTGGGGGTTCTCTGTCTTAAATTTCGCCTCGTCAAAAATAAGACACTTATGGTAAGTTCTTTGGTCGTACAACGATAGCATGGCCGATCTTCTGTAACTGGGGTTTGTGTGGATGGACATTTCAGTGCTGCTCTTCTGGAGGGTTTTCAAAGTCAAGTCATTGGTTAAAGGTAAAGGAAAGGTCAAGACGTCTGCAACTTCAAGGTGCACATTCCAGAACTCTTTTAAAGACCCAATCCAGTGAGTTTTTAAGTCCTTGAGGATCTTTGTTTCAAACACCTTGTTACTATCCACAAGCTGGGACTCAAGAATTATCAGATTTAAGTTTTTAATGAAGATATCACATACTTTCAAGTTGGAGTTGAAATCATCAATGAAATAGTTAAGGATCCAGTGACGTAATACCACAAAAGATCTCAATAGCACCAATTGTCCGATTCTCTTACACTCATCGTCGGGCCGGTTCAAGTATTGCAACGACCATATCAACCTCACCATCAAGTAATTCATGACGGTTTCACTATCTGTGAACATTCGATAAGTGATGAAAAAGTCATAGATGAGATTATAGTCGATGATTTCGGGGCTGGTGAGTTGCACGATCAAAGCTTTGATGTTGGCGTGGTTGACCAATTCCGAGGTTTCGTCGAATTTGACGATATGGATTATGCTGTGCTTGAGACTGGGAAAGTAGTCTTTGTGGTCGAAAATGGATTCAAAATGGGCATTGTAGGTGAAGGGTGTGTTTTCAGGTACGGAAAGGTCCGATTCGTTGATGGGAGTTGGTTCTTGGGGTTCTTGGGGCTCTAGGGGTTCTAGGGGTTCTAGTAGTTCTTGTGTTGACTCGTGTACGTCGTCTACCTCATTTCCCTCTCCCCCCTCTTGCTCTTCTCTCTCTTCCCCCTCGAGACTCAAATTGTTCTCCGAGTTCTCAAGAAAAGACATACTCTTACCATCTATCCTCCTATTCATCTTGCGATCAAAATGGTTACTTTTGTCAGGATTATCGCTTTTTTCAATCCCAGGTAAAATTTCATCTGACAAGTTATTGTCAAATCCGTCGTCACTCAAGATCTCATTAGCAACCAGACGATTCAACTCGTTCGAATCCATGATTTCTCAACAAAGGCAAAAGTTGAAATTCAAGATAGGCCTAATGTATGATATCGAAACTAAGATATTTCTGAATTTAATATCAAAAAAACAACAAGTACACACAGCTTACAGTTTACACCATAAAAAAACAGACGCACAGCTGCATTTTTGGTAAACTCGGGTATCCCCAATGGGTGCGGTTTTGTTATTGTTTTTATATTGTTTAAACTTTGATACATAATAAAATCGCGATTTGGAAAAATAATCTATATTTTACACTAATCCGGAAAATAAGCGCAGTGGATCTGGTTGCGGTGCGACTGTGGCAGTAGTGCCACTGAGTCTGCATCTGTTGACGTCCGTCTGGCATCTTGTTGTTGTGATTAACTTTGGTAAATACACGACATAAACTTACACGACATTGTCGGCTAAAACACTAATTCCCACACATTCATGATTCATTTATTCTGCTCTACATCTATTCACTCCAAGCTCACTTTAGACATCACTCTTCAGTATGTTTTGCTGAATGGCGTTCTTCAAGGTGGCAAAAGGAGACGCTCTGAACTGCTGGTTCAGAAGTATAGCATTGAATTGCTGGTGCTCTTGTTTGAATATCACCTGGTAGCCTGATTTCTTGCGGAAATTGGGCTGGTTGACGTATTCCTTCTTCTCCACAAACTCCTGCTCCTGTTCTTCGTGACTCACTGCTGGTAAACTCTCAAACATGTCGTCCAATTTAGGCTTCAATGCTTCTCTTGCGTTTCTCTTTCTTCTCCTCAAGGCCGACCTGCTGATATTCAGGCTGGTGTTGGCCATCTTGTCACTGAAACTTTTGGCCTTGGTTAACTGTTTTTCTTTCTTTGTAACCTTCAGGAGTTTTAAGAACGGATTCTCTTCATAAGCATTGGGTTTGGGCACGTCAACAATGGGTTTAGGCTTGTTTGTTCTGGCCTGTTTGGCCCGAAGGTTGCTTCGCTTTTTTATCGCCTGTTATGTTAGTCTGGCTCTTGCATACAAGCAGTGGGAGGGAGGTTTTTACATACCATTCTTATCAACGATCAAATTTGCTTTTCGCGATGAGCACTTTTGGCTGCAACTTAATGACGACTTAAATAAATAAATGCAATTGACGATAACACCACAAGTGCGGCAATTGTGGTGTCGTTGCTGGTTTGGATTCTAGCTCCATCTCCTTTATAAGTGCATTCCACGCTCAAATTCTCACTGCTAAAAGTGCTGACAGTGCTGGGGGCTGCCGAGGGCATCAGTGAAGCTGGCAAAGAAGGGATAATTCCAAGCCGTGTGGCGACTCTGAAATCCCATTCAATGGTGTTTTCAGTCTT
Source organism: Yamadazyma trypodendri (assembly GCA_030572515.1). Classification (NCBI taxonomy): domain Eukaryota; kingdom Fungi; phylum Ascomycota; class Pichiomycetes; order Serinales; family Debaryomycetaceae; genus Yamadazyma; species Yamadazyma trypodendri. The sequence goes on along the minus strand of JAJMAI010000002.1, from coordinate 133,278 downwards.
ATAACACCAAAAAATCCATCCCGCTCCATTCTGACTGTATGTGGTCATTTGCGTAGACGTAAAGTTGGTGGTATCAATTTTTGCTTGTGCAGGCCACGAATCATAATATTGGTGATTTTCACAACTGCCAGTTTTGATGTTGCCCACACTCCCATCATAACGGGCCCCGGTTCCTACCCCATTGATATACTTGGTACAATCAGTAATGGCCCCACTGAACTCCCCCACAATATTACTGTGCCTTTCTTGCCGCAATTGGCTTCCAGTATTAATTATACTCTCAATGTGCTGGCTTGCAGGCATTTGCGACTGTTCCTCCGAGAAAATCTCGTAGATGTGATGATCCATGAATACTGGGGGCAGGGTATAGTTGTCCCCGACCATAAAGTCATCCCAAGCATTCATGGGCATGAAACCATCGTGGAAGTACAAAATGCAAGTGACATTCTTAGACTTGGCTATATCGTACACTTGCTCGTAGTACCCCCGGAGCTTCTCGACTCCAACAACGTATGCAAAAGGCTCATTGACCATTTCAATACTGTGGACGCTCGGGTTCTTTCCGTACTTTTCTAACACATACATGGTGACATTTCTGGTTAACTGCCGAGTTTCGTCATTATTCAACCAAAACGGAGCCTCGGTTCGTCTTCCGCTGTTATCGAACCCATTCTGAGACCCAGGCATTCCATGTATATCCACTTGCACTTTTAAGCCGTTGTCGGAACACCACTGAATGGCCTGGTCCAAGTACTGCTCTTGTCCTTGTACAAAAGGATCATCACCGAGTAATCCAAAAGCCCAGTACCCTATAGGAATTCTGACCAAGTTCAACCCGTACCCTTTTATATCCCGTATATCATTTTCGGTAATGAAATTGGACCAGTGGTCTTGGAGGGTGGTATTGGCTGCTTGTGGTCCTAATCCCTTACACAACGTATACTCATCAATAGGCATATTTCCGGTTGGGAAACCCAGATTTTCAAACAATGAAGGAGTTATCCAGGGTTCAAGCACCAACCATCCTCCAAGACTAACCCCCCGTATTTTCTCTCCTTCTACCACTGCTTTTTCTTTAATGGTTCTGGTAGAAGACTCACCTTTTGTGGCATAAAATGGGATCCGTTTCACGTGCTTGTTGGTAATTTCCACAAAACTGCCGTACACAACGGCAAAACACAAAACGATTCGAAATAACATATGGCTTTCTCTGGCTTCTTGTTACACTTATCCTATTGCAGCCGTTTTGCAATCCACAAACAAAAGTCGCACATTTTTCTTTATCAACACATCGCACTTGCAATCTTGGCTATTGCCTCAAATTAGACACTTTTAACATACAAGGAAAGAACTTGTCGAAACCACGCTTGTGACCATCCAATAAGCACCAGGTTCAAGAAAACCGTCCGTGATTACGTGTTAAAAACTGAGAAATCACCCCCGATGAATTCTTCATTACGAGATGAGATGGCTCATCAACAGCCAATTAACAGCACTCCCGACGGTATAACGGATATAAACACCTCCCAGTACTCAGATACCATAAACTCACACACCCACACCCGCATAAAATCGGAAAAGCTTACTTTCTCGTCTCCTTTGCTGTCAGATAAGACAGTAATCAAGAAAGAACATCATTCCCATCCTTCAATCACCACCGAAGCCGCTTTGGATAACACCAACCCCTCCGAAGGAGCGGATTCGTCAAAAATATCAGCCTATGCCCGCTTGGACTTTGAAAATTTCACATTTTTTGTCCAGACCTTACAAATAGTGTTGGGAAGAAAGTCCAATGATGAGTTAATAAATGGATCTCAACACTCTGTTGATGTACACTTATCGTCCAAAAAAGCTATTTCGAGGAGGCATGCCAAGATATTTTACAACTTCGGTACCCAGAGGTTTGAACTTTCGATTTTAGGCAGAAATGGGGCATTCGTGGATGATTTATTCATCGAGAAAGGTATGACAATTCCGTTGGTGGATGGCACCAAAATTCAAGTAGGAGACATTACTTTTCAATTTGTGCTACCATCACTAGAAGGAAATGATTCAAGAGGCGCCGGGGTGAGTGGGAAACCGTTCAATCCCAGTGATGTTATAAGTTTAAGGTCTTCTTTATACTCCAATTCCAACTCCCCATCGAAATCCAACAAGTCCACTTCAGAACCGAACCGGAGGAAACCGGCTCAACGCAGAGGCAGCAAAGTCGCTATACCGAGACGGTTATCGGAAGCCAGAAGAAAATCACTTGCCACAGCCACCAGTGAAGAAATCAATTCGCTTTTACACGAAATAGGCGTCAAGAGTCTTGACGAAATCGACGATATTGATGAAAATGATCAATCCTTTGTGGACGCCCAAATACGAGCCATACTAGGTGATGGTGAAGTTCATGACTCTGCTATCATGGACGATGAAGATGATGACTTACCTTCTGAGCTTCACCACGACTCTTTACTAGAAAATAGCGCCTTTGAGAATTATAATGAAGGAGAAGAAGATGAGTTGGATAAGCTAGTCAAACAACATAATCTCGAGCAAGGAGTGGATTTGGATGAAACAGCTTTGGATGAAGACGTGGAATTATCTGTGATTGATGAAGAAATAGTCAGCTTAGCTCCTTTGATTGCCCACAATGAAGGCAAAGATAAGCTTAAGTCATACTCTCCAATGAGTTCCCAATACAATAGTGCCAATAGGGCTGGTCCCTTAATGGGGAGACCTGCTCCTCCAAGAATGGGTAAACCTGCTTCGATTCAGCCTTCTTCCTCTAGACTATATGGTCGGTCCATCCTGACAGGTTCTAAACACCCAGCCATTGATACGAGATTACAAGCCATGTCATCACCAATGAATGGTTTTCCCGCACATCTTGTAGCCCAAGGCCCTAATGATTATTCATTGAAATTGGCTCAGGGTTATCAGCAAGCTAATAATAACCAATTCAGTACTTATAACAAGGCATTTGTTCCAATCAGACCCCCTGTGCCTGAATTATTGGTTCCGATTCAAACAATCCAACAAAAACCCGTGGAACTGCCAGAAATTATAATTGACAAAATCACCATCATCACCACATATTCCCATCCACCAGTTCATATTCCTAAAATTATTGGAAAACCAGGAATGGTCCCCAGAATCCCCAAACGTCGGAAAGATCCACCTGCATCCAAGAAACCGGTTAAGAATATTTATTCAATGAATGAGATTCCCGAACACTACAGAACTAAACCTACGTTATCGTTCCCGGTGATGATAACTAATGTTTTGAAGTTTAAAAATGATCCCAAAGGATTGGCCATGACCGACATAACCGAAGGGATAAAAGAAGTGTATCCCTACTACAAATATTGTCCAGATGGGTGGCAGGCCGTCGTGGCTCATAACATTAAATTGAACAAGCTTTTCAAATCCGTTGAACCAGATACGGACGAGGAGTTTGAATCCCGGTGGGTGATTGACGAACCGTTTATTCAAGAGAAAGAAAAAGTAAAGGCCAAACAAGAAGAGATTGCAGCCCAACGGGCAAAAGAAGCCGCAATCAGAGCAGAAGAGCTCAAACAGAAACAGAGATTGGATTTACAACATTCGATATCACAAAATATCGTGGGAAGAGATTTCAACACTCCGTATGGCATGCCCTTGAACTCCCATCCCCATTTATTATCACAAACACAATTATTGGCACAATTACATCAAAAGAACCCTGGTACATTGTACCAAACTGCAAATGGGCAAAAACCTAAGACCATTGCCGAAATTGCCAGTGAAATAAGGAGAGATGGTCAGAATTCCAAGACCCCCATGTATTTCAAGCCCCAAGTAGTTGCTGGTGAAAGACAAGCTAGTCCGCAAAGCATTTCCCCCTCCAATATCAAAGCCCAATTGGCTGCAAATCGATCTCAATATGCTTTGACCACCACACCAGGAGCACAAATATCCCCAACAGGTACAAATGCAAGTTTATCCCCCGGGTCTACTGCTTTAAGACCACAATCTCCTTCAATGAACCTGGACACAAAAAAATCTTTGACATACTTGCAAAAGGAATTATTTACATTGTACAAGGCCAGAAAGCTTTCTTACAATACTGCCACCACCACAGAAATCATCACCAAGGCGTTGGCCACCACCATTGCCCAAGTTAATGCCATTGGGTCCAAAGCCGGCGTGGGGGACAATGCCTTGAGTTTCTTAGTGGAAAGAGCCCCTCAGCAAGTGAGTAAGATCTTGGATATTGCCTTGACCAAGTCTATCAAAGAGAAGCAGGGAATTTTGTCATCCAGGCCCAACAGCGGAGGCTCTACCCCCGAACCGTCCCAGCTTTCTACTCACAAAAGACCGGTGGAAAGTTCTGTTAAATCTTCAATTTCAGCTAGTAGCATTGTCAAAGAGGCGAATCAGGTGGGTGCCGAACGACTCCAGGATAAGGAAGCAATCGAGTCAACCCCAGACTCCAATTCTTTGGGAAAACCACCACTGTTCAAGTCTTCCAAGCAGGACAGCCCAGCTCCCTTATCCCGACCTCTGCCGGGACCGGCACCAAGTTCCACTACTGGGATTACCCGGCCACAAACTTTTGGTAAGCCCCCAGCACCATTGTCCAAGCCACCCCAGTTTGTGTCTAACAAACCACCCACAAGACCTGGATATGGGGCTAAACCCGATAGAAATGATGAAAAAAATGATCACAATAAACGGGCACATCCTGCAGATGACACCCCCAGTAAAATCATCAAATTGGACTGAGTGCTGCCTGTGTTGTTGTGTATGTAGTTGTAGTATGTTTTAGATAAACTGGTTCATACACGTGTATTTTATTCTGCTCCATTTCTCTAAAAATGCGACAACCAAATCCAGTGGCGATATACTGCAACTACAATCAAAATGAACTCCATTGCCAACCAATTCACCAGCTCCAGCAGAAATGGAGTCATGGACGAAGTCAACGACTTATATAGTGGACGCGTGCAAGGGTTAGAACTCGCCCCCACCATGGAATTGCCTCCAATCGCACAACCAACGGATTTCCTAAGAGCCCACACAGATGACGCTACTAATCCCGATTGTAAGATAAAAATCGCACATGGGACCACCACCTTGGCGTTCCGGTATCAGGGAGGTATTGTGATAGCTGTGGATTCCAGAGCTTCTCTGGGAAGCTTTACTGCGTCTCAAACAGTACACAAAGTCATTAGAATTAACCCGTTCTTATTAGGTACAATGGCCGGTGGTGCAGCTGATTGTCAGTACTGGGAAACTTGGTTAGGTACACAATGTAGATTGCATGAATTGAGAGAGAAGGAGAGGATTTCTGTGGCAGCAGCTTCTAAGATCTTAGGGAATTTGGTTTATGAATACAAAGGTATGGGATTATCAATGGGTACTATGGTTTGTGGCTACACGGAAAAAGAAGGGCCTGCTATTTTCTACGTCGATTCTGATGGAACAAGATTGAAGGGTGATTCTTTTTGTGTAGGTTCTGGTCAAACTTTTGCTTATGGGGTATTGGATTCTGAGTATAAATGGGATTTGAGTACTGAAGAAGCCTTGTACTTGGGAAAAAGGTCCATCTTGGCGGCCGCCCATAGAGATGCTTATTCTGGTGGTTCCGTCAATTTGTACCATATTGATGCTGATGGCTGGAAATACCACGGGAACTTTGATGTGGGTGATTTATTCTGGGAGGTAAAGGCAAAGGAAAAGTCGTTCAACAACGTGACAACTTAAGGACACATGCACACATAAGTTTGATTTACTTAATCATCTGCTCTCACGTCTGTACTGTATGAATATATATCTAGGGTCACAGCCCTAATATTCCATCCCTTTCACGCGCACAGTCCCTAGTGGCCCTGAACTTCCGATAACCGCACGTTGATATTTGTGGTTCGTACACGTCATCCTCTTCCTCTACGCACTGTTTGAATCTCATTACCTGAAAAATTTTAAGAGTTTTCAGGTCATATAATAAATACGTCAAGATGGTATGTAAAGAAACACCTAAAGAGATGAATCGCAAGGTCGAATTGAACACTTATGTACCGGCTGAATCGTTCGGAATGACCATGGAGTTTGTTGTCGAAAAAGAAGAGAAAGCAGAACCCAAAACGATGGAAGAAAACCCAAACTAGAAGAAAATAGAAGAGAACATCGACCAAAGTGATAGATCATCTTCCCTTATTTCACTACTAACATCTCTAGTCTGCTCAAAATGTTATGCGTGATTTGCATATCGAAAAATTGGTTTTAAACATTTGTGTTGGTGAATCCGGTGATAGATTAACCAGAGCCTCCAAGGTTTTGGAACAATTATCCGGTCAAACTCCAGTCCAATCCAAAGCCAGATACACTGTTAGAACATTTGGTATCAGAAGAAATGAAAAGATCTCTGTCCATGTTACTATCAGAGGTCCAAAAGCTGAAGAAATCTTGGAAAGAGGTTTAAAGGTTAAAGAATACCAATTAAGAGAAAGAAACTTCTCTGAAACTGGTAACTTTGGTTTCGGTATTGATGAACACATCGATTTAGGTATCAAATATGACCCAGGTATCGGTATTTACGGTATGGACTTTTACGTTGTTATTGGAAGAGCCGGTGCTAGAATCAGCAGAAGAAAGAGAGCCAGATCTGTTATTGGTAACTCTCACAGAACCACCAAAGAAGATACTATCAGCTGGTTCAAAACCAGATACGATGCTGATGTTGTCAACAAGTAAGTCACATGATCCATTGTATATTTCATCTAATATAAATATCTATCAAAATTTTGTGTCGTGCGTCGGTATTATTTTTTTCTCCAGATACGAGAAAATTTTCGATAACCTAAGGATAACTGAAGGTTCAAAAGATATCGTTTAAATTTGGCTTAACAAGTTATGGTGGCTAACAACTCCGACTTCTTGGACCATTTACCATGTATGTAGAATTCAACCTGTCACTTTTGTGATTTTCTTCCCCTTGCATTCCCTTCACATTCAGGGGTAACCTTAATTCAAATACTAACACTCGTCTAGATTCCGATATCCCCTTATCCAATTCAGACCGTGCACATGTGGAGGACCTTATAAGAGCGGAGTTGAGCAGAGACCAGAATTATCGAGACTCTATTCGCTCAGCTAGTCCCCAACTACCCAATCTGCTTCCAATACAGCATCCCATGGTGGATGAGTTGGTTCCGTTACCAGGACTCCCTAGTCCCAACTCGTTGTCACTTCAGACCATAGAACAGTACGAGAATGAAGATGACCACGAAAATAATCAAGAAATAGAGCGTCATATTATCACGGGGATAGACACTACGAGATATTTGGGATACACCGACCTCCCTTCACCCAACACCCGATACTATGAGAGTTTATACTACAATCTCAATGAGGCAGCCAACCTTTCGCTTGTACTGCAGAACCAGGATGATTTTGCCCAGTTGAATAATCAGTATATGGACCAAATCCTGTTATATAAATCTCAAGCAGATGAGAAGCTTGACAAGAAGAGGAAGCACATCAATGAGGTCAACGGACTCCGGAAAAAACGACAGAATGATTTTAAGCCCGTTAATGATTATCTCAGTGCTCGATGGAAGGGGGGGGTGCGGTCGGTGGTTGATTTAAGTGTAGAGACATTGAAGAGAAAAGAGTATGATTAGTCTTTATTCTACGACTTGATGATTTTATACTGTTTATGATTCGATTAGACCCGGATACCGTTGAATGTTTATGTTTATGTTTATGATAGGTTCTTATATTCCCTACTGCGTTAACCTCTCTAGTTTATTCACAGGCTTCCTCTTGTTAAAAACCATGTCGCTCTTGGAAGACCCAATATTCACAATTCGAGGACATCCCTCTCGATGCTTCTCCAATCGCACGCATTCCAAGCAGTAGTAAGCCGGTACTCCATCCTCTTCGCCGAATTTATTGCCACATAGTATACATTTGCCTTGAAGGTGGCCTAGCGAGCACTCTTGGCATATTCTCACCACGGCTGATGGTTTGACATATGAATCACATACAGGACATCTGCCATCACAGTTTCCACATAAACGGCCTACCAGTGCTCCTGTTTGCTTCATGCACTGGACTAGATCGTACTGGTGCCGAGACATGTATTTTGTGGTTTTGCTTTTGCTGTTATACTTGCACTTTTTGTGATAGATCTAATCGATGCGAATCCAAACGAGAGCGACTCCCTATCAATTAAATACCTACACATATCACCCAATAACTTCCTCCCAAATGAGCATGGAGGAATGTACCATATGCCTAGAAGACCTAGACTCCTCGGTTCTCGGATTTATAAAAGAATGCCAGCATTATTACCACGATCACTGCATAATCCAGTGGTCTAATAACTCCAATTCCTGTCCCACATGCAGAAAGCTGTTTAACACCATAGAGGTAAAAGATAGACATTCGTCAACTCTAAAGAGTATAAGTGTGCAGGATAAGCTACTTCCTAATGATTCCATAGATGATATTCCTTCAGAATTCATCATCCCTGCCAACCTGTTGATTCCAGATGGGAATAATGATGTTCAAAGAAATGGCGTGTGTTCTGTTTGCTACAGTTCGGACTACCGTGCCTCATTAAAAGAGTTGATTACTTGTCAGTCGTGTAATGCTAAATTCCACCAAGGATGTTTAGGAATCTCCGATGTTACAGATATTGATGAAGAAACTAGCTGGTTTTGCCCCATATGTGATTTCCAGCAAGAATTCATATTGACGCCTTCGATGACCCGAAGAAGACAACAACGGGGTCTTCCGAGTAGTAGACGCGCAAGAACTGTGCCCGGGAGGGGCACAAATGGGAGAAGAACAATACGTCAACCCTCAGTACCGAGACGCAACGACATGGAGTTATTGCAACAGGATTTGCACGACTATAACAACCACAAGGATGATGAGCAAGAGCCGGTAGTGTACAGTTTCAGTGATGAGGAAATGGAGGTGGAGTCCTCTTCGTTCGACTTTAACCCTGCCCCAGTGATAAATGGAGGGGTGATCGCGAGAAAGGAGTCCAGACAGTTGCAGACGTTGACGGAGGAAGAGCTCAAGTCGTGGGAGGTTTTCGAGAGGGCCAAAGATGGCGATAGTGCTGCGTCTGTTAACATTCCTAGTGCCACAGACCAGCGTAAGCGGAGGAGACGAAGACGAAGAGTGATATTGGCGGAGGAAGACATGGCAGGGTCCTCAAGCGCAGATAACGAGAATAATAACGAGTCCAATAAGGACTCGACTCACTCCCCCATCCACAACTCCACCAGCAAGGTCATCAATTTGATCAACCAGATGAAACGCAACAGAGCCGTAGATGCCTCCTTTCCTGCCAGAGACTTGCCCCAATCTTCTGCTTCTTCCTTTACTGCTTCACCTATGGGATGCAGTCCCTCGTCGATGACTTCTAACTTCAGTCCTGTCACATCTGGAGACGAAGATAATCGAAAGATTTCTGAAACAAAAAGCCCAGACAGAGACTATGAACTTACGTTGTATCAAAAAAGTAGGATCCAAAAGTTCATAAGAGACAAACTCAGGCCCCTTTACAAACACAACCCCACTAATGAAAAAATTATACGAACAGAAGATGATTATGTCACCATCAACAAGTGTGCCAGTCGCAAGATATATCGTGAGATTACGACTATGGCTAATGAGAACCCTCAAGTGTTGAACGATCTTTTCTCCCACCATCTGGATGGTCTTAAAGGTTTAGTGGACAGATACGTGGGAAACGAACTTGATGACTATACGAACGCCGATTTACGAAGCTCATGAGAGTGTATGAAGTAGTGTAAATTGAAATAAGAAATAAAAGAACCTTAAGTATTATAAATTACCTACGACGGGGTCCTTTTGGTTTACTGAACCGAAGTTCGAATTTGCTTCCTGAACCAGTGTCCTTTTCCCCCTCTAATTCACTAATCTCTAATTCTTCCGGGTCACCGATATCAAGAATCTTATCCAACTTTCCATCAAATACACCTTTCAAATGACTGATTAGCCCCTGCTTATTGGCGGCATACACCATTCTATCCTTCACTTTTGAAGCACTTGGGCATGTATATATCAATGCCAGCTTCCCTGGAAGATATTTAAACACTGCAAATTTAGGAGAGGGACTGGAAACGTCATTACACGATTCCAATTTCGTCACCAAGGAAGACAATTGAATGCCCCTAAACTTTTTCACGAGTTTGAACCGTTCAGAGCCCAACTCAATGACAAAAATGATCAAATCATTGATTTCTGATCCACTCAATGCCGACTCCAATTCCGGGTCAATTTTGAAGAGCAATTGACTAGCACTCGAATCAGTTTCATTCATCGATGCCAATTTCCGGCTATATGCACCACCACTTGACAAGCTTAGGTCCAGTAAGGAGTTCATTTCTTTTAAAATCTTCTCCTCTTCCGTCAAAGGACCATCTTCTTTAAGCAGTTTGGGGCGAGCCTGAATAAAATGGTTCAACGTCAACTCATCCAATTCACTCCAGGAGAATAAATGGTCTTTCTTGATCTTACCACCTCCTAACTCCTGTAATAATGTGTTTTTTGTGGAAGCATAAAGCATCTTATCCCGTATATGAGCAATGTCTGGAATGAAACTAATGAAAGCGTACTCCGTTTTGTCAACAGCAATTAAGATGTACACTGGTTGGGGGTGAATTGATGTAATATAGTCGTTTAATGGTGGGAAAATACTCGATAGTTCACCGGTGATTCGGGGACAGTCCACATCCTGAACGAGCTTGGTACTGTCAGGTGATATTTTAACAATCAACACATCGTGTTTTGAGCTGCGGAACGACTCCAACAACTCTTCTGATGCAGTAATTCCTGATTGTGTGGACATGTGTGAGTGAGAGTTCGCGATCCACTCGCAGATCGGCTTATGAGTATAATGAGCGTGCTCCTACCATATATTGTGTGTTTTATTGCTCTATACATGTGCTGCTGTCTGCTATGAATTCCCTACCTGTCAACCATAGCATTCCCAAGCCCCGGCGTCCCTAAGTATAGCATCCCCCCCTGCGGCCCTAAAACCTGTCCTCGTTATTGCACCCAAAAATCACCATGCGAAAACTAGATTTTTACAAATACCTTACATGAAAAGAACAGCTATAAATAGTGTCAAGAAACTCCATAGTCTGTCCGTAAAACGCGACCTCTTTGGTGGAGGGAAAGTTATTGGACGAGGCAAAAATCAAGGCCGTCTTGATGCGCCTTCTAACAAATCAGAAACCACATCTAACCCAGCAGATCTTTTCAAAAAGAATGATATTTTGATGTTCTCCACAAAACCTATCAACTATATCGAGTCCGTGAAGCACAACGGGTTTCATTTGGCCAACAACTTGTTCATATCATCCCCTGATGACACTGGCCGTATAATAGGAGCGGTACTAATTGAAAATGAGTGTTTTGAAGTTAATTTAACAGATGCCTATAAAGAAATCAATGGATTCATGATTGAATTCGATACAAACGTCTTGAAAGTATTTGAAAAGATCAATCCTAAGCCGGAAATATTGGTGGTGGGGTTGGGAAAAAAATCTCGAATGCTTAGCCCTGAAAATAGAAAGTATTTGATCGGGTTGGGCATTCAGTTGGAAGTAGGAGATTCTTCCCACTCGGCTCAAATATTCGACTTACTCAGCACCGAGAGGCCCAAGACCATAGGTGCTCTCTTGCTACCGCCCAATGTGTGACTGGTGTGTTGTGGAGGTCTGTAAATAATAAGTCTGTAATAAAGTTTGTAATAATTAAATCTGTCAATTATACAATCATAAAAAACTATTCATGGTCTTGGCTAATTAAATGCATCTGTTGACTGAACTTCCCCGGCACCTTTTGGTCAAAATTATACGTGAATGCGGATAAAGAAACGTTGCCTTCGTTATCTTCGTCACCATCATTGGGACTGTAAGCCTGCTGGTGGTTGGGAGTGCTCATCATCATCATCACCTGGCTATTTTGTTGACCCAGGTTGGTGTTGGTGCCGGACACGGTGCTTTGTACAGCATTGGGATGCGATTTACCCACTGGAGGAGGCATGACATTAAATGGCTGGCCCATTAACACCTGACTTATTAATTGCTGGGAGTGAGGAGATGGCTTATCGAACATCTTGTCCAAAAGGAACTTGCCATTTGGCGTTGAAGATAACACGCCAAAGTCAAAAGATGTATGTTCTGTGTTCTGAGTGACATTCAACCCACTGGTATTCATGGAATTGTGGTTAATAGAGCTGGTGTTCAACCCATTATGATTTATGGTGCTATTGTTCAAGGACGTGTGCTGGATGGAACTTGTATTCAACGAATGGTTGGGCTGGGTCTGATAGTCTCGCCGTATATGGTTAACTTTGGCATGGTTTTGTGGGGATATCTCACTCAAGATCTTAGTCTGACGTACAACCTTTTTAGTCATGGCAGAGACACCATGGGCACCGCCGTGGGCTTGTGTCTCCACCACCACTTCCTTCTTAGTGGGTTTCTTTTTGTCCTGCAGTTTCCTTCCTCTTCTGCCTCGCTTGGGCCCTTTTTTATCCGATAATACAATCTGGAACTTGTTCATTCCAGCTTGCATTTGGGCCTTGTTGTTAGGTTGGAACCGCATGCTGTTGACTTGCACATTATTGCCAAATCTGGGCTTACCAGACACTACTTGGTTGGTCTTGTGGGTTGTTTCCAGGTTCCTATTGGTCTTGAAATTCTTTTCATCGTTCACATTCAACGACTTATCGGAAAATGTTCCCATAATAGGCTTACTGATAACCGGAGGAGGGTTCTTCAATTCAACATTCTCAATACTTTCATCTCTCTTTACTGTGAACTTATGGGGTACAGGTGTAGGACTAGTGGGAACAAATCTTTTTTCCTTTACAGGCGACTTCGAACCACTTGATAAAATCACTGTCGAAGGAGATGATGTCAGTGTTGGCTGGGCAGGAGTACGAAAATTGGTCTTGCTGGTTCTGGAAGGAGTTTTGTGATCCCTATGATGTTCTGGCTTATTTGTCAACTCTCCCAATATAACTATTTTAGATGGAGTCTGCAAATTGGATAATACTCCTCTACTCCTAACAAGTACCGATTGCCGTCTTCCTAATTTATTCTCTTCGTCTTCACTATCGATCTCTTCGTCGGTGAAATCATTTGCCTTGGTACTGATAGATAATTTATGCGGTTGTTTGTTGGGAGTATCTAATTCATGAATAGACCTCTTTTTAGCACTTCTAGGGTCTTGGAACAATGGAGTGGATTTTTTTATGCTATTGAGATTGAATTTAGATGGGGTTATCGTTTCCAAATCTTTAAATGGGGTGGTTCGAATGGGAGATTCAATGAAAAAATCAGATAAGTGTAATGTCTTATCGTGGAAGGGTGTTAACGAAGTGATGTTTTGATTATGTTGATTGGAGCTTGACGGGTTGGCATAAAGATTGGTATTCAAAAGATTAAGATTATGGTTCAAAAATGGTGTCAAGTTAAAACCATTGGAATAATCGATATCGTTGATGGGAAGAATTGAATTGTGTGAATTGGAGTTTAAAAGCATGTTATTAATGAATTTGGATGAAGATGGCGTGGTGGATTGGAAGTTAAAGTGTTCTTGTGAAATAGTCTTTGAAATCAAAGGAGTCCAACCGGTGAAATTGGCGGGTGAAACCTGATTAGTTAGTTTGGTCTTTGTTGTGTCCGGGGACTCATTGTAAAGGGCCGGATCGATGTTATGTTCAAGCGGACGTTCAGAACTTTTAACATCTTCAGTTTCGCCTGCAACAGAAGGGTGTTGTTTATTTTGTTCCGACTTTTTCTGATCGGGTCTTTGTGTTCGAGACGAAGTGTCCTTGTCCATTTTATCTTGTGGTCTGTAGCTATTGGTGATATGCAATAAGTCTTGTAGTTATTGGTGATATGCAATAAATATCGATTCTTTGGTCTGTATGTTTGGAGTGAAAAATTGAAGCTGAATGAATCTCAAACTTTAATGGGTATAACGAGGGTATTAAGGATCACCTGTTGGCTAGAAAAGTCTATCAATCAAGGTGGTTAAAGAAGAAGCAAGAATATAGTATAAAAATTGAGAAGGAAAACAACAAATTTTTCTTGATCTGAAACCAAAACATCAAATTCATAAATGGCTGTGAAAAAGTAAGAGTATGAACAATCTCCGCTTGAGCCCAAACCCTAAAGATAAATAAACTGTGACATGTGAATAGAGTCGCATACACGAGTTTCAGACGAACAATGACTATATACACAAAATACTGAGTCTCCTCCTGTTCTGGTACTCACGGCACACTACGAAGGAATAGAACTGTCAACAGTCCCTAAACTTAGGCAATACGTGGACTGAAAAAAAATAGGCCCTTTGTTTAGAAGCTTTTGCATAGTCCTTGACATTAATTCTATTTGCAGTAGGCATTGGTCCGAATTGGGCGATGTTCCTATAGTGTATTCTTTCAATTTGTAAATAAACATCTGTATTGGGTAATGATCAACAAACTTTCTTCGCTTTCTTCTTTTGTGCAGGCTAATGCTGAGATAGATTAGATTTGATAACCTAGTGGTCGTGCCCCGAAATTGATTGCATTATTCGAAGTATGCATGGAATGACATGGGTACTAGATATGTAGAAGGTGTAATTATACTGACAGATTATTGTGTTTCTTTAAGAAAAAAGGCACTTTGCTGCGTATTAAAGTATAATTTTAGTAAACAGCACTATAGCAACAAAGACAAGATCCGGAGCAGTTATGTAGAATTTCGAGGTGTAGTATTGGATTTTATCATATTTGAATGTTCCTTTTTGACTTGTCTCTTTTCTTCATGCCTCTTTTCTACATACCTCTCGTTGTGTCCTTTTAAATGTCCTTTTTTAATTTGTGATTTTTGCAGTAATTTAAATTTGATCATTTTGCAGTCTAAGCACTAATATATTACTATGAAGTACAAACTTTTAAGGCTGTGAACAACCTTAACTAAAATAATAAAACAATTTAGAGATGAATTAAATTTAAACTTAAGTCAAAAAAACAATCCAATCAAAACGGGCAAGGTAGTCCTTTTCCAATTACATTTTCTAAGAAGCAAATTCCTTTTCGGCAACTTCCATGTTTTCAGCGTCTTCAGCCAATTCATCAATGTCATCGTAATCTTCTTGAGCAGCCAAGGACAAGGTTGGTCTAACAACAGCAGAGTCAAAAGTCCAAGAAGCCAAAGCATTTTCAGCATCGATGATGATTTGCTTAGAGGCTTCATAACCATCGTAAGCAGGTCTAGTTTCACCAGGAGTGACAGGACTTTCATCTAATAATTCCAATAATGCCTTACCGTAACCAGCAATTAAGGCAATCTTTTCAGCGTGTTCTCTAATGGAATCGAATTGGTAGTTGAAAGCAGTCTTCAATTTTTCTCTGGTAATGTTAGATAATTGAGCCTCGGCAACTAAAGATTCAGCTTCAGCTCTGACTAATTCTTGTTCCAAAACATTGATTTTTGGACTTTGTGGGTCCTTGTATTTCAAGTAAGCAATTTGATCAGTAATTTTTTGCTTTCTTTCTCTGGATGGTTGAACAGAACCTTCAATGTCTCTAACAGATTTCAAAGTGATTCTGTATTGATCATATCTGTCAATGAATTGGTCTTCTAATTCACCAATTTCGTAGATTAAAACCCCCAATTTATCGGTGATATCACTGATATCATCGTCATTGACTTCACCCCATAAAGATAATTGCTTGGCAACTTCTTTTCTTTCACTGGCGGTGATTTCAACACTTCTCATCAAGTTCTTTTCCATCTTGATTAATTGAGCCAATTTTCTGGCCAATTCTGGTCCCAAAGCACCAGCGGCACTTTTTCTGAAACTGTGGGAAATTGATCCTTTTCCAAAGAATTTAGACTTAGTGGAGGATGGTGGAGGTGGTGGGCTCTGTAATTGAGCAGCAGTTGGAGCTCTCTGAGATCTTAAAGAGTATGTTCTATGCATTTTTCACGATATCGTTGGACAATTGTTGAAAGAAAAAATCTGAAATTTGTGAAATTTCAGAGAAAAATTAATATATATATGTATTTTTTTAGGGGGTGGGACCTTTGAGGACTTGATAGAGGTGGTTTTTAATTTTTGCAAGGGGGGAAGTTTCCGGTTTTTTTGCATTGACGAGTTGGTACCGAGAGATTGGCACCATGTGTTTCCGGGCTATTGTATAGCCTATAAGTCGCTGCAATTGGAAGTAATGGTGGAAAGCCTGCCACAGAAATGTCAGTTAGCCAGCCATTTTGATCGGCATTACGAGGAAAGTACTACATATATTGGTACGAACACGACCTGAAAATGGGTCGGTTCTGGAGTAATAGTTTGAATTCTGGCCCTGTTAGGGTACCTACAGACGCGGAAACAATAGAGATGAGTCCAACAATGCTTTCAAAAATGACTGGTGAAAGTACTGGTGATTTCGGAGAGCTCTTATCAGTCCCGTTTTAGGGAAAAAGCTAAAGTGGAATTTCGATCGTTGCAGTGCAATTCCGACAGAGGTGTCCCAATATGGACCTGAGGTTGTCAGTAGGGAGGGATTGTGGCGGTACACGCGATGCGAAGATGAGCCGTTGGATTGCCCCTTTCTGTAGTCTCATGCATGTAACGCGCCTTTTTACAAGATGGGATGAAATTTCGTCTTTAGAGAACAATAGCGAACACCAGCGACAGGGCATGGTGTTGGATGAGTAATTGAGAGATAAACGTAGTTTGAATCCTGCACCTGGAAAATAGCTGCAAAATACTGGCAGAGGCAAGGTGGTGGCCTGACTGTCGTCCATGGTATACGATACAGAACGGCATCTTTCAGGGTAGCATTATAGTACCAGCCTTGCGAATAGCAGCTATGAAATTTCTTTGCGACATCTATCCACAATGTCTCAAAGATATACCAGAAACAAACTCCGTTGGTATTCTTGTGTCGCTAATCTTGAGATGGTTTCCGCTCTCAGAAAAATTTATCAGTCAACCACATTTTTCAGATTGAACCAAAATCTAAGCCTTTAACACTGTTTCAGCTCAAGTAGAACCACAAAACCCAAGACTCGAAACCAGTAGCGTCAAATTCCGCAATATGTTCCACAAATACAATTCCCTCTTACAAAAGTACCCATATCGTACGAATATGGCCACTACTGGGGTGTTTTTCTCGTTTGGAGACGTGATAGCACAGCATTTGTTCCCAGCACACGACGATTCAGATAAACCAATGGAATATGATTTCCATCGCACACTCCGTGCTTGGTGCTACGGAACAGTATTCTTTTCACCACTATCGGTGTTTTGGTATGGAAAAACATTACCAAAACTCAATGCTCCATTCATATCGGCCGCTGCCAGATCAAAGATGCCGGCTAGCCGCGTGAAAGCATGGGATGTTACATTTCGCTTACTTATAGACCAACTTTTTGTACCGGGCTTTGTGTGGATTCCTTACTATAACGTGGTTATGTCGACACTAGCGTTTCACGAACATCCGTTGGATGTGGCCTATGAGAAATTACAGAACAACTGGTGGAACGTATTAAAAGCCAACTGGACTGTGTGGCCGTTCTTCCAAGTTGTCAGTTTGACCTATATTCCCCCACATTTAAGAGTTGTCTCTGCAAATATGGTATCTGTTTGTTGGAACTGTTTCCTCAGCTCCATCCATAACTCCGGTCATCACTACCGGTCCAAAGTCCTTGAGAATATCCATGAGCTTGATGAGTCTACTGTCAACATCTCCTCATAAACAGGAAGAGTCCGAGGAGCCGATATAGAAGACGTGCCTCCCGAACAAGACCACGAGAAAGATGAGTGACTCATCTCCTGTATGATTTATATATTTATAGTAGCATATACCATTTTTTACTATTGCTATCCAGCACTAGGCCCAGGTAGTAGCCCAGTAAGCGGATGTAATGTGGTGCTAAAAACCACGTTCAGGGTGATTATGAAGCAAGATTCATTTTACTTCTTTTTTTGGTATACGGTAAGACACACAAGATAGTATCGATAAAAATTCATTAAAATTCAAATCGTAACCCGTATAGGACCACCTCATGACCAAAAACGGGGCCATGAAGTATACCAGATGACGGATGTGATTGGTGCCAACATTGTCAGACTCTCAGGTCTGTACACTTCGCAAGCATTTGATACAGTTTTCCTCAAACACATCCAGCTTAAGACTTTGGCATCCTCCCGTCTGTGAAACCCTCATATCTCCTGTACAAAGGGTTATCTTATGGTGTGGAAGAAACACCCATGCTAGCGTTGTGGTTATTAGATCAAGTGTAAGTGCGAATCTTATTCTTGCTTATCTTATAGTTTACTCATCTCATGTCTTTTTACACCAAATACAACCAATTGTTACTCAAGCAGCCGTTTCTTACCAACATGGTAAGCACAGGGATCCTCTTTGGCACGGGTGACTGTTTGGCACAAGGATTCTTCAGTAAAGAGAAGTTTGACTACCACAGAACTCTCAAAGCCATAACCTACGGATCAATCATTTTCGCCCCTGTTGGTGACAGGTGGTACAAATTCCTTAATACCGTCAAATTGCCACCTGCTATTGCCACAAGTAAGAATTCAAACACGTTGTTCAGAGTAGGCTTGGACCAGTTGGGGTTTGCTCCTTTTGTGGGGATCCCCTTATATTATACGATGATGACTATATTTGATATGTCGCCGACCCCTATCCCAGACATAAAACGAAAGTTGAATGACAACTTATGGGACACATTAACCACCAATTGGTTGGTATGGCCTGCGTTTCAGCTCCTCAATTTCGGCTTAGTTCCTGTACACTTACGGTTGTTATCTGTGAATGTTGTTAGCATCGGATGGAATTGCTACTTGAGTTATATCTTGAACGACAAGGCTGACCACTTCATAGAAGTTAAAGAAGAGGAGATCATGATGTAGACCATAGGGAAAAAGACCATTACATAAGCATTCAAGACCCCACAGTCACTAGGGTCTCTTGTTGGAAAGGACTAAAAGTCACGTGTTCATACCTGCTTACCTCAGAATCGTGTCTCTATCAATCATTCAAAATGCGATTCTACTCAAAAAGTCAACGAAAGCTCTTACATTTTTAAGGACCAAATAAAACATTGGTGATTTTCCACATACAGACATTGTACAGAAATCATTCACTGATACCAAGTTCTCTCATTCACAATATACCGACAGATATATCACAGGCTTTACAGATCCCAATTACACCTATACACCCATTTCCCCATCTGAAACAACCTAATAACAAAATCGATAATTGACCGGTTCACCATACATTTGTTACGTGTATCAATTATCATTCACTTAGCTCAATTCTTTTGCTCATAATTCACTTCTGAAACTGCAGGTTCGACTGCGTGTGATCACATTCTTTTACCAGCCTTGAAAATGATGAAAGGATTTAAAAATAGGCTTTCAAGGAGTTCCAAAACTTCAAATAAGAAAGAAAAGAAAGAGAAAGACACCAAGGAGAAGAAACCAGGTAGTGCTAAGTCATCTACCTCCTCTACTCCTAATTCCTCCGCAACCACTTTATTGTCGACTAAGCTGAACTCCCCTAGTCCTTCCAGAACTAACAGTAATTCATCCATCAAGTCCAGTAACAGTACCTCCTCCAACTCGACTGTCAACAATTCCAATACCACCTCCCCTACTGTTCAACTGCCCAAACAAACTTCCACTCCTATCTTGAACCAGTCACCCCCACAGAACACTAATTCGCCAACCATTGTCATTAATATTAATGACATCGATATGGATGGGTATAATCAAGGCATACTGAGTAACCCTCCGTCAAACACCACTGTCGATAGCTCTCCATTCAGTGGTACCACTGCTTCGGGGGATTCTTCTCCTTTAGACTCATTCAAGACAGGAGTCCATACTGCTAGTCATTCCCATCAAGGACAATTGAGCCATCAACATAACTACGCATTAAATCCTAATATCACTTCTCCGAACAGGGAGAGTTTCGATATTGACTTGATTGCCGCTCCCAAAAGACACTCGTCGTCCAGGTTCGAACCCAATAGTGAAAAATACCAGGAGATTGTCAAGTTGCCAAATTTCGACGAAGTGTTACCCGAAGAACAAATTTCGTTGTTTATACAAAAAATTGATCAGTGTAACATCTTGTTTGATTTTGGTGATCCAACATTTGACATTAGAGGTAAAGAAATCAAGAGAATCACTTTACAAGAGTTGATCCACTTCATCTCATCCAACAGGTTCACTTATACGGATGAAATGTACAAGCATGTAATTAACATGTTTAAGACCAATTTGTTTAGGCCAATCCCACCGCCAGTCAATCCAGTAGGAGATTTATTCGATCCTGATGAAGACGAACCTGTTAGTGAGTTGAGTTGGCCACACATGCAAGCAATTTATGAGTTCTTTTTGAGGTTCATTGAAAGTCCTGATTTTGCTCATCAGATTGCCAAACATTACATTGATCACGATTTCATATTGAAGTTATTACTGTTGTTTGATAGTGAAGATCCCAGAGAGAGGGACTGTTTGAAAACCACGCTACACAGGATTTATGGTAAGTTTTTGAGTCTTCGTAGCCTCATACGTAAATCCATGCATAATGTGTTTTTACAATTTGTGTATGAAACGGAAAGATTCAATGGAATTGGAGAATTATTGGAGATATTAGGATCGATCATTAACGGGTTCGCTTTACCCTTAAAGGAAGAACACAAAATTTTCTTGATAAGGGTCTTGATGCCCTTGCACAAAGTAAAATGCTTATCATTATACCACCCTCAATTGGCATACTGTATTGTGCAATTCTTGGAAAAAGACCCGGCTTTGACAGAAGATGTAATAATGTCATTGTTAAGGTACTGGCCTAAAATAAATTCCCAAAAGGAAGTGATGTTTTTGAATGAAATCGAAGATATATTTGAAGTGATTGAGCCGAATGAGTTTTTGAAAATACAAATTCCATTATTTGCCCAGTTATCCAAATGTATTGCCTCATCCCATTTTCAAGTTAGTGAAAAGGTATTGATATTTTGGTCTAACGAATACTTTTTGACACTAATAACAGAAAATGCTGAAGTCATATTACCAATTATATTTGCGTCCCTTTATGAATTGACCAATTCCACTCAACCAAGTGTGACGAATGGTTTTATGAAACAGAAACTAACCGAAAACCCCAACTCCATAACAGATGCCAACGGACATTTGATCGATCCCGGATTAATCATCAATGAACACCAATCAAATAATGAGCATACTATTAATGGAATGACAATGAATGGCGTGAACGGTATCAATGGTATAAACGAAATGAGTGATGAAGAGTATTATGATTCCTTCAGTAACCCTCAACACGAGTTGGAGTACAATAATGGCTTGCCCCCGCATAACTCCGCCACCACCAACTGGAATAGGAGCATACATCTGTTGGCATTCGGGGCATTGAAGGTGTTTATGGATCACAACTTAATCTTGTACGACCATTGTACCATGTTATATCATCAATCTTTGGAAGAACAAAAAGTCAGAGAAGCCGCCAGAAAAGACGGCTGGAAGAAGATCGAGCTGTATGTCGAAGCATTAAAACTCAAAAACGCAGTGAATCGAAATGAAGTTGCTGGTCAATAGATGTATCAAAATGTAAGCCTTTAGCTGTGTCGATCCACGTTAATTTTCAATGTGCGATTTAAAACTAAAAAGTAAAAATTTTCTTTCTTTAGTTTCTTCTACAATATCGTACCGTACGTATTCATGTAATTAAGGTTGATATGATGATCCTTGCCTTGCCATTGATTTCGATTTCGATGGTCTGAACTTTCTTGAAGATTTAAGTACAAGAACCGCTACACTGACATCAACTTGTGAAACGTGAAATAATACTAACAGCTTTAGATTACAGAAATCAAAAATCTTTGTAGAGGCAGGAAAGGTGGGGTTGTTTGTTCCAGTGACACGATCCGTTTTGTGTTGGAAGACTTTCTGTTTGTAAACAAAAATAAGCTTAACCAATCTCCTACCAATAACTAGCCAATCTCCCACCAATAACTATCTTCTCTTCACTTATTCCCGGATATTAACAGGCCGGACGTAGTTCCATTCCGTTTCTTAGTGGCATAGTTGCTATTGTCTTGACTCCGTGGGAACCATGATTCTATCCGTGAACCTATTTATTTGTGACACAAAAATGAATCCACGTCTGTTTTCGGTATACCTCATCTCTGTTCCATCGGAGTCAAAATTTTCTGATTTTCTGATGAGTATAAATAAGATCGATTTTCCCAAGTCAAAAAAGTTTTTGGGTTTCTTGGGTTTCTCTTTTTCTTTTAATTCTTTCTAATTGTTTCTTCTTCCTAGGTATTTAAGGATAGCAAAGTAACCCCCCCACACATCAAACAAGAAATAAAACTCTCCAAAAATGGTTTTCGACTCCACTAAAGCTACTGAATATTTGAAAGATTACAAATCAAGAGATGGTTTAGACATCAAATCTTTAATCGACTCTTCCAACTTCGGAGGTTTGACTTACAATGACTTCTTGATCTTACCAGGATTGATTGACTTCCCCTCCTCCAACGTTAATTTGGAAACCAAATTAACCAAAAAAATCACCTTGAAATCACCATTCTTATCTGCTCCTATGGATACTGTTACTGAAGAGAACATGGCTATTCATATGTCCTTATTAGGTGGTATTGGTATCTTACATCACAATTGTTCAGCTGATGAACAAGCTGAGATGGCCAGAAAAGTCAAGAAGTACGAAAACGGTTTCATTAATGATCCTGTAGTTCTTGGTCCTGAAGTCACTGTTGGTGAAGTTAAAAAGATGAAAGAAGCGTTGGGTTTCACTACTTTCCCAGTTACTGGTATGTTTTTTAGTCCTAGTTGTTTCAATTTGATCCATTTGTCATGATAATACCTGATGATCAACCAAAATTATTAACTTTCGTTCTACCGATTGACATCAAACGATGTTGGGGAAATTTTATCATAACTGAACTTATTTGATATATGACAAAATGGGTCTTGATGAAACTTTTATTTTCTTATACTAACTCATTTTTTAGCTGGAGGTAAAGTTGGTGGTAAATTACTTGGTATCATCACTTCAAGAGATGTCCAATTCCACGATAACAATAAATCCACAGTTTCCGAAGTCATGACTAAGGCAGATAACTTAGTCACTGGAAAGAAAGGTATTGAATTAGATGAAGGTAACGCCATTTTAAGAAAATCCAAGAAAGGTAAATTACCAATCATTGATGAAGAAGGTAATTTGGTTTCTTTGATCTCTTTAACTGATTTACAAAAGAACCAATCTTACCCATTAGCATCTAAGTCTTTCCACTCGAAACAATTATTATGTGGAGCTTCTATTGGAACTATTGAGGCCGATAAGGAAAGATTGAAGAAATTGGTTGACGCTGGTATTGACGTTGTCGTTATTGACTCTTCTAATGGATCTTCTGTTTTCCAAATCAGTATGATTAAATACATCAAGGAAACATACCCCAATTTGGAAGTCGTGGCCGGTAATGTTGTTACCAGAGAACAAGCTGCTTTATTAATTGAAGCTGGTGCCGATGCTTTAAAGATCGGTATGGGATCAGGTTCTATCTGTATCACTCAAGAAGTTATGGCATGTGGTAGACCTCAAGGAACTGCTGTGTACGCCGTCAGTGAATTTGCCAACAAATTTGGAGTTCCAACTATTGCTGATGGTGGTATTGGAAACATTGGACATATTTCCAAGGCTTTAGCTTTAGGTGCTTCCTGTGTTATGATGGGTGGTTTGTTAGCTGGTACTAGTGAGACTCCAGGTGATTACTACTATAGAGATGGTAAGAGATTGAAGTCTTATAGAGGTATGGGATCTATTGCAGCCATGCAACAAACTTCTACTAGCGCCAATGCTTCTACTTCTCGTTATTTCTCGGAATCTGACAAGGTGTTGGTTGCTCAAGGAGTTGCCGGATCTGTGGTTGACAAGGGATCTATCATCAAATTTATTCCTTACTTATTCAATGGGTTGCAACATTCTTTACAAGATATTGGTATTCAATCCATTACTGAATTGAGAGAAAAGGTCAATGGAGGAGAAGTCAGATTTGAATTCAGAACTGCTTCTGCTCAATTAGAAGGTGGTATCCACGGATTACACTCTTACGAGAAAACCTTACATAATTAAGCAAACAGTACATAGTCTTGAAATAAAATGCGATTGATGTTTACAGTTTTTTAGTTTCTTTTAAATAATGAATAGAGCTGCACAAGAAGCTCTTACCAATTTGGACCAGGACGTCACAAAATCTCGCTTGGACAAGTATCATAAAAGTGAGCCGGAGATCAAACGGTGGCTCTTTCAAGTGTTACAAGTGGCCTCATCTCAAATCCGGGAGTATGAGGCGCACAATGAAGATCTAATAGATATATTGAAATCGGGTCTCCTTCTTTGCCAATTAGGCCAACTATTGAAGATCCCCAATAACCCTAGCACCAGGTGTAAGAATAGTCGGATGCCGTTTGTGCAGATGGAAAACATTTCGTTTTTTCTTCTGACTTGTGAGATCATTGGAGTTCCTCATGATGAGATTTTCCAGACAGTTGATTTGTTTGAAAGAAAGGACCCGTACCAGATCATTGTGACTTTAATATCATTTTCCAGATCCGGCAACCAGATCAATGGTAATATACCCGTCATAGGGCCAAAGGTGGTTAAAATTAAACCCAGTATTCCTAGTAAACCCATCAACTTAAGAGCAAAATGAAATTGGCCTGTACTTGAATACAGAATAGATACTCATTTGAATAGATAGATACTTGTTTGAATAGACACAAAACCAATATCAAATGGCTACATCTCCTCTCTTGTTGTGGTGTCCAATAGCGAGGTAACCAAATACTATTATCAGTCGTGCACCACCCAAAACCCAAAGGTTTGGGATGAGATGAGGTATTGAAAAAAAAACTGAATCGTTACCTATTTATTGATTAACCAATGTCGGACGAAGTTATTTGGCAGGTTATAAACCATCAGTTTTGTGCATTCAAGATCAAAACAGACAAGGGACAAAATTTCTGCAGGAATGAATACAACGTCTCTGGATTGTGTTCCAGACAATCATGTCCTTTAGCCAACGCCAGATATGCCACAGTCAAGAATATCGAAGGAAGATTATATTTATACATGAAAACAGCCGAAAGAGCTCATTTACCGTCCAAAATGTGGGAACGGGTCAAACTTCTGAAAAACTACAATACAGCATTAGAACAAATAGATGAACGATTGATGTACTGGCAGAAATTTTTAATCCATAAATGTAAGCAAAGATTGACGAGATTAACACAAGTGGCCATAACCGAAAGAAGAATGGCCATGAGGGATGAAGATGAAAGGCATTACGTTGGAATCAAGCATAAAGTGAAGAGAAGAGAAGAAAAACGTGAAAGAAAAGCTTTAGGGGCTGCTAAGATTGAAAAAGCCATTGAACAAGAGTTATTGGAAAGATTGAAGAGTGGTGCATATGGAGATAAACCATTAAATGTGGATGATAAGGTCTGGAAGAAGATCTTGAGTAAAATGGACAATAAACAGACTGATATTGATGAGGATGAAGATGAGGATGAAATCGAATTGGTCAGTGAAGATGAACTCGAAGATAGTGATGTAGGAGAAGTGGAATATGTGGAAGATGATGGAGAGGATGAACTCGTGGACGTTGAAGATTTGGAGAAATGGTTAGATGACTCCAGTGACAGCGAAAGTGAAAGTGAAAGTGATAACGATAATGATAAGAAAAGAAAGACGGTTTCTGATAATAAGAGAAGAAAGAAGCCCAGAATTGAAGTTGAGTATGAACAAGAGCAGGAACCTAATATCCAAACCAATATTGTATATTAAGTATAGTCATATAACAGCATTAAAACCGGGTGTTTCAGCCTTTAAAGTGGTTCGATTATGTAAGACAATGTTTGTAGATGGCTAAAGGTTGTGGGCTTTATAGTTCGCTTACATAATCGAAGTTACTGAATCTTATTATGGCGCACTGAAGGCATGGATCATCGGATATGTCTAAAAAAGGCATTGCAAAGGTTGGTGGTGTGGTGGTTAACAAAGAATCTAACCCGTGAATACGATCTGTTTACGTATGGGGCAGTGCTGTACTTATTTTCCACACCAATACACTGTTTTTGAGCATATTTTTACGGTGAGAGATTGCAGCCGGATTTCTGGATGCTTTTTGCTAATGCCCGTTGATTACAAACAGGAAAATCCAAAAAAAGAAGTATAACACTTATTTTACGAAATACAAGCCTTCGAATATCGAGACGGTAAAGAGGCTGAAGCGGATTTTAAAACAAGCATAAATAATCTTGATTCCCCTCTTGTTGATTGTCAATTGCAAGTCATACATTGCTAATGTCTGAAATATTTTCACCATGGACAACTTCTTCGTTACCAACTTCAACGTACTTGAAGTCTATTGATCCCACCCATACTGCCGGTTTGATATCAAGCGTAAAGTCTATCACCAAGGCAGCAGCCACAGCGCTGATTATAGATGATTTAATCTCCTATTCCCGGGAGTTACGAGGGGCCCAAGCGTCTTTAGAAATCATATCTGCTCAGAATGTATTGGCCACTGCCACAGAAGCTGCAGTGAAAGCACAAGCCACACAAGACATATTCAGTCAATCTGTCAACTTAGATGCTTTGAATTGGGAGGAGAATAGATTTGGGTTTGTATTGAGCAGGCCTGCAAATATAATCTATCTCACGGTATTTGGATTGCTATTCATATATTATTCATTGATGCCTATAAAATCAAGGTATATTTGGTTCAATGTGACATTCTGGTGTGGATATACACTTGAATTCATAGGGTTTTTGGGTAGAGTATTGGCATTCACTGATTGGTCCAGTTACGATTATTTCTTATTACAGTTTGTGCCCTTGACAATTGCTCCTGCTTTCATTATGGCAGGAATATATTTTTCCTTTGGTCAATTGGTGGCTGCATATGGTCGGACGTTTTCTTTACTCAGGCCTTTGTGGTATACCTATCTTTTCATTACAATGGACGTGGTATCTTTAGTGGTACAAGCCATTGGTGGTGGGATCGCTGCCAGTCAATCAAATAGTGCTACTGGTGGGGACAGTGGTACAAACATTATGATTGCTGGTATTGTGTTGCAGGTTGCATCAATGACGGTGTTTTTGGCGTTGTGGTTTGAGTTCTTGAAAAGAGTGTTTTTCAAAGAAAGACTGTCTATTAAAACCACCAGTCGGTTGCAAAAGCCTTCAGTTATGAACTTTCTCCGGTTATTGTTGAACACGAAGGAGGCTGACAGGTACAAACGATATGACATGGAACCTGCGTATAACAGCCATTATAGCGATATCAGGACCAGAAAGCTAGTCAATTACTTTCCTTTAGCGATTACTATTTCAACCGTGGTGGTTTATATCAGATGTATTTACCGTGTGGTGGAACTAGCCCAGGGTTGGACTGGGTACCTTATTTCCCATGAGGTGTACATCATGACTTTAGATGCGTTGATGATTGCAATTTGCGGAATAGTGATGGCATACTTCCATCCGTTATTTGTGTTTGGCAAAACCAATAGGTTAAAGGTGAAACATATCAGAAAGAGAGCTGATGTTCATGGGGACCTTTTTGATAAGAAGGATGCTGATGAAGGAAACACTGCGTACGCCTCAAGTGCTGAACAGCAGGATATTGAAAAAAAGTAATTTTGGGTAGCTTGTAAATGGAATATATGATATATTTGTACATTTGGATACTAAAAAGAGGGTTGTCACTGTATTTACTTACACTGCCATGGGTCGTGGAAACATGTAGCTAACCCAAGTATGATCAATTTACGTCTTAGGGATCAACTCATGTATTTACCTTTGGCAATAACTATATCAATGCTTGCCATATTTGCCAGTTGTATATAAGGAGTGGTGAAGTTCTTTCAAGGTTGGAAAGAGTTGTGCCCACGAAGTGTACTTTTTCGTGTTAGACTCGACCATGATTGCAATTGCAGGGTTCATGTTCGAAACTACCACCCTTTTTTTGTTTCGGAAAAAAGAAGGTAGTAAAAGCCGTCAAATCAGCACCCAATTTCTAGAATAATGATACAAAGAGGAAACATCTCCTTGAAACCGCTGCATAAGCAGGATATTTTAGCTTTGAAATGACATTCTAAGCTAATATGTATTTGTGGCTTTTGCAACTACACGTAAAATTTTATTTAAAGCAGTTCATTTGGGTGCAAAAAGCACAGACACTTTCCTGAACTAGTGGAATTTTTGTTTAGGTATCAAAGTTGCTAATATTATCTGTTGCTTTAAAGGTTATTGTTGTCAATAGCTACCAGAGATTCTGATTATCATGCCAGCATTAATTTCAAATAAAGATAGAAAGTTGCAGGAATACTATATGGCTCAGCAATCAAGATGTGTTCCTTTGATTCCAGACCAAGAAGAAATAAACCAGAATCTTTTTCTTTTCACTAAATTACCCTTTGAAATTCGTGGAAATGACGATCCTCTTTGTCCAACAGTGTTCGAGCTTTTATTAGACGGATATGTGGACCAGTTACACCCCTCAGATGGGTTAATAGAGTTTCACCATATAAAATATGTCACCACAAATGCAAAGCTGTTATCCCAGTGGTTTCAGATGGCCATGGGGTTCAAAGAGATAGCTTACAAAGGTCTTGAAACTGGGTCCAATGTTTTATCTTCACATGTGATCAAAAACGGAAACATTGTTATCGAGTTGATCGGCACTTTACAGGCTTCAGACACTAACCCTACAAAGTTTCCGGCAGATCTATCTCAATGTGGTAGTCTCAAGGATCAAGGCCAATTTTTGAAGTGTAATAACGTTGTTCTCGACATGTTTGATGAAATCATCAAAAGTATTTGGGAGGTGAACTTGATTGTGGATGAAAGTACCAAGGTCGATCTCCTCAAGCGGATTCACGAGTCCCCCAAGTTCGGAAAACTCAAGAAGGGGGTAGAAAGTATTCTCAATGACTTGCAGTTGCTTTCAACCTTTACAATCCAAGATTTGATGGATTCGTACACCATTTCCAATTATTTGACATACCACGGCGAAGGAGTCATGGATGTTGTGTTTTTAGTCAACAATGTGGACCAAGTGTTTCAAAGGGCAATCAATGGCGGTGGTATGGTTATCAAGAAACCCTGTTGCATCCATGATGTCAACGGCACCATTAAAACTGCCACAGTAGGCATCCCCAACACCGATATGCGTCACACGTTAGTTGAGAATGTTGGATATACTGGCCCATTCTTACCTGGCTACCAAGAGGTGAAGGAACCAGGTTACGAAAGCGAAATTAAGTTGCATATTATTGACCATTGTGTGGAAAACTATACCTGGAACCAGATGGACCTCCAAGTGCAACTCTACGCCAAAATGTTTGGGTTCCACCGATTTTGGTCGGTAGATGATACCATGATAAGCACCAGCAACTCATCTTTGAATTCCACTGTTGTGTCATCAGCCAATGGTCGAATAAAAATTCCAATTAATGAGCCATCAGAGAGCAAATACAAAGGACAAATTGAAGAGTTCTATGACTTCAATGGCGGACCCGGGGTTCAGCATATTGCGTTAAGAACGCATGACATAATCGGTGTTGTTGTGGCTATGAAATCAAAGGGTATTCGGTTCAACAGTGTAACCTCCCATTATTATGAGAATTTGGCTGCAAGACTTAAAAAGGACGACATTATTTTGGAAGAGGAGTTTGAAACGTTGAAGAGTTTAGATATCTTGGTTGACTACGACGTTGGGACCCGGAATTCTAGAACCAAAAAGTGTAATTACTTACTCCAAATCTTTGCCAATCCCATGACAGATAGACCCACGTTATTCTTTGAAATCATCCAAAGGCATCACCATAATGGATTCGGTAAAGGTACATTCCAAGGACTATATGGGAGTATCGAATTAGACCAAATGAAAAGAGGAACTCTTGTTGAGAGAGTGGCAACTTAGCTTTATATGGTTTTCAGAAATATAAAAGGTTTCAGAAATATACAGGTATCAAAACATTTAACGTTAATTATACACAGAAAATACATAATCCACACCCACACCCAAACAAAATATCACCTATAGAATCATCATATTGTGAAAGTCATTATTTCGGCTCCTAGGAACCGTCATTAGCCTCTCCGTAAGCTGTATGTGCACTACGCTTCAAATGAAGGCCTTCCTTCTGAAAAAATTGCTTCAAATCTTTTCGAAGCAAAGGGTACAATTTACCTACGATTCCGTGGTTACGGGCAATCTCATAAGCCCTTTCAAAAGGTAACCAGACACCTTTCAAGTTCATGGACCCTATCTTGACGATATTTTTGGATTTTTCCAGCTTAAGCATCCCGTCTCTTTTTCCTCTACTTAGACCTGCAACGTTAAGTAGTTTTGTTCCATTAACGTAATTTGTATCATCTCTTCTGCTTACCAAAAACCCGTCCACTTCCACTTGATAGCACATGGTCTTTTCGTCTTCCCAATAAGCGGTTTTAATCAACGGTTGATGATACAAAACCTCTTCTTTTATAGCTGTACCCACTGTGCTGCTGCTACTGGTACGGGTATGGGAGAAAGAGCTTCGGTTCCCATGAGATGATGCACTGTCTGAGCTGGAATTGGACGCATGGGAAGGATGAGTTCTAGGTGTTTGGCCAACGATTATGGGGCTTTGGTTGTAGGTAAATTGCTGATAGTAATTCGAGCTTGGCTGAGTTGGCCCGGGCACAGTATTTGAGTGGTTATCTGGATTGGGAAAGGGCACAAACATGGGTGCTGTGGGGTGAAGAGTACTGGGAGTTAGCGGTGCATTTCCTTCATGAGAGTCCACTGAGGGCTTCTTCCAAATAGTTCTGAAAGCATCCTGATTGTGATATCCAGTTTGGTATTGATACTGAGAACTGGGGTAATAAACGGAAGGAGATTCGACCAAGTCGGTATTGGAGGTGTTATCATGTTGCAAGCCAGCCACATGATAATTGTTGTATAAGTGCAGCTGAGCAGGAGAATCACTATAAACATCCTGATCTCCATGCAATCCCATAGGATAACTAACCAACTCACTATCATGTAAATTCATGGAATGATTTCCCGGTAATCCGGACACTTTGTCGTTCATAGACTCCACAGAAACTGGAGATTCTTGAGTATCTCCCTGCTCTCCACCAGTCGCTTTATATCCTTCGTCTGTTTTTTCCTTTTCAATTGCTTCTTGAATAGGTACAAGCAGAGGTAGATCTGGTGAACCTTGTAAGCTGGCAGTAATGCTTACGGGAGTGGGTACCTCACTATTCAACTCTTTACCACCACAATAGCTATCATTCCCTTCTACAGGGTAGATCACATGTGACTGGAACACCGTATTGCTTTGTTTGAAGACCATTTAGGTGATTGTACTTTTATAAATGCAAGTGCTGTCGTCAAATAACCGACTAATACAGGAAACTAAGAAAGGGCTTTAGCGGGTGAAATATCTATGATATGCCAGGGAAGCAAAGGGGATATTGTATGCTAAATATAAGTCATAAAAATCAGCTTTTGGTTTTGTCCAGTGTTATTAACACAAATCCTGAAACAGACGGCCATAGCAAAAAAAGAAATTCGGTAGCAGGAAACCCAAACTAGATGACCGGATCAAATCAGTCGGCAACTATAGTGAAAGTAGGAGATTTAGATTTTTTGATGCAAGTTGATGTAAGGTGACTTTTTTTGGAAATGGCTAGAACCTAAAACAGGACTGTGCAGCAAATCAGTATGATTTTTCACTTACGAAGTATACATAGCTGTAGAACTGTTCAAAGACGAAGTAACCGTAAACTAGTTTTATTACATGGTGTTTTAGTTGGACTTTCTAAACCATAATTTGCGCCCGTATTCGGCAACTATAGTTAATTTCGCAGCCACTTTTTAACACCAACACATGGCTCTAAAAGCAACTTGTATACCACAAAATGCCATAGCAGATGAAATCGGGGTTATCCAAACCTCTATTAAGGAGCAGACTTTAGCAATTTTGCCAGGACCATACATGAAAGCTTGTTTCAGCTGGTATGGCCCCTGTGCCGTAGTGATTGCAGTACGAAAAAGGAAGTTACAACTTAGTGTTCGGGGAAAGAGCAGTGTCCATAACTACCATATATATGGCTATGTAAGATGTGGCTATAGGTTCGGGGTTTAATTATGTTTTGTGAAGCATAAGGGGTGGAAACAAGATAAGACAATCCCTGCAAATCCCGCAGAATCTTGCTTCAGCTTGCCTATCCGGATCAGCGAAAGCCATCATTTGGGTCTAATTGCCAGAGCAAAGATCATTGCATGTGTAGATTGCATAGAGTTCATATGGATCCTTATTTACGAGAAAAAGGTGTCCATATTACCCGAGGTGTCTTCGATTTGGAGTAGAAGCAGCAACTAATGGCAATTGCAGCCGTTTAAAGTTAAGTAATTTGCTGTAAACAGGGTCCAGTACTACCTCATCTCGTCTAATTGAATGAAAAGGGTCTCCTGAATTTTACATTCCATGCATTGGAAACTCAATTGACCCCCAAATGATCTACACAGTTGTGTTCAAATGCCGCTCACTAAATATTGTTCTAGGCTGCTAGCGGTGTTATAGGCCAACTTATCTAAGCTGCGGAGATATCGCGGGAGAAACAGGATAGAAGGTGTCTCGTAGAGCAGTCAATATAGAAACATACCACTAAGAAGTAGATCTCTAACCACGGAACTGGTTATCTTCGCTCAGCTGAGAAAAACTTATCTCTGTGTCTGCACCAAATTGTGATGTGACTCAAAAAACTGTGAACATAACCCAATCTTCAAGGTCGATGAAGAACCCAAAGTCAGGCGACGCTAAAGCCAAAGGTGGCATAACGCCACACCTATTCGATAATTACAAAATCCAAAGCATAAATCACCCGCATCCAGACCCTATTTCTGGCAGGGACAATAACGTCACTCGTCGAGATTCAGGCACTGTAAGTCCAAATTTCAGTCCTTTACCAGGAACTAGTCCTGAACCCCGCAGTATTCATGAATTTGTGGGAGAAGGTCATCCGAATTCCCTTAACAACTTTTTATCCTCGTTCCAAAGAGCCCAGTCTTTTGTGGGGGGTCTGGCTTCCGAGATTATCAATGAAGGCATCGATGAAGATGCCGTGGCAGATGACGAACCAAATGAGGCTACGACCTTGTTAAGCCACCCTACCAATAAGAACAGACGAAGCAGTATGTTCTCCAATTTTTCTATCATCACCGGAAGGTCCACGATGTTGCAGACTATCTTTAATTCCATCAATGTGTTGGTGGGGATTGCGATATTGTCCATACCTTATGCCATGAAATTGTCAGGTATAGTCTTGGGAACAGTGATGATTATTGCCAGCTATCTAGTAACTATGACTACAGCCAAGATATTGGGGAAAATATTGAGAAAAAAGCCCCATTTACTTACTTATGGTGACATTGGAGGGTATGCCTTTGGGCCCAAATTTGAGATCTTGATAACCATTATGTTTTGCGTAGATATGACTGGGGCGTTGTTATCATTGACGTTGTTATTCAGTTCATCTTTCAGTTCCATGTTATCCACCTCCCAGGCTTCGCTTAAGGTTGTGATCTACGTGGTGATGTTCTTCTTATCGTTTCTCCCGTTGAATTATCTTTCTGCCTTCAGTTTAATGGGAATTGTCACCGTATTCTCCATGGTGGTGTTGATCGTCACGTGTGGATTTGTAACCACGGTTCAACCCGGGTCTTTAATCAATCCTATGCCAGTGAATTTGTGGCCAATGGGCGATAATCCCATTAAGGACGTTATGTTATCTTTGGGAATGTTCATGGCTCCTTGGGGTGGCCACCCAGTATTCCCAGAATTGTTTAGAGACATGAAACACAATTACAAATATGAAAAGAGTTGCAATGTGTCGTATACTTCGACATTCATATTGGATTATACTATTGGGCTATTTGCCATTTTTATGTATGGACAAGAGTGCCAGGATTTTCTTATGACCAACTTGATCAATAACCCAAACTACCCTCCAGTGTTCAGATCGGCATTTTTGCTTATAATGGGAATCATTCCCATTCTGAAAATGCCCTTGATTGCTAAACCTATTATCAGTACCTATGAGAATCTTTTGGGGTTAAATGATGTTAAAGTCCAGACAAAGTCGTCAGTACTTATGAAGGTGGGGACCAGAGTGTTGTATATAGCAACCACATTGTTCATAAGTTTGTTGGTGACATCCTTCGGGAAAGTGGTTGCTTTTGTGGGCTCTTCTGTGTGCTTTATTTTGTGCATCGTCTTACCTTTATGGTTCAAGTTGAAAATTCTCAGAAGCGATATTTCATCCACCGAAGCCGGTTGGTTGAAAGTAGGTATCGTGTTGGGGTTGGTGTTAGGAGTTTTGGGTACAGTTGGTGTGATTATATCGTAGGATCAATTGCTTAATGTACAACTGACATTACACAGTCTATTACTTTTCAACTCTTTTTTCTTCTTCTCTCGTCAATATCGTAAACCACATTTGGTTGATAGAAATTATCCGATTGGGATTTGGCCAAATATTGTGCCATAACCTGTGATCCACTAAACGACCCACGAGTAGGGCTATTATCATAATAGTACTGTGACATACCAGCACCGAGAGGTGGAGGCATCATGGGGGAGTATTGCGGGGGGAAGAAGCCATAGCTGGAATTGTGCCTTGATAAGTAATAGGGATGTGGAGCTTGTTGTTGCATTTGATGCATTTGATGCATTTGATGCATTTGTTGAAACCCAGGACTGGGATGTGGATGTTGAGGCACGAACTGAGGCATGGTCATATGGGGACTAGGAAAAGACGATGGAGGATGATTGCCACCGTTGAAATTATGAATCAGGAATCCATTGGGGGTTTGAGGAACTGAAATGGATGACGGTCTAGTATTCGTTTTGTTGGAAGAACTTCGTTTGGACTTAATGGGGATAAAAGAATCAGAGGTGTTGACCATATAGTTGTAGAACTTCTTCTTTTCTGACTTATCTTTGCTACCATTACTGTGGTAGGCAGTGGTAGAAGAAGTCTCATCGGATCCAATAACAATGGAAATATCGTCGTCATCATCGTCGTCTTCTTCTTCTTCTTCCTCTTCCTCTTCTTCCCGTTCCTCATCTGCAAGGTTCTCTTCTTCCACAAGTGAATTATCAATGTCACAATCGGCTAATGCATCAGTGATATCAACTTCTTCTCGTTTATCGACCTTCAACTCATTATCCATTTCCGATAAATCTGGCGGAGATTCAGTTTTCTCTTTGTCACAATCATCTTTTTCAACGTCTTTTGAATCTTGGTCATTTTGATTATCGTCTTTAATGATTCCAAACACCAAGGCCGCTTCATCAGTAATTCCATTACTATGGGGTCTTGGATTACTGTTACCATCAAAATACACCTTTTGTCTGGACCTGCCCATTTTCTTCTTAAAGCTGAACTTTGGCGGGTTACCACATCTGTCTTTACCAAAGCTTATTTTGAACTCTTTGTACTTTTCAAAAAAAGTTTGATCGTTGGTTATATGGTTGATCTTTTCCATACTCTTCAACTCAAACAATTCCACTAGTTTGATGGCATCATATATGTTCAAGAAGTTGAGGAATCCACAGTCCTTATTATGGTAGAAATTGATCTGCTCTAACTCACCAAAATGGCTAAAATCGTCTCTCAATTCCTCTTCATTGGGTAATGTTGGTTTAATAACCACCTCATTATCCTCTTTGGCATCCTTGTTCAATTTGATCCCAATGTACACATTTCTCGACGCACCAGCAGTTACTGCCAAAGTAATATCTCGACTCAATGGTCCAGAATGGGTTTTAGCCCAGCCAACATGGATGTCGTAACCATGGATGATTAATTGGTGTAAAACTTGATGATTCAAGTAGAACTTCAATGCAATATTTGGGTCGATAAAGGTGATAAAACAATTCCTCTTCTCTGGGTGGTACTTGATTGTTTCGACCAATCCACCAGCCCTGACATTATTGGCGATTTCTTCAATGGTAGAATTCGGATGCAAGTTACCTAAGTAGATTGTTCTGTTACCAACATTGTAAGGATCTGGATTGTAAAGATAGGCTGAACTATCCAATGAAGCCAATGACATATTGAGACTAACATTGGATGCAGAATGCAAATTGTTCACGAATGGACTGTATAACGGCGCGGAGTGTGATTGTCTTATTTTAGACGAGTGTGCCATTGATGCCAAGTTCAAATGAGAGCTGTTATTGCTGTTATTGTTTGAGTCGTAGTTGGGATTAGACCGAGGAGATGATATCGAAGGTACCTGTGATTCCGGTACATTTACTCCAACTTCCTGGTCAAGTTTATTGATTCCAAAAAAGTATTCATCATGCACGTCTTCCAGATCCGATAAGTTCAAATTCTTCACCATATCCACGTTGTTATCATTTGATGGTGAGGGGCTAAGACTCTCTTCAATAAGCTTATAGCTTTTATCATGAATAGTAAGGTTCTGTAGGTTATCCACTTTTTCACACCTGTCTTTACTGAATTTGCAACTTAAGAAAAAATGCAGCTTGTCGACATTTCCCAAGATCTTTTCTTTATCCTGATGTACGATTTTCAAATGGTGTTCATAACATTTTATAGCAGAATCAATGGAATTGAAGTGAATCTTAATACTGAGAAATTCGAATTCAGACCCATTTCTACTTCCTGTTACCTGATCTTCATCTTCGCTAGTTTTTTCCTGGTAGTTGGGGTCTGTTTCAATTATCTTAAAATCCTCAAACTCTCCAAATCTTACAAGTCCCAGCTTTAAATTCTGAAGAAAGTCGGATATATTGAAGGTTTGACTGTATTTGAGAATCAAATTGACAGCTCTTGTAGCGTTGAATTCCAAAATGTAATTAAGTGTCTTCAACTTGATAAAGTCTTTTAAGCCACTATTAACCACTTTATTATCATTCAAATTAACCTTGAGATGTTTCGAATTTAGATTCACTTTCAAAGTTTGTAAGTTTGTTGAATTCTGGTATTTTAAGAAGAAATTGATGGAAATTTTGGAGTTTATGAACGATATGAAACACATTTGTAAGTTCTTAATAGAAGTGTCAATCTTTTCAAAGCTTTTGCCGGTTGGTTTTGAAAATATCTTAATATATTCGATGGGACCATAATCTATCTCATCCAAAAGCTCATTCAATGTAATTTCATTATTCAAGTTTTTCAATATTACAGTCCTGGATATATTAAGTTGATCCAAGGTGTTATCATTGTTCAAATTTGACATTGTAAGTACTGAATTACTTCGAGATACTCGTTGTTGATGAGAAGGCCGTGAATGGGAGTGATATTGATGAGGATTGTTATAAGGATTGGAGATGCTGGGCATAAAACTGTAATTGGGGAGATTTAGTTGCGGCGAGCCGTAGGGAGACCCCATTAGATGTGGAGGCACCATACTATCACTGGCACCAGGGTACTGACTGTAAAGATAATTCAAGTTTGTCTGAGAACCGGACGGATACATCAGTTTTATGCAAGTGGGAAGCGATGGTGAATAACGAGTGGTTAATGTCCAAGTATGGGCGAGTGGCAGTTAAGTGGTGGGCCACGAAATGGTAATAATATTTCAGGTGTATCCAAAAAAGTTTAAAATACCGAGACCAAAATCGCAGGGGTCCAACGAATGAAAGGTAAGTAGAAATCAAACACGCCAACTAACCTTTGAGTTTCCTGATGGGTAACACGTATAGATAATTGCAATAGATCAGTTGTTGAAATTCACAACAGTATTAAACAATGATAATTAAATCCTGACTATTTTACAAAAATTAACACGAGTGGAAAAGGTTAATTAATGTTTTTTGTCCTTTTTCTCACACCGAAATCTGAAAATTTTTTTAGGTGGTGTTTACTTATGGTGAATCGATAGGGTATTTTTGGCAAATATTATGTTTAAACACGCCCGAAAATTTCTCACTTAACTTCAGGGTTAAGTTTAAACGAATTACAGAGAAATAAAACTCACCAGGTGAGGCTTTAAAAATATTACTGGGGAGTTTTCATTCCGTTTCATTTCAAGTACTTGATTTCAGATAAACAATTTGCGATGTAGCACTCTTTCAGGTCGCGTGAAACTGCGAGCGGATGAAACAGCGACCCGGTGAAATAGTGATACAAGAGTATATGGAATTTCAAATGCGGCACGCGATACTAAGTGATGTATAGTATGGTTAAGCTGGATGCGCCATGGTTGGCTCTTGTAGATATGTGAATTCGTATTTCATTAAATTGACTTCGAGCCTCACGGCGTCCCTTTTGGAAGGAGCAATGAAACCTACATGCGGCACACACATCTTCTTAAAAGTGCCGTTTTCGACCAACTATATTTCTTGGTACCCCAAACATTCCAACTATGGAAAATAGCACCCATTGTACTTCACCGCTGAAGAAAGAGGTACGAGTTTTTCGTGTTCTCGTAATCCTAATTCACGTATTTGAGCAACTTAAAAATAGAACAGAGTTTATTTGGGCAGGGCACCCCATTTTGATGTGTAGTACATTGGTCCTAGGAGGATTGCTTACTTTCATTCCACCAAAAGGTGATTTGTGCTCGCACTTATAAGGCTACATCATGTGGTGTGTGTTGAGTAGGTACTTCAGCGGTCAAAGTATTCAAAGCAACAAAAGTAGTTAAGGTGCTCACGAGTTTAAACGCAACCCCACACACCACACACCACATCCATACACCAGAAAACGCACATACACCACAACCTTACACCAGAAAACGCACCATGCCCCTTACACCACACGCGACACCCTTACACCAGAAAACACTCAGTAATGCGAATACGTCGGAAACCGTGCACGTGACCCATGTTTGCTTAGCAACCCTGATTTGGCGAGTTTGCAGATCAGAGAACATCCAACGTTGATCGTGTGGCTAGTACATCTAACAAGTACGTTTATATCACTCCCATGCATCCACTCTACTCGAATCAATATCTGTGTTACTAGTTTGTAGAATATTCGCTTAGTTTCTTTCGTTTCGCAATGTGTTGGATCCTCATTTCGATGGTCTCAAAAAGAAAATTTTTAAATTTCAAAAACAACAGTCTTGTATTTATCTGATTTGTAACAACCGGTTTCATACCATAATCAATCAAATCAATTAACAAGTTTATAAGATTGCAAAATGGCACAAGAAGTTCCTACTTTCAAATTAGTCTTGGTCGGTGATGGTGGTACCGGTAAAACTACCTTTGTCAAGAGACATTTGACTGGTGAGTTTGAAAAAAAATACAATGCCACTATTGGTGTTGAAGTTCATCCATTAGGTTTCCACACTAACTTCGGTGAGTTGAAGTTTGATGTCTGGGATACTGCTGGTCAAGAGAAATTTGGTGGTTTAAGAGATGGTTATTATATCAATGGACAATGTGGTATTATTATGTTTGATGTTACTTCAAGAATCACCTATAAAAATGTTCCAAATTGGCACAGAGATTTGGTCAGAGTGTGTGAAAACATCCCTGTTGTATTATGTGGTAACAAAGTTGATGTTAAAGAAAGAAAAGTGAAGGCTAAGACCATCACTTTCCACAGAAAAAAGAACTTGCAATATTACGACATTTCTGCCAAATCCAATTACAATTTCGAAAAGCCTTTCCTTTGGTTAGCCAGAAAGTTGGTTGGTAATCCACAACTAGAATTCGTTGCCTCCCCTGCTTTGGCTCCACCAGAAGTTCAAGTCGATTCTAGCTTGATGCAAAAATATCAACAAGAAATGGAACAAGCTGCTGCTTTGCCATTACCTGATGAGGATGATGCTGATTTATAGATCAGAATTGTTGTTTTGGTGAATTGCACCGTATATATTCGATCTGTAAGTGAATCACATTCCTCACTTGTAAATGTGTGTAGAATAAATATATCTATAAAGCCTGCCCCTTGTTATATCTAAATCCTGCTTTCAATACTCTATAATCCATTTTCTGTAGCACCTCTATACCTTGTCATATCTCATTAACTGTGTTCTTAAAACCTCTCTTGCTTCTTATAGTTGTTATAATACACCACCAGCTCCTTATCTTTTTCGTTATATATAACACTCGCTGGTGGTTTGGGCATCCCCTTCATCGGCACCGGTGGCGGTAAGTGGAATCCTTCACTCTCCAATCCTCCCAATTTGGGGCTATTCTCATAAACATAGTCTAAATCAAGATCATCATCAAATGGTAAATTCAACTCCTTTTGCTTCTGTTCAAAAAACTGGCAGTATAATTTGATGTGATTCCGTCCTTGAAGATGACTTTTTCTCACACTCAACTTGTCATGTGTCAAATATGACTTGCAATACTCACAGTAAAATTTCATAGTGATACTGTAATGTGTCTGTGATGTCTCAATTATTTAGTATTTTCGTCCAATAAAATCTGTTTTCGAGGTGCGACAAAAATCGGGACTTGGGCTTTTGAAAAACTTTCATTCTGCAATACGTTAAAATGTTTAGACAAGTATGTGATAAACGAATGGTGGATGGAGTGATATGAAAGGGACTGGAAATGGAATTAGTATACGGAAAGAATGGGATTTGTCTTGTTTTTTGAGCAATTTCCCCGTTGATTTTGCCGTGAACGTATACCTTATATCTAAAGACTCAACATTAAATTATCAACGTTGGTTCCCCTAGGAGGGCCAAGGCCATGTTTCCTTCATTCTTTTCTTAACCGCAAGTTATTTCCAGTAACTTAAGTACACCCACAATCAGTCAATTGATCAACACTAACAAATTATAGGTTATTTCAAGAGGATTCTCCATTAGCACCAGAAGATCTAATTTGATTTCTGACTTATACATCAGCAATATCAAAGCTTTCAAACCAACTCCATTGGCCTCCAAAGATATTGACAGTGCCGTCAAAGCCTTTTCCTTACCAGCCAAACCATCTTTGCCATCAGAAGAAATTTCTTCTGATTTGTTAAAAGAATACGAGTCATCTGAAGTTGAGACCGTCACTGTTGCTGCCGGTGCCGAACCTGTTGCAGAAGACTGGTTCGTTTTCGAAGAACCAGCTGAATCTCACCATTAAATGTGAAATGATTTTCTACCCCTAAACAATTCTGTATGATCAAAAATTTCAACCCGCTCATAAGCTGGTCTTGGTCAAGCATTTCTGAATACACATATTCATAGCGATTCGTCACACTACAATAGGTGCTCTCTGCTTCTTCCCCCCCCCCACTTCTGTCCACTTCTCTACAAAAGTCGCGGTTTGTTTATTTACAATTATTGATGGATTCATACTTAAACAAAGATGCTGTGGTGGAAGCATCCACTGTGATAAATGACAGTCTCATGTCCAAGGGATACATAAAGACAACCCTTCTATTCAATTCTATAAACTGGGACCAGCTAAAAAAAGGCCAGCCTACAGATCTTCCTGATTTGGCGATCACTGATGCTATCTACAACAATGACAAAAATGTAATAAACATCATATACTCTTTGAATCAAAGTGTGGAGAGGAATAAGCAGCAAAATATGACGTTCAATGAGATCATAAACAAAAAGGATCAAGAGATCAAACAATTGAATGAGAAGGTCCTGGCGTTGGAAGGGAAGTTGATCAAGAATGGCGGACTTCTAATGGCTAGTGAACAAAGTAGACTCTCTTTGTCCAAAAGAATGAATGCATTAGAGGCAGATAATAAGGCGAAATCTAGAGATTTGGCGAAAATGAAGAACTGGTGTAATGATATCAAGACCAAGCATGAGATAGAAGTAAAGAAGAAGCATAATGTGATAAACAATTTAAAAGACCAGTTGATAAATAAGAAGCACTTGTCTACATCCATAACATACGGGATCAGAAGTTCTATCGAGAAGAACGGGCGGTCGGATCTGACATTCGACTTGGATCAAAATTCGAACTTGGTGTACAATAACTTCCCAATAATGAATAACTTGAACGATACGAATTTACCGGTTCCGATATTGAACGCCGAATACGAGAAAATAGTGGTTACCTTAACTGAACTCAGTCACAACTTAATCAAAGAGAATCACAAATTTTCAACCCTCGTCAAGAACTTGAACCGGTACTACTCATTATTCAATCAACTGATAAACCCAGATAACGACTCAGAGGAACTTCCTAATCCAGAAAGGTTCTTCAATTTTGATGAGTTGAACCATGTGAATGAACTGGAAATTGATTTTGATAACATAGAAACATTTGAATTCATTGTTAAGCCCATATTGAATAATATTTACAAGAGTTATCATTATCTTAATAACTTATTTGAAGAAATAGATCAAATCAAGCTGGAGGGTATTAGGATAGATGACGGAGATGCGGATGAAGTAGAGAGGTTGAAACGAGAGTTGGAGACAATGACCAACAACTGGAATGACGCAATTAAAACATTACAGGATTTAAGGGAGAGATAAATAGAACTAATGTACCATTATTACACTTTAATTTTGCGCCATTATTCTGTACTTTCATTTTGTGCTATTATACTATTCTTCATTTTATACCATTATTCTGTAGCATCATTCGATATCCACACCTAACAAGTACTTGTGCTCAAAACAGTCGTTTCCAAGGAAACTACGCTTAAGGGGAAATCTTTCAACAATTCAGATTCCTTTTCACTGAATTTCGACATATTTTTAATCTTCAAGGTAAAGCAGTTCTTGGCATGGTCAAACTCAATGTAAGTGCTGAGAAGAATTCCAGTACAGTAGATTTGACTGTAACATTCATCATGTTTATTGATGTGTTTCTTGTTCTGCGGCCCATTACCAGAGTTTTGCAAACCGAAAGGATCTGGTTGAACGGATAGATCATACTCTGGGTCACGGTTCTTCAATAAGTGAATAGGTCTAGAGACAAAAGCATCGTCCTCTTCCTTGACATAGAATTTGACAATTCGAAGTAAATCGCCAGGCTGCAAACAACTGAACTCATACCCTTCAACTCCAAAAAATGACTTGACCACC
Organism: Yamadazyma trypodendri; assembly: GCA_030572515.1. NCBI lineage: Eukaryota > Fungi > Ascomycota > Pichiomycetes > Serinales > Debaryomycetaceae > Yamadazyma > Yamadazyma trypodendri. The sequence goes on along the minus strand of JAJMAI010000002.1, from coordinate 90,124 downwards.
ACCACAACAACACCAATAGTCATGAGGTTGTGAGAGTAGGGATCCATCACATTTCTTATAAGCATCCCATCTTTATCACTTTCTTCTTGTATGGCATCTTCAATTAGGTGTTGGATCATTAAAGTCTTGGAGAAACTATCAAAATTATTCGCTACCTTGGCATTTTCAGGACTTACTAGTAAGGTGCTATATAAACTGTGTGCAGAAGATACATCCTCGCGCATCTGATCGGTTGATATTCCTACCATACTAACAGTTTCGATGCTTCTAGCTTCGTTAATATTGTGGGATTGGGCATCGTGGAAAGCGGACAGGGCCAAGTCGGTGCTCTGTTCACGTGATCGAAGTTCATATGGTACAATCAATTCGTCGTCAGTGACGTGACCGACAATTCTTCCACTTTTAATGACAGCTAAGGACCCGGCAGTGTCAAGCTGGTTTTCGAGATCACGCTTGGTTCTCTTGGTTTTAAGGACAACAGTGCAACAGCAAAAAGTATAAAAAGCTGTTGATACAAACAAAAGTAATAAAACTCCAAAGACACACGCCAACGTGGTAGATGCAACAAAAGATGAACCCATGTTTGTAATGTAGTTGCCGCTGTTAAATTTGCAATCAGTTGCAAAAACAAATTTCGCGATAGGTTTTCTGGTGTCATTTTCATAAAAATTATTAGATATATTTCAATTTTACAGCTACCAGCTCAAGGACACATTATTTTAGCATTTTGTCGAATTCATCCTCAATATCAATCAAAGGAACATCGATCTCCTGTTTGTTTTGTTTCTCTTTTTCTTCCGCCAATAACTTGTATTTGCGATTGGATTTCTTATGTTTGCTCAGCTTTAGTTTCAGCTTCCGTTCCAGCACCACCGCCACTCTTGACTCTTCTCCATTTTCTAGCAAATCCAATTTTTCGGCCAATATCTCACGTGCCTTCTTCCGGTTCTGCTCCTGCGATCTTGAGTATTGACAGGTTACTACTATTCCTGAAGGTAAGTGTTTCAACTGCACTTTACTGTTCGTTTTGTTGATTTTTTGACCCCCAGGTCCACGGCCGCCTTTTATGAACATCTCTTCGAGTTCTTCTTCTTTTATCAACCATTTGGGTCGCGGAGGTAGCTGCGTTCTTTTAGGGATTGCAAACGTGCGTATATGACCAACGAAACGCAGTACTCGTGTACCTTTAAATGTGAGGTTAAACATTTAGGGTGAATTTTCGCACATACATTTTAGCGGTTTTGTGGTTGATGATTCTAGGTGAATGCTGTGGTTAATGGGTGGGGTCCCGGTAATAATGAGTATGACCGAAGTTGGACCTGTTTATAGTTCAGAAGTCACAAGTGAACACTCTTCATCCCAACAAAAGTCGTGTCCCACCCACGACGCGATGAGTATTCCTCTGCTTTTTAATTTGTCTCCATTGGGATATATAATTAAACACGTCTCGCAAAATTAATTTCTCTTTAACTCACTTTCTTTTCAATATGTCTTACGATAGACCTGATAACTACAGTGCTCCAGCTTTAGGACAAACGGAAGTATCTGATGATTCCTTCAATGAGATTACCAAAGCCTTCAAGTCGTTTATTTTGGAATTTAGATTGAATAATAAATTCATCTACAGAGATCAATTGAGAGAGAACTTATTGATAAAGAATTATTTCTTAAGAGTCAACAATGAACATTTGATCGGGTTTAACGAAGAGTTAAACAAAAAGCTTCATGATGACCCCGGTGGAATGATTCTGCTCTTTGAAAATGCCATTACTGATATTGGTAAGAGAATTGCTTATTTATCAGAGGATTCCGTACAAGAAAACTTCCCCAAGTGTCAATTGATTTTGTTTTCAGTGGCTAACAAAACCAGTATTAGGGATTTAGACTCGGAACACATCTCTAAGATTGTCCGGGTTAGTGGGATTATCATTTCTGCTTCAGTTTTATCGTCTAGAGCCACTAATGTTCAAATCATTTGCAGAAATTGTAAGCACACCATGAGGATGAGTATTCACAGCGGATTTGGAGGCTTGAACTTGCCCAAAAAGTGTCAAGGAAGTCATAATTTCGACGACAACTCCTCACAAGCCAAATGTCCACCTGATCCTTACGTGGTGGTGCACGACAAATCCACATTTATCGATCAACAAGTGATGAAATTACAAGAGTCTCCCGACATGGTTCCCGTGGGGGAAATGCCTCGGAACATCTTGTTACAGGCTGACCGATATTTGACTAATCAGGTCGTTCCTGGTACCAGAGTTACTATTATTGGAGTTTACTCCATTTTTGAGAAGAAAGGACCAGGAAATTACGGTTCTGGTGTAGGAACCGTGGCTTTACGTAATCCTTACTTGAAAACATTGGGAATACAGACTGATACAGACACCAGTGTGGATGGACAGGGGTTGGTGTTCTCCGAAGAAGAAGAAGAAGAGTTTTTGAAATTATCCAGAATGCCCAATTTATACACTATTTTTGGTAATTCCATTGCTCCTTCTATTTACGGTAATGAAGACATTAAAAAGGCCATCACCTGTCTTTTGATGGGGGGTTCTAAGAAGATATTACCCGATAGTATGAGACTAAGAGGTGACATCAATGTGTTACTATTGGGAGATCCTGGTACTGCAAAATCTCAGTTGTTGAAGTTTGTGGAGAAAATCAGTCCTATTTCGGTGTACACCTCCGGTAAAGGGTCTTCAGCTGCTGGTTTAACGGCATCAGTTCAGAGAGATCCCATTACCAGGGATTTCTTCCTTGAAGGAGGGGCCATGGTATTAGCGGACGGAGGTGTGGTTTGTATCGATGAGTTTGACAAGATGAGAGATGAGGACAGAGTTGCAATCCACGAAGCCATGGAGCAGCAGACAATTTCCATTGCCAAAGCCGGAATCACCACCGTGTTAAATTCCCGAACTGCAGTTTTGGCCGCTGCTAACCCTATCTATGGAAGATATGACGATTTAAAGTCTCCCGGAGAGAACATTGATTTCCAAAGTACCATTTTGTCGAGATTTGATATGATCTTTATTGTCAAAGATGATCATAATGCTCAAAGAGATATTTCCATTGCTGAACATGTTATGAATGTTCATACCGGTAACACTTCCAACAACGAGCAACAAGAAGGGGAAATTCCCATCCAAACTATGAAGCGGTATATCCAATACTGTAAAGCTAAATGTGCTCCCAGATTGAGTCCTGAGGCAGCAGTGAGATTATCATCTCATTTCGTGTCCATTAGGAAGAAGTTGCAATTGAACGAAGCCGACATGAATGAAAGATCATCCATTCCTATTACTGTCAGACAATTGGAAGCCATAGTCCGTATAACCGAATCGTTGGCCAAATTAACCTTGTCACCAGTGGCATCTGAAGAGCATGTAGAAGAAGCCATCAGATTATTTACAGCTTCCACCATGGATGCTGTGGACCAAGGGATGTCTAACGGCTTGATTCCGAACGGCGAATTGAGTAAGGAAATCGAAAAGGTGGAGCATGAATTGAGGAGAAGATTACCTATTGGATGGTCTACTGCTTATCAGACCTTGAGAAGGGAAATAGTTGATAGTGGAAAGGCTAGTGCTGCTGCTTTGGATAAGGCCTTGATGATTATGGAAAGACACGAGGTGATCCGATTCCGGCACCAGCGTCAAAACGTTCTCCGAGTGGGGGTTTAGATTAGGGAGTATGTATAATAATGGTATTGATATGAGCAAAGTGATATTTAAATGTAGAAAAATATATCTCAAAAATCTTTTTAAAATTACTGAAAAAATTTAACTATGACAACTCCAAATGACGCCGACGACTTCAAGTTCATTGGCTTGGGAGGCTGCAATGAAGTGGGCCGATCTTGTCACATAATTGAATACAAGAATAAGGTGATCATGTTGGATTCGGGAGTGCATCCAGGGTTAAGTGGGTTAAATTCACTTCCGTTCTTCGATGAATATGACTTGTCAAAAGTTGATTTATTATTGATCAGTCATTTCCATCTAGACCACGCCGCGTCGTTACCTTATGTAATGCAGCATACCAACTTCAAAGGAAGGGTTTTTATGACCCATGCCACCAAAGCAATTTATAGATGGCTACTTACAGATTTCGTGAGAGTTACATCTTTGAGTTCGAATTCCAATGATGCTAATAATTCCGGTAGTTCTGCCAATTTGTACACGGATGATGACTTAATGAAGTCTTTTGATAGGATTGAAACTGTAGATTTCCATTCCACTATGGAATTGGATGGGATCAGATTCACAGCTTATCATGCTGGTCATGTTTTGGGGGCATGTTTATATTTGATTGAAATCGGGGGTTTGAAGATCCTTTTCACGGGTGATTATTCCCGAGAAGAGAATAGACATTTACCAATAGCAGAAGTTCCTCAAGTCAAACCAGATATTCTTATTACCGAATCCACTTTTGGAACTGCCACTCATGAGCCTAGAGAAGAGAAGGAAACTAGAATGACCCAAATTATCCATTCCACCTTATCTAAGGGAGGGAGAGTGTTGATGCCAGTGTTTGCCTTGGGTACTGCACAAGAGCTTTTACTTATTTTGGAAGACTATTGGTCTATGAACGAAGATTTACACAACATAGATGTCTATTTTGCTTCCTCATTAGCCAGAAAGTGTTTGGCAGTTTATCAAACTTACACAAACATCATGAATGACAAAATCAAGTCATTGGCATCGGCTTCGGGGTTTAAAAATAAGAGTCCTTTCACGTTCAAGTACATCAAAACATTGAAATCCTTGGACAGGTTCCAAGACTTTGGGCCTTCTGTGGTGATTGCTGCTCCAGGGATGTTACAAAGTGGGTTTTCCAGGCAATTATTGGAGAAATGGGCTCCTGATCCAAAAAATACGGTGCTTATGACCGGTTATTCTGTGGAAGGTACTATGGCTAAAGATTTATTGATTGAGCCCCCAACAATTCCCTCCATTACCAATCCTGACATGACTATACCCAGGAGGATAAGTATTGAAGAGATCTCGTTTGCAGCTCATGTGGATTTCCAACAAAATGCTGACTATATACATGAAGTCAACGCTCTGAAGATTATTTTGGTCCACGGAGACTCTATTCCTATGGGAAGGTTGAAGTCCGCTTTGTTGAGTAAATATGCCAGCAAGAAAGGAACTGAACAGGAAGTAAGAGTTTTCAATCCTCGGAATGGTGATATCTTGAAAATTGGTATAAAGGGATCTAAAGTGGCTAGGGTGTTGGGTTCGTTGGCAGAACAACAGCTCACTAACTTGAGAAGCGAACTTGAAACAGAGGTATCGCAGAAGATTGAGGAAATAGGCGAAGAAGAAGTAGAACAAGAAGAGAAGGATGTCAAGGATGATATCAAGATGAAAGACGAAACTGAGATGAAAGACGAAACCGAGGTGAATGCAGAAACACCAGAAGTAGGGGAAGAGTACGAAACCTTCAAAAGCAAGATTCTCTTATCGGGAGTGATTGTTTCCAAAGATTTCGACTTAAATGTGGTGCAATTGCAAGATTTACACGAATATTCACTGTTATCCACGTCCATCGTGAAATCTAAAATTGAGTTGATTATAAGTGCCCATATCTCGTTGGTCGAATGGCATTTGCAACAAATGTTTGGGTTTATCAATGTAATCAATGACGACGAAGAAGAATGGGAGTGTATGATAATGGATATGATCAGTGTGTTGATTGACCGGACCAAACTGAAGGGACAAAGCAATTACGTTGTGGTTGAATGGATCAACGATAACCTTATGGCCGACTCTCTAGCCGATAGTGTTGTTGCTATCTTATACTCCATTGATTCGTCCCCCGCATCGGTTAAGATTTCATCTTCATCTCATTCTCATGAACATCCAATTAAAACCGAGCCAGAGGAGACTTTGTCCAAAAGTCCACTTGGCCATTCGAAATCAGACATTGCCGAAAGAGTGCACATGATTTCAACGCTATTAAAAGCTCAGTTTGGAGAAGCATTGAAGCTTAATGATAGTAAGAAAGCAGAGATTGCATTTGGTAAAAATGAAGCCACTATTGACTTCGACAGCTGGACAGTGAATTGTAATTCCAAAGTTTTAAAAGACAGGATAGAAAACATCATTAAGAGGGGATGTGGATTAGCAGCTCCTTTGAGTCAATATGAAAAATCTGTGTAATTATTTACCAGCCTTGTATAATAGACGTTTCGTTATGACTGCGACATAAAATTTATAATATTTTCCAATTAAATAAAGAAGATGGCGTATGTATTTCGTGAGTAGAAACCTCTACGCTCCCATACATGGCGTGTGGGGACCTGTATTGGTATTGAACACATATACTAACAGAAATGTAGCGAATTAGTGGGCCTTGAGAGATCGGAATTGAATGAAGAAGAGCTCGAAAAGTTGGAAGAGTACGAATTCAACCATGGACCCATGGCTTTATTGAAGGAAGCTATAGAGGAGAATAGAGGTGTAGTGATTTCGTGCCGTAACAACCACAAACTATTGGCCACTGTTAAGGCGTTTGATAGACACTGCAATTTAATACTAGAAAATGTTAAGGAAATATGGACTGAACCAGTAAAGAACAATAAGGGCAAGGTAATAAAGCTCAATGAGAGGGAGAGGTTTATACTGAAATTATTTTTGAGAGGGGATTCGGTGATAGTGATCTTGAAGGCATGATATAGGCACTACCCCCATTTCTTTTGTATTATATATAGCATCAATATAGTGTATTGTCATAGTTTTCTCACTTTTGTTTTTTTCAAGTCAAATATGTCTTTTGATGCATCGGTGACAGATCCTGCTAAATATAGCGATCGGGACTTGCTTTTGTTTCTCCAGCTTCTTCATACTAATGAATTAATAGAACCGAATTCCATAGACAAGACCAGTGGTCCGGTGCTTAAGCAGATATCAGAAGATTGGTTTTCTCATCAAAGCTCACAATTATCCAAGATCCATGGCTTAGTGATGAAAGTGCCGTGGACAATGTCCCAGGTTATCACTTTATACAACAATCTTCTTGAACAGAACCCTGATTGTAAAAACACGACGGAACTTGCTAACAAGATATACCACCAGCGAATTCAACAGCTTGAGACCAAATTAAATAACTCACAGGGTGAGTTCTATAAGTTATTGGAAGAAGCACAGATCTGAGGCTATATAACACTATGAAATGCTGAGGGTGTAAAAGAATAATGTACGATACTATCCATAATCCATAATTTCCATGATATCCATAATCACCTTCATATCCGGGTAACACTTCCCATTCCGGGTAACCCTACTCCATATCAGACCTCGGACTCAAAACCTCAATCTCTCCGCAAAAAGTCACTACTATTCTATTGCCGTCATATCTTAAAGTTCATACCCTATAAATACCTGAGGTATACGCGCATATGACTCCCCCCAAGAGTAATAACACTCTTGCAGTGTCTCTTTTGAATGTTTACAAAAGTAACAGATCTTTGTTTCTAAATGCTTCATACATTATATTGATTACTGCCGCGTTTACAGGTGTCACCGGTTCATCTCCACCACCCAAAGATGTGGAAAATAGTGGAGAAATCAAGAAGAAGAAGCCCAAGATTCCCAAGGAGTCGATGAAACGGTTGTACAACGCTGCTCTTCCATCATATACCAACGCAGCTGTATGGTATTTAGCCACTCATCTTGTTCTTTTAGTGATTAGAGCCTTTCTAACTATAAAGGTCGCCAGCTTGGATGGTAAGTTGGTGGGGGCGTTGGTTTCCAAGCGTTTGAAAAAGTTTGGCGAATTGTTGGCATTTTGGATGTTTTTGGGAGTACCAGCTTCGGTGGTCAATTCATTATTGAACTGGACAAAGAGCAACTTGAGAAAGAACTTGAGAATCAACATGACAAATTCCATTATGGAGGATTACTTGCCAGACAATTTGGATGCGAACTACTATTCTTTGCTTCAAATCAGTGACAGTGAGATTAAAGACCCTGATCAAAGAACTTCTACTGATATTAGCAGATTGGCGGGTGCGTTGTCTTCGTTACCCGGTCAACTTTTGAAACCAACATTGGACTTGATGTTATGTGCTAAAGAATTGTCCAAAAGTGGGGTGGGCAGCGGTGAAGGTACTTTGGCGTTGGGGTTGATTGCTCATTTCTCCACCATCGTCCTTAGATTCTTCTCTCCCCCCTTTGCCAAGTTGGCATCAGAAAGAGCCAATCTTGAAGGACAACTAAGATCTGCTCACTCGAAGGTGGTGACTAATAGTGAAGAAATTGCTCTTTTACGAGGTCATGAACGTGAACTTGATTATGTTGACTATTGTTATTATCAGTTGGAAAGATTCTTAAAGATTGAGTTCAGAAAGAAAGCCATACACGAAATAGCTCAAACTTTCATTGTCAAATACTTTTGGGGTGCTGCCGGATTGGTTTTGTGTTCTGCTCCGGTGTTTATTAACAAATATTTGGGTAAAGAACCTGATATTTCAGCTTCTGCGGACTTTGTCACAAATAGGCGCTTATTATTGAGTGCTTCTGACTCTTTGGACAGATTGATCTATGCGAGAAGGTACATTTTGCAAGTTGTAGGACACGCTTCCAGAGTGAGTGAATTCCAAGATGCATTACACCAAATTAAGCAAGATAAGCTTCAGGATCCAGACAGCGAGAAACAAAATATCAGTTATGGGGATGAAATTACCTTTAAAGATGTAAAGTTGATAACACCAGCAAATGTTACATTGATTGAGTCGTTGAGTTTCAGTATTAAGCATGGTCAGCATTTATTAATTGCTGGGCCGAACGGGTCTGGGAAATCGTCGATGTTCAGAATGTTGGGAGGATTATGGCCATGTAATAGTGGTAATATTACTATTCCTAACACAAACAACATGTTTTATTTACCCCAGAGAGCATATTTATGTAAGGGTAATTTAAGAGAACAAGTGATATACCCCCATACATTTGGTCAATACCAAACAAATAGTCACGGCAAAACTGACAAAGACTTGACAGATATATTCCATATTTTGAAGTTGGATGATTTATTGGTGGGGGACAAACCATGGGATGAAGTCCGTAATTGGGGCGAAGAGTTATCCGTTGGAGCTCAACAGAGATTGGCCATGGCGCGATTATATTATCACCAACCAAAGTTTGCTGTTTTGGATGAATGCACCTCTGCTGTTTCCCCTACTATGGAACAGTTTATGTACAAACATGCCCAAGAATTGGGAATTTCACTATTATCAGTAGCCCACAGACCAGCATTATGGCACTTTCACAACTTTTTATTGAAATTCGATGGTAAAGGGGGATATTTCTTCGGAGAACTTGATGCCACCAGAAGACTACAAATCGAGGAAGAGAGATTGCAATTGGAAAAGAGCTTGAGAGATGTTTCTATGCTAAAAGACAGACTTCAAGAGTTGAAGAGAGTGTCCAATGCTCAGCACATTAAGTACCAAAATTCTCACAAGAACCTCACCCAACTAGCAGAAGAAGCGAGCCTGAAAGTATCTGCTGTATCAACCCACTAAGCCGTTTTTTGTATATTGTTATATTTGGGTTCATAGAATATATTGAAGATAGTTGCGAAAAAGTATTTTGCATCCACAAACAGTCCTATGGTTTCACCTTCTGCTAACAAACAGAGACCTATGGTTTCACCTTCTGCTAACAAACAGAGACCTATGCTGTCATCTTCTGCACACGAGAACACATCGATGTCGTCCTCGAAACTGGAAGTGTCTAGAGGTACCTGTGAGTCACCTCGAATCCACTTTCAAGGTACACCTTTTGCTTTTTCCAACAAAAAGCGGTGGCATGAAGATAGTTGGCATGGTGGTGGTCAACAGATATTCAGTAGTTCTAGTCCCTGTAAACTAAAACAAAAGAGAAGAAAAGTAGGTACTGAGGACACACAGAAAGGTGAAACTCAAGAGATATCGAGAAAAGAAGAGTCTGATTTTTTGTGGTTAAGGACGTCTTCCCAGTCCAATCATTTCTTGGAATCATGTCAAGCTAATCCCCAGCCAGATGCAATAGGAGCTTTTATTTCTCACGTTCATACGATTTCAGCTTCCATTCCCTCTTCCTTAGAGTTGTCGTCCTTCACTCCTTTACCAATAAGCAATGTGTTTTTTCAAAGAGCTCTAGACCAAATTGAGTCTGAGTACACCAGAGAAAAAACTGCCATTGAAAGCGAACTTCAAAAACTTGATAAAGTAAGTAAAAACTACCAAAAGCCCACAACATTACTAACCTGTTCAAGACCAGAGATAAACTACTAAACAACGGAGGTGACAGAGCCATATATGAGATGCGCGACTTTGGGGAGTCTGTCACATCTGCTATCTCCAGAGAAATAAGTAACTACAACAATCTCAAACACAAGTTTCCACAACAATCACACCAGCTTCCCCAGTTGTGAATCAAATTTGCGACCAAAAAATATTTCATGCATATTTGCACCTTTTTATCCATCCCCATGCAACTATTTCGGTACACTACTCGGTGCATTATCAATAAGCATATACGCATACCAAGTCGAGACACCAGTACCTTATCTGAGGGTAAGCCTCCTTTTATAATGGTAGCCTCAATAGGAAACCCAGAACCAAACTATAATGGAACCAGACACAGCGTGGGGCATTGGGTGTTGGAACAACTTGTTGAAAGCCACTGGTCCAACTTCAAGCGGTTCCAGAAACATCGAAATATCGTACGCGGCAAATATAGCGTTTCTTCTGACAATAGGCTTGGAAATATGTTATTATTCCAGTCAGATGAGACGTTTATGAATCTACAAGGTGAGCCGGTATTTTCCAACTGGAGACAGATTAAAAGAGTCAAGCAAGAGAGCCACAGTCCAGCACTTGTAGTGGTACACGACGAGATTCTGGTTCCACTCGGAAAGATCCAAATACGACGTCAGGGAACCAGTGCTAGAGGACACAATGGGTTGAGGTCCATTGATAAGGTTGGAGACCAAAACTATACGAAAATAGCGGTTGGGATCGGAAAGCCGCCGAACAAGCACGTTTCCACGTATGTGCTTTCGAAGTTCAAGAGGCCAGAGCTTGAAATTTTGACGTACGACGTGATGCCGCAGATAGTGGAGGTTCTCGAAGAGATGTCGCGGGGGAAGCATGTATATGAGAAGCTAGAATAGATGGATAGAGTGCCAGATCCCCTTTTCTCTTTTCGTCCTCTTAACATCTCTTCTCTTCTCCCCTCTCCTCATCTGTTCCTTTTCTTTTCTTCTCTTTCTTTCTTTTCTTATCGTCTTTCTTCTTTACTCCATTTTTTTGGCTCTCATGCCTTTTTGGTTTATCCAGATGCGAAATCACGATAGATAACCGTTCCTATTATCCTATCTATTCTGCCTTCTTGCAGTACATATCCCAAATGGAATATACATTGAACTTGATGGCCGAACGGTCAGTGGTTCGAGAGTCTACCAAAGGTACGTATTCTTCCCTGATTTTATGATAAATACTAACTTTTAGGCGTGATATGGGCAATCTTCTTCCAACGATTATTTGGACCCATAACTCCTGGAATCAACGAATTCTTTGACATTCCGTACCCCGTGGCAACAGACTTACCGGATCTTGATGCGGAGATAGATGAAAAAGTCGATCAATTAATAAAAAGGTACTTTCAACAGGATCCAATGGAGCCAAAGGACGAGATCAAATACGGTAGAATTCGTGTACAGTTTTCCTATAGAATGGCTCCCAAGAAGAAGACCAGCTGGTTTGGTCAAGGAAAAGAAGAATCAGAAGGGTTGAAATTGTGGGAATCTTGGGTGGTGCACATTCGGTGTATGCCAATATCCTCCACTGATACTAGCAATAAGTCCATTGATAACGATGAAAATATTGTTGCGTCTATTAATAGCTTTGAGGCCAACTTGAACAAGATCATAGATATAGCAGACAACCATAAAGACCATATACCGCCAATTACTTCGTTGGAAAGTTCTCCTTTTCCTTATACCATTAGCATAGAGAATAATCCCAGTTATCGAGTGGGGGACGACACCTGGGGCAGCTATATTAAGAGGATTCTAGATTAGTATATAGTCGTCAAGATTGGTCCATTATTTAGCCATTTATGTATTCAGCACTAATTATTTTTAAATCAGCACTTCTTCCTAGCCCTTCTTCCTATAAATTAGCACTATATAACCCTTCTTCTCCCCGGACTAAAATACACTCATCTTCCTCCACGACTATATCAACCAATTGGATCTGCGCCGCAAAATCCAAGACTTCGGCATCGTAGCTACCGGGCTGGAACCATAACCCTTTGACAATATCTTTGTATCCGTCAATGCCACCAATTTGCTGCAATGTGCTAAGAGTGATATGAGGAGGAGTCAAAAACGAGATACTTAATCCTTGCGCCTCCGATAATTTGTGCATACCTATATCGGTTTTGTGGCTAATAGCATCTATGATGGTAGTGACAATAGCAACCACCTCCTGTCCCAAAATCTCAGTAGCTTTGGGATTCACAGGAATCACAGGCAAGCCGTGTGTGACATACCAAGAAGTGATCTTGAAGCCAAACTTACTAGAATCGTTTGAGGCCCCGGAAACGGCATATTGCCTACTGGGTCCAAAAAACGACCGGATCTTTGATTTCATTGACATTACAAATGAAGTCTGGGGTTATATTTTTTTGTGAGAAGGTAAAAACGTGAAAATGATAAAAAACTAAATAGGAAACTGATGGCCAGGGAAAAGAGAACGAAACCTTGTTCGAACTGTAAAAAGTCCAAGGTCAAATGTCTATACACCGATGTGCTACCCTGTGAACGGTGTGTGAAGACCGGACAGGCTTCAAATTGTACTTTTGCCCCCAAACTACCGAATTTAAGGTTACCAGTAATTCGCCCAGAATCTATTTATACTGGTCTTCCAAAGGAGTTAGTGTTGCCCCCCTTCAATCCCATATCAGCTGACCAGAAACTTCCCATACAACACCTGCTTCCAAAGCCGCTTCCAAGCAACCCCCTTCCCCAACCGTCCACGAGGTTTAATCCAAATACTCAATCGAGTACTCCAGCACATATAAACCACATTCTCACGAACAGTGGTACAGCACCGGACACGATCGATTCCCACTGGAAGAATCAGATGGAAAGCACCATGAGTAATTTTGACACCAAATTGAGTGATTTGGTGGATGTGTTGAAGAGCAACCAAAAGATCCTTTTGCAGCAGCAAGAACAACTAAATGTCCAGCAGAGCAATATGAGCTATTACACACATCGACCCAACTATCTCGAAGAAAGCAGGTTGCCTAATCAGGCCCGTCAGCTGAATATGCCTAATCAGACCCGTAAATTGAGTACGGGATCCGGTTCCACTTGTTCTTCAAGTCTGGACGAGTCGTCCTATAAACGACGAAAGCTTACTGGTAATGAGGATTTCCGTGATTCTGTATTGTCACAGGAAGATGCTAGCGATTTGTTTGGTTTCTTCGACAAAAATATCACTCCTCAGTTATTTGGATTCGAAATATCAAAGTTCTCAGTTAAGAGCATATGGGTGACGTCTCCTATTCTCATTTGTGCTATTTGTACTATAGCATCCATGCATCATCCCAAGTTCCATAAAATTCAGCTGCAATTGCTGCAACATTTGCGTAAGTTGTGCGGAGAGCTACTATATAAGGGAAGGCCCAATACAGAGATGGAAGGCTTTAACACTATATTGGCGTTGATATTCTGTTCTTTCTGGTTATCGGATTCGCAGATGTTTACGGGTCTTGCGCTTCAAATAGCTAAAGAAATAGGACTTGATGGACCTCAACCAAAGGATTCAAACCTAAATGCTAAAGACAGGCTCAAACTTTGGTATTTACTTTATGTGCTCGATGGGCAACAAAGTTTGACTTTCAGTAGGCAGCCTTTGGTGAATTCTAGTGATTACTCGCTTCAGCACAGTCGAAGCCTTTTGTTACAGAATGAGAAGTCCATAGATGACGGGAAGAAACCATTGACAGTCACGGCAGGGCCTATCGAAACACCGGAATCGGAAGAATCTGAACCAGAGCCTGTTCCTCAGCTGAGATTCACAGATTTACGCTTAGTGTCACAAGTTGAGTATAACCAAGCCTTAACAGCTGTATTCAAGGGTAATGCCTGGGACTTATTGGCTCCTTCTTCATTAGGCATTCCATCCAAGAGCAATTTGGATTTGGACAAGTGGATGGTGTCGTGGACTGTTCTTCTTGCCCCCATGAATAATGGAGGCGTATGGTCGTCCAAATCAACCTTGATTTACTACAACTTTGCCAAAATGCATATAAATTCATCAGCGGTACGGGCTCTACAAATGGAAACCCCAAAGGATAAAGGAGAGTTTCCTAAACTCTACCAACTCAAGGAAACAGTTCTACCGGAAGCTCCACCCATTCCCCAGGAGCATTCGGAAAAAGATTGGGAAGATTCTTCAGATGAAGATGAAGAAGAGTATATCACCAGCAACGAGATGGCTACAAGAAATCATGCATTAATCAATGCCGATATAGCTTTTAATGCTGCCCAAACGGTTTTAAACTTGGTGTTGAATGATAAGGACATTCGAAATAACTTGAAATATGTTCCTGTCCACGTGCATATTATGCTTTACTATGCGGCGTTACTTCTAGCTGAGGATCAAACACAAGTTTTAATGACTACTGATGCATTCAGGAAGATCATAGTTAACCTTGGGTCTATCTGCTCCCTCAAGAAGATTATTCTCGATAATTTCCCGGTAGATAAGCATTTTGGAGAAAGATTAATTACCAGTCTTGAAGAATTGATTGAAGAGTCTGTCAAGAGCTTAAAACAAAAGCTTAACGAGGCACCAATTCCAAAGCAAGATATAGTCACCCTAATGAATCTGTTGTCTGAGTTGAACAACGACAGTAGCAAATTTGAGTTATTTGAGTCTGGAAACAGCAGGCCCTCTTCTCCAGGGGCAATCTATGCATGGCCCGGCTCGAACCACGGCCATCCTTCCCAAGCCTAAGGTTTTGGCCCTTTTGCAGCCTTTTTGTGTTTATTATGATTGTGCAAATTTATGGCTGCGAAATTAATTCACGGCACAATCAATGAGTTACAAGGGGTTCAACCTAACGGAGTTAAGAACCAAGTTCGATGACCTCAAGTTGGATAAGATCGACTGGAATGATATCAAGAGAATCCCCCAGTCTTTCAGAAGAAAGGCCAGGCTAGGCACTTTCACTTTTGATGAGGACTTTGATGAACTTCATCGAGATTTAGGGGTGGTTGAGGCACAACTTAAAGGCTTGATCCAGTACACCAAAGTATGGAGCATCGAAGTGGTTAACAACATGGCTCATTCAGTGTCAATAGGTGAGAACTTGACCAAATTGTTTGATCCATACAACTCGCTTTCTAAAGCTGACAAAGACCGATTTAGAGCAAAGTCTGTTCAACATATTTTGGACAATTTGTACAAGTCACAAAGCGACATGGGTACATTTGTCACAGAGTATCATGTCTGGGAGCTTGCAACCGACTATATGACCAAACTTGGACAAATGGGGTTTATTAGTGAAGACCCTGTGGTGGTTTGCGGTTTGATCGAAGCAAAGTGCCAAGAGTGTTTAGGATTGCTTAATAACATTAAAAGCAAGATCAGGCTTCGTAACCACGCATTGGATGACCATGATGCGGTTCTTAACCAACTCGAGCACTTGATGTTGATTCCCGCAACCCGGAATTTGACTGCTAAAGAAGCACAAATGCAATTCAACCTTGAACGAAAGTTGGATTTCAACAGGCATGAATATGATGCTAAAAATAAAGTGTTACTTGAGGAGTTACCAATCATGTTGGCCCTTACCAAAAAGTTGTTAGCACCAATTTTGCAATTGTTGTTCTTCACCCAGCTTTCCACAACTTATCAATTAACTTGCAATTTGTTGGAATTTCAGGGAACAGCCGGATTCGACTCCGATTATTTGCAAGTGTCATACAACAAGAGTTTGGTGCCCGGGGCTGAAACTGGCTACAAACTTGCAGCAGAAGCCATTGAACTGTTGCATATCCTGTGTTTTACCACCAACTATAAACGTGATAGAAATTCTTCTGACAATGGTTCTGTGGCTTTCAATACTACTCAAGACACCGACGCGGGGGTGAGTTTATTTGAGGTGATATACCCATTCAAGGCCCAGGAGGAAGGAGACCTTACATTAGAGGTGGGGGACGTGATTCGGGTTCTCAATCAAGAAGGGGAATGGTGGGAGGGAGAGATTGGGGGAAGAATTGGTTCGTTTCCTTGCAACTACATCAGAGAACTTAGATCGGGATGATCGTGTCACTTCAGTTGAAGCATGCACTGTAGAAATGTTACTTGATCACAATTAATCACTAATCACGTAGTATAAATTGTGTCACTCTGATCACTCTGATAACTATATCACTGTCATATCTATATCAATATCATAATTATATCACTATCGTAACTAGATCACTCTCATCACTAGATCACTTTACTCACTGTATCTAATCACAGTATATCTCATAAATCATTTGTATCCTCCAACATGAGCCTCTTATATTTCTCAGCACACATACCACTGCAAAACTCCTTCTTGAACGGAATATCCTTGTTCTGCAAGAAGTCCCACCACTCAATAACTTCGGCCACCGGATCCACAAGCACCCGGGAACACATGCAACATGTCTCGCTATAATTACCTTGAGCTATAGCGAATTTGATTAAATTGTGCAACACTTTTGGAGTGTTCCGTTTCCATTCCTTGGTTTCTTGGTACGATACGTCATAAGTGGCCACTTTCAACAATGCTATTGATTTCAACGACGGAACTAAGTTGGTATTCTTCAAATATTTCACCACTCCCACGTACTTCTTATTTTTCCTGGGGGTTAAGGTTGCACAATTCACCGCTACAGCATCGTCTGGCACCTTAAAAAACGGATTGGGACCTGCACTAAAGGTTGTCAATGATGGGAGGTCTAGAATTTGGTGAGGTAAGTATCTCAACCGGTTAGTACCAATTGACAAATCCGTCAAATTGACCAAATTCTTTATAGAGGCCGGAATTCTCTCTATTTTGTTCTGTCGTAATGCCAAAACATTAAGCTTGGTGTATTTGAGTAGTGCAGGGGATAATAGTCTCAACCTATTGTTGGTTAAATACAAGTGATAAGTGCGCTGAGTGGAAACATCAGACCCAAACACCACTAGGTTGTTTAAGTCCTTTATTTCATGTGGAACATCACGTAACCCCATTCCCGATAGGTCGATATTGGTATTCATCTCTTCAAACGAATTTATGACTATATCCTTTGCCTTTTGGGCAATTAGTGCTTGTTTTCTACTATCTTCGTAGAAACTAACGTCTCCATCGGTTGAAGGACATTCATTTCCCGTAGGGATGAACCTATTGAATTTGTCGATACCAAAGTCCGTTTCACTTTCGAACTGGTGAATCATAATACTACCAGCTTTAGTGGGTGAAGTGGTGGTGCTGTTTACATCTAATCTCTGACTGGGCGATACCGGAATGCTGTATCTTACATAAGGATCGTATTCGGAACTGAAATTCGTAGCAATTGGTGGACTACTGGGGATATTATCATAATGCAGGTTCTTTTCCAACGAATATTGGGGGTGTTTGTAATCTCTGTCATCAAAATCAGTGGAGGTGGTGTCTATCATTGTAGGTTCATCACTGTCTAAATCTTCAAAATCTGTTACCCGTCTTTTGGCGTTATCCTTCTCATTGAAACTCTCCCCCATACGTCTTTTAAGAGTCGGAGCTGCCATAATTGTGGGACGAGTTCGTTTTATGCTCTCAGGAGTTCGAGTGTGGTACATGCTTTTGGCATTTTCGTCAATGTCGGCCCTGGTTCGAGGAGTCATATCCAAGTGAACATTGGACGTCAGAAGGTTCGACGTGGACCGGGTAAAGGCAAATGGAAGTAATGGGTTATCTTTTTCCATGTTTTATCTATACTTCATAATCTTTAGGAACCTGAAGTTTACAACGCGTAAAATTTTTTGTGCGAAATCGGCTGAAGGCTGCAAATTGCAACCATTTATGGCTATTTAAATCTGTTGGCAGTTTTTGGTGTTAGGGTCTCGAGCTGCTTGGTGTTGTAGTAGTGGGGAGCAAGTTCCCGGAGCCATTCGTCCTGGATTATCATGCAATTTCTCATGTATTCTTTACTGGTGAGCACTAGCTCGTGATAAAGAAGTAGTTTTGGAGGGGGCTTCAACGGGAACAACGACGACGATGGGTGTATATATACCGCTTGGTTCATCTTAAGGGTACGGTAGGAATCTCCCATTTTCGAAAGACGCACGACATTAGGGAAAAATCCCGAGACTAGAGCTTTTTGAATGAGTTGTGGTTTCTCATTAGTTTCGGCTGCATCTTCAATTGAGATACCGTTCTTCTTGCACAATAATTGTAATTGGTCTTTTACGTCTTTGACGCGCTTGAGGGACCGGTATTGGATGAAATTATCCTGACACCAGAGGCTAGAGAATCCGGTATCTTGCCATTGGGTCCACACATTAAGCAATGTGAGATGATCTCCTGTGGGGTCGTGGAAATACTCCTTCTTCTTGTCGGCATCTTCTTTTTTGTCCTTGGGCCTGTAGAATAGATTTGAGCTTTCTCCCAACATGGCAATCAAAGAAGTCATTTCGTCCGTGACTCCGTATTTTCCACTCGAAAGTAGGGCTTTGGAAAACATGGGGTCAATGGGAAACTCAGCCATTTTCCTGCCTGTTTGAGTCAATTCCCCTTTGGAATTCAAGGCCCCTATGGCGTACAATAATTCTAAGCATTTAATGAGGGTTTGTGCACTAGGAGCATCCATAAAGTCGAAATTAATCAAATCGGTGATTCCCAAAGAAAGTAAAAGTAACACCGTAGATACCAAATTGCCTCGAAGAATTTCTGGGGTAGGATTAGATAGAAGCTCGTTATTGAACGACCATTTCGTGTATAACCTGAAACATTCTCCCGGCCCTACTCTCCCGGCCCTTCCTGCCCTTTGATCGGCCGAAGCTTTGGAACAAGGAACAACCACCAAACTATCCATACCAGTAGATGCATTGTAAACGTTCTCCTTGACATAACCCGAATCAATGACGTACCGAATCCCGTCAATAGTAATGGATGTTTCAGCGATATTTGTAGCCAAAACCACTTTTCTGGAGTTTGGAGGTGTTGGTTCAAAAATCTTCTTCTGTAAATCCTGGGGTAAGTTAGCGTATATGGGACACACAATTAATTCTCCCATCAGTGACACCAATTTACTTGAGGCATCTGCTAGACTCTCCTGCATAGTTTCTATTTCGTCCTGACCCGTCAAAAACACTAGAATATCACCACGAGGTTTTTTTGAATGGATTAAGAATATCGTGTTGATAGCTGCTTGTATATAATTGGCTTCTGGTTGCTGGGTATAGTGTATTGACACGGGGAACCGACGGCCCGGCACCGTGAATATAGGGGCTTTATCAAAGAAATTGGAAAACTTCTGGGCATTGATAGTGGCAGAAGCAACGATTATCTTTAGATCCTTTCGTTCTCGGGCTATATCTTTCAAAAGACTAAGTAAAATTTCTGTGGATATGGTTCTTTCGTGAGCTTCGTCAATAATCAAGGCCGAATAGCTTGATAGAAGAGGATCCGTCAAAAATTCTCTTAATAAGATCCCGTCTGTCAAGTATTTTATCATGGTTTTATCACTGCATTGGTTTTCAAATCGAACACTGTAACCAACTTCTTGTCCTAGCTTGACTTGCATCTCTTCTGCCACTCTTGTGGCCACAGAAGTTGCAGCTACACGACGAGGCTGTGTGCATCCTACTTGGTACTTTTTCCCGTCCTTATTGCAGTATCCGGCTTCGTACAAATACTGAGGCAATTGTGTTGTTTTACCAGACCCGGTTTCACCCACCACGACAATGATCTGGTTCTCTTGAATGATCTGAAGAAATTCGTGTTTGTACTTGAAAACAGGAAGGGACTTTCTAACCTCTTGAATACTTTCACCCAGCTTCTGGGGTTCATTATTCTCACCATTACCTTCTAATTCAGCTTCCTGATTGAACTTAACGAATTGGGCTTCGTCAAACACATACTCATATTCCTGCAGATCCTGCACAACAATCTCATCTGTGGTAGTTTTGCTTATAGCACCCGCTTTTCTCAATTGATCTGTTTCCCATTGGTTTTCGTACCGATTCTTCCTATCCCCGATTTTGGAGTCCCCAAACAGGGATTTGGAGTCTTCATACACAGTTTTGGCATTTAGAGCCTCATGCTTCCTCTTTCTATCAAGTTTTCCTTCGGGGGTAAGATAATTTTCCGGTAGCTCGTACTCCTGTGGTGTATTTGACTGTTTAATAATATCATACAATTTGGACTTATACTGGAACGCATCAAATTCCTTTTTTGTCAAGTTTCCCTTGTTCTGGTACCATTCAAGCTCTTGCTGCAACTCCTTGACCTTCTTTTGTTCTCGTTCTTTCAAGTACTTCTGTCTGGAAACCTGTCTTATTTGATCATATTCTGAACCCAGATTTTCCTGGTGATTGTTTACTGGTTCTTCAACATTTTGTGGTTCCCCTTCTTTTTGTGACTCCCCATCTTCTTGCGGGTTCACTTTTTCAACCGTTATGGCCTCGTCCCATTCAGACCCATCAGTCTTGGCCCTTCTCTTCCCTTTACCCGAAAGGATATTATCTGCCATTATAGCTGAGATGAGGATGAGGTGCGAAATAATATCACCGTTTTCCTCATCAGGCCTCCTCCTTGACCCTGTGCTAGTATGTCTATAGTGGATAAGTTCAAGAAGGAGTCGTCGTTGCGGATATCTCCCGGGCCCAACGGATCCTTTATAAGTCCGTCGACAGAAGCTGTAACGGAGACTAATCATTTGGACAATTCCACTACCACCAAATACATTCCACCATGGACTGAGCCCTACATTATTGGCATTGCTGGAAACTCTGGATCTGGTAAAACATCCATATCGCAGAGAATCATACGGGAACTCAACCAGCCATGGACGGTTTTATTGTCGTTCGATAACTTTTATTTGCCTTTAACACCAGAACAGAGTAAAAAAGCTTTTCAAAATGAATGGGACTTTGATACCCCTAAATCCATTGACGTGGACGTACTTTGTGAAACTGTCCGGAAGTTGAAAAACGGGGAGAAGGTGCAAATCCCTGTATATTCTTTTGCTTCTCATAATCGGACTGACCAAACTACCACTATTTATGGAGCCAATGTAATTATTATCGAGGGGCTTTATGCTTTATACGACGAGAGGCTTCTTGAAATGATGGACCTTAAGATCTATGTGGATACAGACTTGGACGTGTGCTTGGCTAGGAGATTGACCCGCGATATTGTTCATCGGGGAAGAGATATGATGGGAGCTATGAAACAATGGGAATCATTCGTTAAACCTAATGCCGTTAGGTATCTTATGCCCACTATGAAAAATGCCGATTTGGTGATTCCCCGGGGGTTGGATAATGTTATTGCTATTGATTTGATGATTGGACATATCAAGAAACAGTTGGCCTTAAAATCATTAAATCACATCAGACACTTGAAACAGTTGGGAACCAATTTCGATTTTGATATCCAAAAGTTCCCAAATGTCACGGTTTTGCCCAACAGTAACCAGACAAAGGGAATTAATAGCATCTTATTCGATACGGCCACTCCCATGTCGGATTTCATTTTCTACTTCAACCGAATGGCCAGTTTGATTCTAGAAGCAGCCTTGAACCAAATCGACAATTATGATGGCATTGAAGTGCCCACCACCGCAGGCCAGTATAATGGGCTCAAACAGGTGGACGAGTTGATAGCAGTGACGATTATTCGGTCAGGAGATTGTTTCATTAATGCCATTAAAAAGGCATTTTTGGATATTCCTATAGGAAAGTTGTTAATTCAATCAGATTCCTTGACGGGAGAACCCCAATTGCACACAGAGAGAATACCCAGGGGTCTTGATTTCATAAGCCATAAGAGAATCTTGTTGTTTGATTCGCAAATCATCAGTGGGGCTGCTTCAATTATGGCTATTCAGGTGATGCTTGATCATAAAGTAAAACAAGAAGAGATTATCTTGTGCTGTTACTTGTGCACAGAAATAGGACTCCGGCGAATCCTTCGAGTGTTTCCGAACGTGAAGATAGTGATTGGGAAGTTGAGTAGTTTGTCTGACACCCATAAGTTTCCAGAGTATAATGAAGAGAGGTTTATTGATTGTAATTGGCACTTTCGGAATCGGTTCATAGATTCGTTGTATTTCGGGGCCCCATAGACGATAAAGAGGTGTGAGCTACAAAGAGAGGTTGTTGAGTAGTCGTATATCGTGAATGCATAAAGAGCATGACGTGAGTCGTTGTGATGGGTCGTTGTAATGGGCCCTTGTGATTATTGAGTTCGGATTGTGGTCTTCAGCAGTTTGGCTTGCATTTGGCTTTGGCTTATGCTAGCCTGGCCGCTTTGATCACTCTGGCCGTCCATCGTCTTGGGAGACTGGAATCTCAATGCCACCGAACTCCTCCTGTGATGGCGATTGGAGTGTCGGAGCGTCATGTGGTGCTTTTCACACACCGCCGTAATGGGGTTACTTGTATCAGTGGTATCCAAATCACACAAAGAATACCTGCGCCTGAAAATGTGTTCGTTTTCGTCATCAGACCCACAACTGTTGTCGTCTCTTTTATTCTTTTCTTCATACCAGTGTCCAGGCGAGGTGTCTTCATACACCAAGAACGCGTTTAAAGGCACATTATGGCAAGGCATTTGGTGGGGTACAGGGCTTGTGGGAGAAACAGATGTTTCGTTTTCTGTCAGATTTTCAATTGCTAGCTTATATTTCAGTGTCATCTTTAAAAACCAGAAACAGCACAATGGGGTGTTTATATACAAAGGAGTGGTGCCTGTATTACCCCATACACCTGCGATATCCGGACTTTGCTTTCCCCAGCCTAACGTTAAAAGTAGCAACCAATGCGGTGAAATACAATAAAGCAGCAACCGTACGTATACAGTGGAATACTGTAGTGGTAACCGTATCAGTCATCAGCCATTTGCCGTGCATATATAGGTTAAATCGTTCTCGGGTGTGGTCTAGATAAATCATGTTCAAAATCCCCATAGAACAGGTGCTATTAAATCTCCTGATGGTTCGATTATGCAGAATTCTTCAGATACAGAGACTCCACACGTCTATAAGCACGATTATGTCGTGGCGACGTTAATAATTCGGATGGAGGTCTCTCAGTGAAAAATTCGTAGAGTTCTTTTCAATCGTCCTGTCTGCATGCATACAGGTCATATTCAGTTCGATAATCATAAACACTGTGAGGTTCTTTGCTTCATGGGCTTTTTTATTTCTAAACTTGCGATATCCAATTGAGAGGGGTGTGGATTCCCGTTCAATACTATAGTCAGCTACCTGTATCGGCAACAACTGAGCATTTAAAGCCCTGTCACATTTGTTAACCCAGGCGACACCATGTTTTTCGTTCAATAAACAATTCCTCTTAAATTCCCATCAGTATCAATATATCACATTGCTCTTATTATCGTAACTGTTTACCTTTTCCCAGTAATACTCCCAAATAATACTCCATCACCATATCATTTGTGGCTGTTTGGTCCCCGAGTTCTGTTCAAGATCAGCAATGATTTATCAAAAGTAGTAAAGTCATCAGTAACTTTGAGTTGCATTAGGATTGTTAACGATCAGCTATCTAAGTATTTACCATCAGGGTTACAGCTCCCACATTATACCCTGCCTCTCACTTCATATTGAGCAGTGTTCAATTGTCACTTGAACAAGTCGCTTCGTTGATGTTTGAGGGCCATCGTCATAACACAGTTGACCTACCATTGAATAAAGAAATGACTTACGGATACTCAACGGGGTTGTTTAAGACGGGGTAGCCTAATTCAGTCCAGTTTGTTGTGAGGAGTCTTGATGGACCTGTGGTACATAAGCCCCTGGAGAAGTAAGTAAAAATTGCAGTAATGAACCGTAATCACATATGGTGAAATAATGAATGATTGATATTTATGCCAAATTGATATTCATGTCGAATGATTGTTATTTATGTAGTGAGTTGGGAATTTATTGGTGTACCACCAACATGAGAACAATAATTCCTGAAGCTCAAAGCTTATGCAAACGCAAACTTTAATGATAAATGCTTAGAGGGGAACAAATTGGATAAACTGGGGTGAGTTTAGGGCACAAAACTGATAAGGAATTCTTCCTTCTATCCACTAAAAATATTGGGGCTTACTATATCTTATTGGTCGTGTGCCTTATTTACCTGTTGATTCCCTTATTCTAACACTACAATTGTGTTATTCTATCGTTTGTGACTACTTATAATTGGGCACCTTTGTATAATGGGGTCTTTAAAATCCGAAGACTCTTCTCAGGTACATTTTTCTGACTCACATAAAAATTACTCGAATACCACTATGTTAAGAAATGTTACCGGCAGACGTGCAGTCGTGGCTGTTAGAAACAAGTCATTCGTGGCCGCTAAACCTTTACAGGCTGGCGATTTGAACCAATCCACTTTGAACGCTAAATATGCTGTTCGTGGTAAGATTCCTATCCGAGCAGAAGAGTTAAGAAATCAACTAGAAGCCAATCCTACGAGCCACGGGTTGCCATTCGATCGAATAATCAATGCTAATATCGGTAACCCGCAACAATTGGACCAGAAACCTTTGACTTGGTACAGACAGGTGTTGAGTTTATTGCAATACCCCCATATCTTAGATAGAGTTGATTCGTCCATTATTCACGATTTATTTCCCAGAGATGTCATCGCCAGAGCCAAAAGCATCTTGGGTTCTACCAAGTCCCTTGGTGCGTACTCCCAGTCCCAAGGAGACAAGCTTATTCGTCAATCTGTGGCCAATTTCATCAGTAAACGAGACGGTTACCCTGCATTTGCTGAAGATATCTTTTTAACTGGTGGTGCTTCCAGTGCTGTACAATATTTATTACAAATTTTGTCGACTGGGCCAAACTCGGGATTTTTGATTCCCATCCCTCAGTATCCCTTATATACTGCCACTATTGCTTTAAATAATGCAGTGCCTGTGGGCTACTTTTTGGATGAAGCCAATAATTGGTCTACTAATCCCCTTCAAATTAGACAAATGATCAAAGAGTACACGGAAAAAGGCGTCGACATCAAGTGCTTGGTGGTGATTAATCCGGGTAACCCGACTGGGTCCATTTTAAGCAAAACTGATATTAAAGACATTATTGATATTGCTGCTGAACACGGACTAGTGGTTATTGCTGATGAAGTGTACCAAGAAAACGTTTTTGAAGGAGAATTTGTTTCCATGAAAAAGGTTTTGAGTGAACTAGTGGAGCAACTGCCTGAACTCTACTCAAATGTGCAATTGGCTTCTTTGCATTCCACTTCCAAAGGTGTGAGTGGAGAATGTGGACAGAGAGGTGGATACATGGAATTAATCGGGTTTACCAAAGAAGTGCAGGAAGTAGTGATGAAATTGGCTTCAATTAACCTTTGTTCTGTGGTTTCGGGTCAAGCATTGATGGAATTGATGATTAACCCCCCACAACCAGGTGATGAGTCTTATGATGTGTACCACCAAGAAACAGCTACCATCCATAAAGACTTGAAAGAGAGATCGACTTTATTGTACCAATCATTTTTAAAGATGGAGGATCTTACATGCAATCAACCAATGGGAGCTATGTATTTGTTTCCAAGGTTAAACTTCTTGCCCCAGAACTATCCAAAGTTGTTTGAAACTGCTGGTGATAAGGGAGTTGTCATAGATGAGTTGTACTGTATGGAATTGTTGGAAAACACAGGTATTTGTTGTGTTCCGGGGTCTGGTTTCGGTCAAGTTCCCGACACTTTCCATTTGAGGACTACTTTCTTACCTCCTGGTACCGAATGGATTGAAAGTTGGGCCCAGTTCCATCAAGAATTTGTGCAGACCTATAAAGCCACTTGATTACAATTTGGAAAGTTGAAACCAGTTTACAATATGCAACAAGGAAACCAGCTTGACAATCGAATTTTACATCTGGATCGTAAATAATTTATTCAGATACCGCATTCTAAAGAGCCTATTGGTCTTTCTTCTGTTGTGCCTTTTGCTGAGCATTCCTCTGTTTGAAAACCACTTCTCTGAAATCACCCAAAACCGTGCACAATCCAATTGCTAACCACGCAGGGAACCATCCCAACATA
Source organism: Yamadazyma trypodendri (assembly GCA_030572515.1). Classification (NCBI taxonomy): domain Eukaryota; kingdom Fungi; phylum Ascomycota; class Pichiomycetes; order Serinales; family Debaryomycetaceae; genus Yamadazyma; species Yamadazyma trypodendri. The sequence goes on along the minus strand of JAJMAI010000002.1, from coordinate 63,822 downwards.
ACTATGAACCACGTCCAGCACTGCAAATCGGCCCAACTGGTTATCAACCCACTCATTATATTCAAAGTTCCATTTTCGAACCCAATCAGGTCCACGTAAAAGTTTCCAATAATGTAGATGATAAAACAAGGATTGGAAACAAATAAGCACAAAGCCAAGATCATCTTTGGTTTGTTATTTTCCACAATTTGAAGAAGTGGAGTTCGAGATTGGACAGGTTTTTGTGCCCCCATAATTTCAATAGATCTTAGTAGTTGAGACACAAAAGTCAATGGGAGTGCCATAAGACCAATACACAAGGCCAAAGAAAAGTTCAAAATCAATAATGCTGTCACCACCATGGCTATGTAGAATAAGGAGAACGATATTATCGATGAAGCTGATGTGGAACTGATTTGAAGCTTAGAGGACAACTGACCTTTGTAAAATGGTGACAACGACAACGCAATATTCAAACCAGTCAAGGACAACAAGATCAAGCTCACGGTGGCATTTTTGTCATTTTGATCCACAGATTTTTGTACCACATATGGCAATGCTACTGATAAAAGGAACGAGAACATCTCTATCCCCACAAAAAAGTTCAACACCGTTGATATATTCAACAAGAAGCTGGATACTGAAATACCATTACTGAGTAACACACTCAATGATGACAATGCGTAACTCACCGCCACTAAAATGGCCGATGGTAAGTATGTACCGATTGATACAAATTCTCTATTTCCCATTAACAAGTAAAAGAAAAACGATTGGTGGAATTTTTCAAGCAAGTTGTTCACGGATCTGAAAGTTTCATCAATAACTCGACCAATTTGAGTTATATCATTATGACCAGTAGTTCCTTTCACCCTGATGGTGAAAGCCTGGATTTGCCAACCACTGAAACACTCACAACCTTTGGCAGGTGTAACAATACCTGCAAGAGTCAAACCAATAATACCTTTAACAAACACTTTCAATCTTGTGATATAATCTTTTCTGGCTAATTGTTCCCCTGGTGTCTGTTGAATCGATACATGGTTGTTTTCATGATACGACACCATACTGGCGGTATTCAAAAGATCCAAATTGGGCAATTGCCCGTTTAAACCTTCATAATGCATCTCATAGAAATCGTAATAATCTGAATCGCCAGGATATTCCAAAACAATAGCAGCTTCAATGGATCCTGCCGTCTTATCCAAGGAGGTGTGATAGGCCTCAACCCACGATCTCAAGGATACTTGGCCATCTTCGCTGAAGACGACAATAATGTTTTTTGACCATATGGACATCCTGACAAAATACCGGACCAAAGCCACCGCCAAACTGGCACCACCCAAATTGTACTCGCCCGTAGACGTGGTCCAAGGCACAGAAAGCACCATTGCCTCGGTGTCATCTCCTCTGGCAGCATGCAATATCCCATACAAAGTATCAGCCCGTTGTGGATCATCCAGATGATGGTAAGCAGTCTTGACGCCAATATCATTCAACCACTCCTCCATAATGGAGTTCCTGGCTTCGCTACTGGCGCCTCCGAATATCTTCAACTCGTTTCTGTAGCCTCTGACGATATTCCACTCACTTTCCCGAAAGTAAGACGTGACTTGGCCTGGCATTAAAGCATTCTCTGATAAATACGTTTGTCTGTAATTACCTTCTAGAGGAAGCGCTAAAAGCCACAACACGCTGGCCAAAGAAAAGATTAACGAGATTACTGGCAATGCTTTGGTGATTTTCGGCACCAAGCCGTATTTGTGCACAGCTCTTAACACAGTTTCTGCTAATGCCATTCTTGTGGTACGTGTTGTTAAATTGAGATTTTTCATCGCGATACTTTTTTGCAGTTATAATCCATCTATGACAGTAAAGACGGCATATAAGCAGGTGATGCGTCGTATACGACGCTTACCGGTGGAGCCCTACACATTGAAACAACTAGGACTTGTTGCCAAACTGAATTTTCAAACCCCGTTGAAATTCCACAACCCGTATACACACGCACCGATTGATACTAAGATCTACACCAAGAACATCAATCTATTAGATGATATATTGGTGTATGAGAAGTGGCTGCTTCTACAAAAGGTGTTTGACTTTGTGTACAAGGATTCCATTGGTCTGGTAGCGTTGCGGAACCAATATGATGCATATAAAGCGTTCAACAACTACAACTACGATCAGGTACGGGATATATATCCATCAGTTCATTTGTTTACGGAGCTAGATATACCCGTGTCGTACAAGACAGAGTTTAAGACCCGACTAGCGGAAGAGAGCCAACACTTTCTGCTAAAAAAATGGTTCAAGCTTGACGACCTGCCGCAACCGTTTAAAATCATTGACAGACAGCAGAAAATGGATGATAGCATGGTGACGGTAGTGGAGCAGATCAAAAAATTATACCAATTCATGCTTAAAAACTCCCGGTTGACGCATTTGTCTTTACAGCCGTTCGAAGTGACGTATCCAAGTGATAAACTTGGCCATCCACTCCATATCACAGGTCGGGACAAATTGTTGCAACAAAAGCTAAATCTGGTAAAGTTGGTGGTGAACCACCACCGGCCGGTGACTTTTGAAGCTATTGAAGAAACGGGAAAGCTCTATGATGGAAGTGTTGGAATCAATCGCCGGTTTTTTTCGTATATGGAATCTAAGCGGAAAATGAAAATACCTTTAAAGGGTAATAAGCGATTTATTCCCAGTGAAAAGAACATCATCAAGATTTACAAGGAATACTTCTCCAAGCAATGCTATTATGATGAGGCCAAAAACCAGTACAAAGCCAGTCCCGTTCGGTTTTACGAATGATATGACAGGGTTCTTGTTTAATCTTATTTGACGGTATTCTTTCCTAATCATATTTGGCAGTATTCTTCCTAGTCATATTTGGCAGTATTCTTCCTAATCATACTTGAAAACAGTATAATCCTTCTTGTTTTCATCTAATAGGCATCCATAAGACCGTTTCCGATTCAAGAGCAAGTAATGAGGATTATCATTTTCCACTTCAAATGTATGCATAGGCACAGTGCCCTTATTCTTAATATGAGCCAAATCGTAATGCAATAGGTAAAAGCGCCCCTCTTTGGTTGATAGAACGAAAAGGGATTCCCGGACGATTTGGTAGGCCACCACTCCTTCCAATAGAAAGCATGTGAGATGTCCTATCGACGAATGAAACGGACTGAACTGGACTATCTGGAGATTATCTCCTTCCATAGCGTATGCTAGTGCACCGTCTTGGGTTTCCACAAGCGACACAGTTCCCGTGAGTCTTAGTGGAATGGGATCGGAGTATTCAATGATGGAACTGAAATATTGTTGAAACCCATGGAAAAGACTTGTAAATTGCAGGGTTAAACTACCAAGTTCGGTGACCAGATCAAATACCGGCTGGAGTTTCTGAATCACATCGGTGCCAGTAAGATTCAAATCGAAGTACTTGAAAAGTTTGGACTTAAATAAACCCTGATGGAAGTACTCCATTAATCCAGCATAGTTATATGTGACAGGGATGTTCAACCCATCATCATTTTTTTCCCGGGTCAATATATCAATCATGTACTTGCACCAATTCAAGTACTCATTAAAATGCTTTTGTTCCTCGTTGCAGTCCCAGATCAACAGGTACATTCTATTAAAAAAGCTCTTGATATCATCACTTAACTGCAGAACCAAGTCAACTCCCAAGCCAAGCAGGTTATCGTCATCAATCTGACTAAATTCCACCACCGCTTTCACTTCCAGAAGAAGTATCACTATTTTTTCCATGTAATTGATGACTTTCTTGAATACCACATTCCTTATGGAGTCATACACCGTATTACCCAATTTATGTAACTTTTTGCGTCCTCTATCGCCAAATTGATTTAACCAGTAATCCACCAAATGTTGTGGAATTAAGTTAGTCAATAAGATCTTATTGAACGATTTTGTGATATGATTGACTCTGGATTCAGGAGAATCATCAATTGGCTCGTTCTCTTTGAGATTGTCTGCGTAATTCGATAAGTATCGGTCAAATAACATCAAAAACGGAGATATCTCACCTTCCATGCTGGTTATGTCTTTAGACACGTTCTTGAATATCAATTGCAACTTGCATAGTATCTTCAAAATTTGACTTATTCTTTTGGAGTTGGGTATTTTAGCATGAACCAACAACATCTGTCCTTGTTCTTCTATCACAAAAGAATGATGATAAAGGCCAAAACTGAGATTCTGTACATGGGTAGCTCCTCCAGGAAATGACATCTTTATTTGAAGCAAGTTATTTATTATCAACCCCCATTGGCCCGTCAGTGTCACAAGCATGTAGTCCAACTCTGTAAAGTTGATGAAGCCTTCGATTAAAGGTAAATTATCCAACAAATCCACTTTAAATAGTTCTCTCTCACTGTCATCTGGGTGTTTACTCCAGGTTATTGACAGTATATCGCCATCGAAGTTGAACAGTTCAATCAAGGCCCCTTCATTTGTGTCATAAATCTTACATGATTTGTCAATTCCTGTCAAAGCAAAGCATTTCCCGTCTGGACTCCAGCAATGATGTAGAATCACCGCTTTGTTATTAATGGAATAGATTCTTTCTCCATTCAATCGGAATACCCAAAGCGACATTTTATTCATGGATAGCACCAATAAGTCCATTGTCGGGCAGAGCGATAAAACATTGCCGTCGGCGAACCCCACGATCTTTGACTTAGAAATGGTCTCGAACATAAATGTGGAATCAGTTTTGTGATAAAATACGCGGTTTATATATACAGAATGCTAGGGTTCTATTTGGTGTGACAGGAGAGAGACTTCCGAGCGGATATGCCTGGATTTGTGGACAAGTGTATGGAACTTGTGGGGTAGCCACAAGGTCTGGATTTGGGGCACCAAAGGTGTTTGTGGTCTGGATTGGGGCACATAAGGGGTCTAGGACTTGAAGTTTATCACGATCCCAGGCCCTTTTGTGGACGAAATCACCGTCTGGCCTATTAAATTGGGCTTCTTGGTCCCTGCTGGTTGTAAGGAGTATATCAATTGAGAAGCGGCTTGGATATTCTCCAAGATCTGCTTGTCGGAAAAATCACATCTTCCGATGGGAAAACTAAGGTGTCTTGTGACTTGTTTGAAAGGCATTGATCCCAAACTGTCTTCAATCAACCCCGATAACTCACTAGATTCCACAACGTTTCCTCTTCTGGGGATACACATCAAATTCTTAGGACCCAATATTCTTTGAATAGGTTTTAAGTGGGCAACAAAATCTGTGGATGCAAACGAGTGGGTGAACTTACTCAAATCTATCTCATTGTTACTAATCTTCTTTACCAATTCTTTTCCTCCCATCAAATATTGGTCTGAACTTATGTTCAATTTGACATCGTCCTCGGTGAAAATTAAGATATTGGATGTCGTCACTGGATTGGGCAATTTGAGGAATCCTGTTAGTGGTTTAGATCCTTTCTCTGGTATAACAGATAATAACAAACTTATGGTGGACTTGGCGGCATGTTCTCCAACTTCGGCGGATCTCAAATACTTCAAAGCGATTGGGATATCCATATATAACGGGTGTAAAGTGGGGCTTTGTTTCTGTACTTTTTTCAACTTTGCGAGTCTTCTGGCAACATCTTTGGGACTTAAGGCTGAGGTTGTGGCATAACGCACAAATGCACCGAATCTAGCACCGTGGAACATTGTTAGTTGAGTTGAAAAATTTTATTGTAATATTTGAGAAGATAAGTCGCGCGACATTTTGCAGACAGACACAAAGACATTATTTATTATATAATCATCAAACCCCGAATGCTTTAGAAATGAAAAATACCTGACTAATCGGGCGTGTGCAGAGACTGCTTGCATGGATTAGAAACACTTGAATGGGATGGAAAAGTTTGACATATGCAGAAACTGATTTGTGCAGAAAGTGTCTGGCTAATAAACAGTTTTTGACTTCAACTTCAATGAAAGTTTTATACCACTCTCATTTTTGAATAGTTGTATGAAACTCTTCCGCTTCTCGATAATGGAGCTCCTGTCAATAGTACTGAATTTGGATTCTATTCTTGTGAGAATTCTCGAATTACGCCGACTCTCTCCTGTAGGAGAAGATTTGACCCTCGCACGAGGATCTAATGGTGAAGGAGCAGGGAATCCAGTGGATATGGGGGAATGAGTACGAGATTGGGTGGAACTTGAGCTAGATTGTGATCTCAAAATGCTGGTGCTATTTTTGTCAAATTTACTACCATTGGATTGGAAACTGGTATCATTTGTGTTCTGGCTGTTGTGGCGATGGTGCCTATCCCACTCATCTTCATTTTTGGAGTCTAACGAATGGAATGAGGAATCTGGTGAGTTAGGAATGTCGATGTTGAATTGGAAAGATTTGGTGTCAATATCTTCTAAATGAACCAATTCATTGACTTCTGGATCAACCGTTAATGGGTCAATTGATTCCATTTTCTTATTATGGTGAAACCGACGAGTCCTTATTTTAGTGTCAGGAGCCAAAGATTGGAATGGTTCAGTGAACGAGTCATCAAGTCGGGGACTAAGTCCACCGGAAATGGAATTTTTTGCACTTTCATACTTTGGTTTTGGTGTATGGTTGAGTCTGGCTGTGGTGTCGATAGGGTTAGGGGGGTTGCTGAACAGGATATACGAACTTTCAGTGCTGGGAGATCTTAGGACATCTGGGGATCTTAGGACATCTGGGGATCTTTCGCCATCAGATAAATGATCTTCAATGGTCCCGGTGAAATGTTCCTCTTCGACCTCCCTGCTTAGAACCTCCACCGACTTATTACTGAGACGGTATCCCTTGAAGTCGTTGCCCAACTTCTTACTCAAATCATTAAACGAATCAAAGGACTTATTTGTAAAGCTCCTGAGCTTATATATAAGCGAGTCATTGGGTCGATTTTGATAATCCATGCTTTGTAAGCTTAGGTCATATTCTCCATCCACCAAGCTTTCATCAATTTGCATCAAGTGGTTATGGCTCAATAAAAAGTTCAATAAATTGATATAATTTGGTAAACAAATCAAATTATCACAAGTGAAAAATATAGGCTGGAAAATGATGGAGAAGTTCAAGAGGGACATTTTGGTCTCTTGATTGTGTTGCAACAAGTTAACTATGAAGTTAATGCAGTACACGAATATTTCCAAATTCAAGGTGTTCAAATTGTTATTCATGAACTTATTGAAGTAAGACCAATTGAAGGATTCATCAGTCTGGTTTAATTGAGACAAATCTAGTTTGGAAGTGTCGATGAAGTTATACTTGGTGATTAGAATCTTTTTCAAAAGGGAACACACGTCGTAGATACTGGCATCCTTAAGCCACCTGTTGTACTTGTGTAAATTATTGTAGTAGTAATTGATCTTTTTCAAGGACCCGTTAATTCTAAACAAGCCTTCGGTGATGTCCTGATTAATGAATTCACTCAAGTCCCTCAATACCACCGGAATGGACAAGTATAAGCCGTTGATTTCCACTGGCACTAGGTTAAATGCATCAACCATGATTAAAATAGTGAAAAAAAATGGGTTGTTGATATTGATAAAAGACCCCCAAACAAAACACCAAAATAGAAGTACACCTTAGGATAAGCTGTGGAAATGAGAAAGGGATAGCTTCACAAAAATGCAGTTGAAACTTGCTTGTATTGATATAAGATTGAAACTCAGCCGACAACAAAACACGCTTGGGTAAATAGACTTTTGGTGTGAGACACAAAAATTGAATTAAACTCGAAATGGAAAAATCACGTATGATTGAGTAGACTGCTAGTGTGATTATAATTGAACACAAAAGGAACAAGTGATTAGGGAATGGACTGGATTTATATGAAAAGAGAAAAAGGACAATTCCCCACTTGATGTAATTAATCGTTAAAGGGCTATTTGCACCAAAACACGAAAGTGTGCTCGCTTGGGAGACAATAGAGCGCGACATGGTTAGGGACGAAGAGCACAGGTGATTTGGGTCGTCTGTGATGCCTTTTAAATTGAAGAAGTGATGTAACTCAATTGAACTTTAAACGAGCAGCTAGCAACTCAAGAATATGATGCCAACACGATAGAATGAACGTTCAAACAAATACAACATTGCGCAGATGTTTTGTGACAGAGACGACCTAGCTGTCAAGTATTTGATGCGGACTTTTGGACCGTACAGGCGGCGGTGTCTACTTCATATGGCGGTGTTTCGACGTCAAATGGTGATTGTGTGTCGTCTAAAATAAAGGCTTATATCAGTACAAGTGTCTTGCTGCCCAAAAGAATAAGATCCGCTTACCATTTAGACGGCTTGTTATTTTTAGTTATTGTCGGCAAAGTGTCCACTTTAATCGAGCACGACTTTATGCACCATTGGTAAAACTTTACGTCCATCAACTGATGCATTTTGCTTAAAATACCAGTCTGTTACATCATAGAATTCCTGTGTGCAACCTAATAATCGATCTTTCTATACAGCTATGGAGGACCAACCGGTGCTCCGGTTGCTGCCCTTTGGTGCATATTTCTGGTAATTTTTTAGTCTATTTTGGTGTGTTTTATTTGATCGGACTTTCCTTCCTTCTCTGTCCCTCCCGATAATGACCACCTTCCCTTACCCCGGCTCATCTTCTCTACCGTTCCCTCACCTCCCTTCCCCTGCTTTTGTCTTTTTTGTCCCTAACTGCCAAGGCCCTGCCCCTGGCCAAAAAGGAATTCCCTACCCTTTTTGGTCAAATAGAACAAATATCCAGGTGATCCTGAATCGTTCTCTCGCCGCCAGCCCGACCCGATCCGGCAGTAACTATTCCGCAATCAATAGGAAAAAAACTTCCTTTTCTACAAAAACTTCGTTTTATTTTTAGTTGTCTCTACTAAATAAGTGCTATTTTCTAGGCTTGGTTTTTCCATCTTGACCTTTTCTTCTGTCCTACTCCATAAAGGTATTTGTCCAATAAAATAAAATAATCCCATACTTCAACCTTATTATACCCTGCTTATCGCATTTTCATTTCTTACGTGAGCCCCGTATCTCATAAGACATGACCTATCCTAATAATAAGTTCATTCCAGATAATCCTTCCCCGTTGAATAACATCCAATCCCCATTCCATCTGTCAGGAATACGATACGGTCCGAAACCTAAGGATCTGGAAGTTCACGAAAATGATGATTCCCTAGCCAGTTCTCCTGCTAATTCCTCAATATGTTCGTCCACCAGTTCGATATCCTCGGTGAATGATCGCCCTTCGCTTGATCCCGAGTTCACAAAGTCTGCCACACGATCAGGAGGCAACCAACGTCTGGCGGTAAACACTTTCCCTCCCAATCTTGACTTTTCGACATCTGGCATGTCGCTAGATACCACAGACTACAACAATAAGATCGATGACGACATTCAAAGCCCGGACAATTCGTTCATGACCCAGAACTTGGATCTCACCAACTTCCCCTTGTTCAAGAAGGCTCCTAAATCCTTCTATAACAAGATCATATCCCATTTGAAGTTGGTCACTTGTCACCCACAAAACTACATAATCAAGAAAGGTGATGAATCCAAGGCCATGTATTGGATCCTCAAGGGCACTGTGTGCATTACCAGTACCGATGGCGAGTCAATATATAACGAGTTGAATGCCGGAGAGTTTTTTGGCGAGATCGGGATTCTCTTTGATCGTCCTAGAACTGCCAATGTCATCGCTAAAACCAAAGTTTTGGTGGGGGTTTTAACCTCCAAAGATTTCAACGTGGTGTTGAGATATTTTCCTTTGATGGAGAGAAGAATTAGAGATGAGGCTCAGGAGAGAATTGCCATGTTGGATAAAAAGAACAAACAATTCAATCGACCGGCCAAAGGCCCTTCGATTTCCTCAAGTGCTTCCCCTGCCATATCTGGTTTCAAAGGTGCATTGGGTGAAGAAGCTCAAATTGCACACCTTCTTCCTGCTGTCTCCAATATGCCTCAAGATAAGGTGGATGACACCATTTCAATCAACCTGTTTATAAAAAGTCTTCCCGTTTTTCAAAATTTACCCTCCAATATCATTCATAGATTGTGCCTTGGAGTTGAGCCGTTGAACTACAAACCATTCCAGTATATTTTCTTCGAGAACGATATTGGCTCAGATATATATTTCATTGTCAACGGACAGGTGGAGGTGGTAAAGTTTTGCAGTGAAAATGGGACAGATAAGCTGATTGCAAGGTTAGGATGTGGTAATTATTTTGGTGAGATGTCCTTTTTACCTTGGTTATCTAATCAACCCAACTTCAAAAGATCGGCTTCAATAAGGTCCATCACCGAAGTGGAGTTGATTGTCATCCGGTCAAATCTACTTAAAGATTTGTGCAATGAGTATCCATTTTTGATTGACCATATGCGGTTCACCAGTGATTTCAGAAACCATGAAAATGATGATTACGAACTCAGGGCCTTGAACAACCACAACGACGAGGAAAAGTTAGAAATGGCCAATTTTGATTTCAAGTTTGATTTCAAGCCTTTCCATTCTAGAAGTGTTAGTCCTATTACCTCCATTGAAGATAAAGAAAAGGACAAGTCTAAAGAAAAGGAAAGAGCCAAACCAATGACCAAAAGTGCTTCTGCATCTTCCAAGCCAATAAGTATCAAACCAAGACGTCCAAACATGAATAAGAGATCTATTTCTTTGAATTTGACCCCATCTTTGAACCAAATCGTGTCCCATCACCAATTCCAACCAGTGATTCAAGAAATGGAGTATATTCCAATCAACAAAAGATTGAAATTAAGTGCTACGAACTTGAGAAGAAGATCTTCTATTTTGTCTCATAGCGGCATCTTATCAGACACATTGTTGTTGAAAGTGTTTGAATTTTTGGACTTGAAGACTCTAATGAAACTCAGATTGATTAATAGAAGATGGAGACAATTATTGTACTTGTCCCCCACCCTATTCCGGACTTTGGACTTGAGACAATACAATACATGCATTGATGACAAAGCATTGATTGAAATCATCAAGTTTGTGGGGTCAAGACCTCAATATATTGATATTTCCAATTGTTTCCACATTACAGATGAAGGTTTCAGTTACATGGTCAATGAAATTGGACTTTCTGGTAAAATCAAGTCGATAAAAATGGCATCTAACTGGGAGATTAGTGCAATGGCAATAATGGATTTATCAGTCCCCAGTGTAGGGAAGTATTTACAGGAAATTGATCTTTCCAATTGCCGTAAAGTGAGAGATAACGTTATTGAGAGATTAATTGGCTGGAAAGAAAATACCCCGGCAATTGGCTCTGACGATGATACCAGCAATTTGGGTTTAGGCCTTTACGAAGACGATTCATTCGACGGGTTCGATGGATCTGATGACGTCGGCTGCAAAATGCTTACAAAAATTAACGTGGGCTACTGTAAGCACCTTACTGATAAAATCATGTATCACATCAGCGAAAACTGTAACGACCGGTTACAAGAATTAGATTTAACTAGGTGCACCACAATTACCGATAAAGGGTTCGAGCATTGGACATACAAATTTTTTCCCAAGTTGACGAAATTAAACTTGAAAGATTGTACGTTTTTGACAGATAAATCTATTATTTCAATTGCCAATTCTTTAGTGAATTTGCAGCACTTGAATTTAAACTTTTGTTGCTCATTGACAGACATATCCATTGAAGTGCTATGTATTGGGTGTCAAAACTTGAAATACTTGGACTTGAGTTTTTGTGGGAGTGCCGTCAGTGACTCATCATTGTTGACTATATCCATGAACCTTAAATGTTTAACCAGTCTTTCTGTGAAAGGTTGTATCCGGGTAACTAGAGCCGGGATAGATTCTTTGTTGAGTTCGATTTCTCCTTTGAACTATTTGAATGTGAGTCAATGTAAGAACTCGAATGTTTACCCAGGAAATATTCCAGCGCAACCGTTCAAGATCAATAAGGACACTAAAAGTGCATTTGTGACGGCGGGTAATATCAACAAGATCATTGAGATTGTAGTGTAGTGCTGGTGCCCTGTCACTAATGCTGTGGTACTAGTTAATGCATATTTATGAAATGAAGTCTTTTCTTCTACTTTATCTCCTTTTCTACTCTGTCTCTTTTTCTTCTTCTTTATCTCCTCTTCTTGTACTGCAAGCCTCTTCTTCTACTTTATCTCCTTTTCTTCTTCTTGCTTTTATCTTCGTACGATATTGATCCGATTGGTATACCCTTTCCTACCAAATACTCTTGGATTAACTTGTAATGTGGCCCCTGCACGATGACTTCGATTGCACCCTTGACCTCTTCGAAAGTAGTAGACCCTTGACATATGTTCCTCAAGTCTCCAGCTATTATATGAGACTTTATACCAAACTTGTCGAAATTCCGGACTCGAGTAACCGTTTTTCGACCAATTTTTGTTTCACAAATAATATCAATCTTGGGTAGCTCACCACTATGTACTTCTGATTCTTCAATAGTAGATCCTGGGGGAACAATGACATATTTGGGGGTCAAAAATTTCAAAAACTGTGCAACTATCTCATTTCTCCCTAAACGGGGTGTGGGAATAATGTCTCCCAATGTTTGATCCATTACGACAAATTTGGGATTCTTAGGATCAGCAAGATTGAACTTCTTGAGGTATGCGGTTATCAAGCTTTTAATCTCGTGGCTTGTGTACAAATTGGCGTACAGTTCGTCCATTTTGTTGAAAAACATGCGGTATTTGTTGGTAGGTTGATACAATTGGATCATTTGCACTATCTGCTTATCTGTATCCTCCTCCTCCTTCTTCTTCTTGGGTTTGTCTATTTTATGGGTCACAAAATCTACGATTAACTTGTCTGTTTTCGGAATGGTTCCCACGACTGTCAAGTCATCATCTTTTCCTTTAACTTGTATATATCCTTCTTTACCCATGGCCCTTAAAAACTTTCCAGTTTTCTTCCAACTGGTCTTCTTTATATTCTTGTACTTCGAGTCCATTTGGGGGAGATTCTTCAACACGTGGTTGGCCATGAAGCTGGAGGGGTTGACTGGAACGTCAATGGTATCTAGTTTGATGGCCTGAAGGAGTGATCTGGTGAACAAATGGTCCAAGTCTTCAACTGTGATGTCATCGCCCTCTGCCTCGTCTGCCTCTTCTGCAACACTCGGGACAGTAGTGTTTTCTGGGACTGCTGTTTCCCCTGCTTCTTCATTCTCCATTTGTTCCTCCTCTTCCATCGTCTCCCACGGATTTGCGGTATCCACATCCTTTGGCACTCTAATCTCCACCTGCTTATTCAACTTGAACAACTCGTCTCCCACCGTATGCAAAACCTTTACTGCTGTGCCGGTCTTCCCCACAACCTGGTCTATATCACACAAATCCATTCCAGCAACCCCAATGGCCTTCACCACCTCTGGAAAATCACTGCCAGTAATACCCACAATCGTTCCCTTCTTAATTCTTGTATCGAATGGCACTCTACAACCGGGTAACATAAGATCAGCTCCTCCATAAAGTACCTCAATAACGTGGGGATGGGTCATTACCTTTGGAACGATAAAAGCATTTTCCCAGACCGTAAACACACTGGGGTATAAGTCCGAGTCTCTTGACATGAACCACAACGGTGTCTCCTCTTCGTTGAAGTAAATAGATCCCTGGTAGTTTTGTACACTTTTAAATGCTGCTTGCTTCACCACCACTGGTAATATCTTCTTTTCTGCATCCTTTGAGATTTTGTCTTTGGGTAAATGATATAATTCACAAATGCCGCTGTAGAGTTTGCGTCTCTCCGAGGACTTGATATTAGCAGAAGCCCTCGGTCTAGGATCTTTCTTAAACATGTTTAGCAAACAGCTGAAATAAAAATCGCGAGAGATTTTGACACGATTAAATAACTGATTTGCCCTGACCACCAAGAATATGGAAGGTAGCACAAAAGAACTGCGGTCACATGAGCCACAGGCCAATAAGGTACTCGGCAGTCTTATTGGATCCATCGCAAGCATACGGAAAGTAGTGTTATTGTATTCTGTGGCAGTGGTGTTATTAATTGGGTTTCCATGGTTTGTATTTACCACCACTGTCCACAGAGCTGCCCTTCCTACGGGCGAAATAGACTACTTTGAGAGCCAATTGAAACAGGTAAAGGTTTTGGTACCGGTATATGTTGATTCTGTCGCCATAGGACTGGGCTTAATTGAGTCTGTTCAACACCAGTTCAATACGCAGATGTACCAAAGGTATCCTAATTTACAGGACTTGTGGTCAGTTGAGTTCAGACCAGCGGGCCTAGAAACCACAAAAGAAGACATGGTCGTTAAGGTGGACTTGGATTCTGGGGTAGACACAGAATTCACCATCTCATTATTTGAAAAGTTGGTGGAGTTCAAATTTAAACACAGTCCCAGTAATGAATTCATTGCCAACACATTGTTAAATGAAGTGTTTCTTGGTGAAATCACCAAGTTCGATAGACTTGTGTCCAATAACTTTGCTAAGCTTCATGAAAACGTGGTGATTCCATATTCTTCTAATTATAACTTGATCTTTTCACTCATGGTAGAGGATGGGAATGTGGTGGATTGGGATTCAGATACCATCCACAAAGTCATCCAGCCGCTTTTACAAGATTTGACCCATTTTGCGAACTTTACGGTGTTTACTCAAGTTCAGTATTACTCCAAATTGCAAATAGACCGAACCTTTGAGAATAATACCTATGTGGTCAAGGAATCGGACTTGTCGAATTTTATCAATTTCAGTGATTGGAATTTGAACAACCATGACATAAACCCTTCAATTAATTTTGTCATCTACTATCCATCTTCTAATCAAGAAAATATCCCCACAGTCATTGAAAATTCCAACACTAACTCGTTCTTGATCCCTCAATATGGAGGCTTATACATCTTAGAGAAGAAAATCGATGTCTTGAATGATGATGATGAACCATACATAACTGACGTGGAATTGATTGAGGTGTTGGAGATTTTCTCGGGGCAATTCTTCAAGCTTTTGGGAATTGAATGGTCCAAACCAAAAAACCCAATACTTCGAATCGATGCGTTGACTAGATTCTCCATCTTAAGCAACTTGTACCACAGTTTACACACCTTGAAGTCATTAATAAAGCTTACAAATGATCTTCATGAAATCTCAGTGCCGGAATTAACCAAGAGCTATGTGCACAAAAGTTTGACAAGTCTCAACTCCTCCATAATAGAGCTTGAATCATTCAATTTCAAGTCATCTATGGTTGATTCATCGATTAGTTTGAAAAACTCATTTTCGGCTTTTTTCGACAAGGATATCGTGCAGCAAGTGTATTTCCCCAGTGAGCATAAGCTTGCGGTGTTCTTACCTTTGATTGGACCTTTGTGTTCGATCTTAGTGTTTTCCACCATCAGGCAAGCAAAGGAGTTAAAGAAAAACCGATCGAAGTGAGAGAAGGTATAAAGTTGCAATACTTTTTTGCACCCATTTTGCATTCTCGAAACCGCCAAAAACCAATCCAATAAATATCCAATAACTATACACTACGAATACAGGGGTTAAATAACTTCCCAATAACCAGATACAGAAAACAGTTTCTAATATAACTGCCTCGACCCCATCATCTGTTTCAACATTTGCCCCTGGGGTGTATTCAACACCTGCTGAGGCAAGTTCAAAATTCTATCCTCAAGGTTCCGCCCCACAAGGAACTCTAACAACACGTCCGTGAAGTGGTTACAGTTGTTGTCAAACAAATCGTAGTTGCGAGCTTCAAATTTTAAATCTGGACGAGACTTAAGCTCCTGTAAGAACTCATTAAATATATCCTCTGTGATGTACAGCTTCCCCATACTTAAAATTTCCTTTGGAGTGCCGTATTTGGTTCTTCCTGGTTGCAGTATTTTCATTCCTTGGTCAATATAGTACTCTTTTCCATACACAACAGTGGAGGTGTGATATACTGCGTCCAAAGTGATTCCAAGAATCTGCTGGGATAACAATGGAGCCATACCGTGTGAGAGATCATACACGTAAACTTTCACTTCGAACGCTTCATCTTCAATATCCAGAGATACCATAGTGTTTTTTTTGCCTCCAGGTGGAATTCAGTCCCTTTATATATTAGTTTTTGCCACCAGATAAAGTATTGTGATAATCACAAAATGCGGAACTAGTTTATTTTGCGATGAGGAAATCGCGTCTGTGAAGATTCGAAAAGATTAAGCATGTCTAAGCTTGCAGTTAACGCATTTGGTTTAGGTTCAGTTGGGGTGGTATCCTTCTTTCTTGGGTTTGGATCCAAAAAATCTAATCCGGAAACTCCATCAAATCCGAATTTACCAGTTAGTTACAATGGGTCTAATAATTTACCTGCAGTCGTCAGTCCTCAAGACTTCTATAAATATGGGTTCCCTGGCCCCATTCATGATTTGGAAAACAGACAGGAATTTGTCAGCTGCTACGATCGGGCCAAGAAAAATCCGTACTGGGTAATTGAACATATAAATAAGGCTTCCCTTCTGGCTTCTGCTGGAGTAGACAGAAAAAAGTCTGTTTTTAGAGAAGATGAAAGCATCCCCTTCAAATTCAGAAATAAGTTGAGAGACTTTTTCAGAAGTGGGTATGACCGAGGCCATCATGCTCCTGCAGCCGATGCTAAGTTCAGTCAGGAGGCATTGAATGAAACGTTCTACTTGACAAACATTTCTCCTCAAGTGGGAGAGGGCTTTAACAGAGATTATTGGGCACATTTTGAAGACTTCTGTAGGAGATTGGCCTACAAATACGACAATGTCAGGGTCATGACAGGTCCATTGTACTTACCTAAAAAATGTGCCGATGGAAAGTTTCGAGTCAGTTACGAGATGATCGGATCACCTCCTTCTGTGGCAGTTCCTACGCATTTCTTCAAATTGATTGTGGGAGAGAATAATGGCAGTGATGTGATTAGTGTGGCGTCTTTTGTGTTACCCAATGATGTTATCGATAACCATGATCCCCTCACCACGTACCAGGTACCAATTGAAGCTTTGGAAACAAGCAGTGGTTTGGAATTACTTTATAAGGTTCCTCCTAATAAACGGAGAGATCTTTGTAGGGAAGTGAAATGTGAGATTATAGTACGGGAATTTCCCAAGAATGTGAACAAAGTGATGGGGTTACCCGCTGCCAAGTTTGACAAAGCATAGGAAAGTTTGAGCATATTAGAGTCTGCATAAAGATTAGTATTTGTTATAATAAAGTCAAGTATATATTATTATAATACAAGTAGGTATTGTCACAAGTATATGGTAACAGGTGGATATTACTGTATGCCTAGGACCTTTACATCTTGCTCTTGATGTTCTCTAGTGGCTGTCTCACCTCATCGCTGTTATTAAATACATCACATAAATGGTCCACCACTCCCCATCCGTACCCATTAGGAAACCTTCGACGCACCAGGATATTATTATGGGCATCTGCCGGTAATCTTACCAAAACCTTACGCCAGTTCAATTCGTCGTGATATTTCCGAGCGATTCGGACTTGTCTTTTGGCTTTATTGAAGAACGAATGCTCCTCTTTGTCGGTAGGAAGATCATTATGGTTATAGAATTTGTCGTGAAATATAGTGGAGCGTCTAGAATCTGGCTCTGTCAAGAACTTTTGGTTAGGTATAGGACATATTAGAGTGTTGATTGCGGACTCCACTATTGAAGCTTTTGGGGGAATATTCAAACTAGGGAATGCATCTTCCTCTGAGGAAACCATGTCCACAGATTCTGCTTCATCTTGTCCCATTTCCGCTGATTCGTTGTCTCTTTGTTCCCCAACTGAGTCATCCACATCATTTTTGTCTCTTTGTTCTCGAGCCATATCCACATCATTCTCACGTCCGGTTAGCTTGTCGGTACCCTTAGCATTTATCCTCAGAATACGCTTCCTTAGTCTTTCCCTCTTTTTGTCCCCGTACACATTGAAGTTCAAGGAAATGAATTGTCGATACTTGTCTACAACATGGAGCTTCTCCTTGCTATTTTCAGCAACGGGCACTTCCCCTACCTGGTCCCCAGTTGGGCCTTCCTTTTTATGCCTTAGATCTTTGACATTATCCAAGGTACTATAGTCCAAGAATAATAATGCACCAGTTCTTAACGGCACAATTCCGTCATTTATAATATTGGCATAAATCACTAAATTCTGACACAGTTTCATGAAGTCATGCAATTGGTCGGGTAACTGCTCTAATAAAGCCTTTCCTTTGAGTTTCGACTTGGAGAGTGTGAGGTCTCTGCCAGTTTTACCCAATGTACCTAGATCCAATAGCCAAGAAAGGAAAAAACTAATCTCGTTAAGAATACCTAGTAAGGGGGATGCCATAAACACCAAGTTGTAAGGCATAATATTCCTACTGGTGAAAAAGTCGGGGTCATTATCCAAAATGAACTTTATTGAGTAGAGTTGAGTTAATCCACCCAACGAATGGCCAATAAACGATATCTTGGTTACCTTGATGCCCTGGTCGACCAAATTATTGATCAACTGCATCAAAAACTTTCCTTGTTTGCTTCCAAGTTTCTTGATACCTCCCTCAGTCTTGCCGGCATTGCCACTGAACCCTTTGATCAACAAATTATCATCAACGTTCTGCTCTAGTGTTTCCTTTAAATATAACATATCTGCCGTCAAATTGGAGAAAATCCCATGTGTCAAGATCACCAAGTGTACAGACTTATTATAGTCCGGAGGTCGAGACCACAAGTCATCCTGAGACGTCTTTTCCACCTCTAGTCGAGGATTCAAGCTTCTATTTAGCACAAATTCACTTTCTCCTTTTGCAGATAGGGAAGTCAAAACTTTGAGGGATCTTTGGTTCAATTTCTTCAAACTCGCCAAGTCATCCCCCACCATGAGATCATATGCTACCGAAGTCCCGCTGGTGATGACAATTTGAGAAATAATATCCACATTCCAGCAATAAGTGTTGGGTTCATCTAAAACTTTGGAATTGTCGTTCAACAATAACTTTACATTGAATGTCTGGCCCGGCTTCAACAGATTATTGAAGTGCAATTCTCTTTCAGTCTCCACGAATTGTTTCCGGTGGTCGTAATTCACTGGAATCACATGACAGTATACCACAAAGGGTCCATTGAGTAAGTGAATGGCACGAATGGTTGTTTTCTCAATGTTTTTCAAGCGAAAGTAAATATGACTGGAGTGTTCATCTGCAGGTTTGTACACCACGACGTACCTCCTGACTCCACCAATATGTAGACTGTCTTTATCTCTGTACCACAAATTGGGGTGGCTCATGAGTAGGAGGTTTTATTGTAAGTTTGGGGTAGTTGCGAAAAGCTGAGAAAGTACTGAATAAGAAATTTACCGGCTTAGACGGCTATATATACATATACACAGGGTTTGTTGTCTCTAGTTACAACGATAAATTTGATACAAAATGCAACAGAAAAGTATTGCAAATTCTATATAAAAAGAACAAGAGGTCAAGATATAAATGCAGTAGATCTAAATATTATTTTAAGTTAAAAAGCCTGTCACTATCAATGAGAATAAATAATTTATTTAATGCACAAAACAAGCAAATATACAACTAAAAAGAACAATTACTCTTGAAACACCTCGGCCAAAAAGGCTTCCTCTTCTTGAGTATGCATGGCCTTAGTACCAGCTGCAACACTGGCACTTGGGTCTCTACCAGCATAACGTAAAGTTAAAGACTTGTGGTTTTCAGTTTCAGCCAAAGTAGTCAAAAGTCTTGGTTGCACAAAGGAGTAAGATCCCATGTTCAATGGTTCTTCCTGACACCACACCAAATCTTCAACATTTGGATAAGAATCCAAAGCATCACGTAATTGTTGGAATGGGAATGGGTGGATTTGTTCAACCTTGATGAAAGCAGTAGTAGTATCTTCAATAGCGGCACGCTTCTTATGTAAAGCTGTGTAAACTTGACCACTACTTAAAACAATTCTCTTGATATCTTCTTTGTTACCAATGGATTTACCTAACTCCACATCTTCAATAATCCATTGGAAATGTGATTCACCAGTAAATTCTTCCAAGTTACTTCTAGCCAAAGGATGTCTTAATAAGGATTTGGAGAAGAATAACACCAATGGTTTCCTAAACTGTCTGTGCATTTGACGTCTCAATAAGTGGAATAAATTGGATGGGGTGGTTGGATAAGCAATTTGCATGTTACAGTCTTGATGTTGACGTTCTAATTTTTCTGGAGCTGGGAAATATCTGGGGTCTTCATTACACATTTGTAAGTATCTTTCAATTCTACCAGACGAGTGCTCTGGTCCTTGACCATCATATCCATGAGGTAAAGATAACACGAGACCGGATCTTTGTTTCCATTTAGATTCGGCTGCTGCAATGAATTGATCAATAATCACTTGAGCAGTATTAGCAAAATCACCAAATTGGGCTTCCCACATAACCAAAGCATCTGGAGATGTTAATGAATAACCATATTCAAAACCCATAACTCCATATTCCGATAAAGAGGAGTTGGAAATAATAAAAGCTCCTTGTTCTTCAGATAAGTTGTTCAATGGAGTGTGAGTTTGTTCAGATTTTTGATCATGTAACACGGCATGACGTTGAGAGAAAGTACCTCTTTCCACATCTTGGCCAGAAACTCTAACATGATAACCTTCCAAAGCCAAAGAACCAAAGGCTAAAGCCTCACCAGTAGCCCAATCAATACCTTCACCAGTTTCCACAACATTTGTTTTTCTGGTGTTCAATATTCTTTTCAAGTTACGGTGGATTTCGAACCCTTTAGGTGCTTCACTGATTTTCTTACCAATTTCTTTCAAGATAGTTTCATCGACAGCTGTTGGTAAATGAGGTAACACTTCAGTGGCCAATTCCTTTGGAGATTTGAAATCTTCCCATGGAGTAGTTAACCATTCTCTGGAAGTTGGCACATATTCTTTAGATTTGGTGAATGATTCTTCTAACAAATTCCAAACCCACTTTTTGTGTTCTTCAATGTCCTCTTGTGTGAAAGTCTTATCAGATAATAACTTTTGACTGTATTCTTCCAAAACTGATTTCTTTTCAGCAATCTTTTTGTACATCAATGGTTGAGTGAAAGCAGGTTGATCAGTTTCATTATGACCGTACTTTCTGTAACCAACAACGTCAATAATAACATCAGAATGGAAAGTTGCTCTCCATTCAGCTGCCAAATTGAACACAAAAATCATACTTTCAACATCGTCAGAATTGACATGGAAAATTGGGGCATTACTAGCCTTGGCAATATCAGATGGATATAAGGTAGATCTAGCAAATCTTGGGTCAGTAGTAAAACCAATTTGATTGTTAACAATGATATGGATGGTACCACCGGTGGAATACGCTGGTAAACTAGCAAATCCCATGGTTTCATAAACCACCCCTTGACCAGCGAAGGCAGCATCACCATGCAATAAAACAGACATGGCCTTTTTGAATTCACCAGTATCGTTCTTGTAGTGTTGAATGGCTCTAGTTTTACCCAAAACAACCCCATCTTCGGCTTCTAAATGTGAAGGGTTAGCAACAATGGACAAATTGACAAATTTACCGGATGTGGTGGGTCTAGCGTAATTCATACCCAAATGGTATTTCACATCACCAGAACCTTCATCGAATTCTTTAGAACCAGTGAATTCAGAAAAGATAGATTCATTGGGTTTTCTAACCACGTTAGACAACATATTCAATCTACCTCTATGTGGCATACCAATAACCACATCTTCCACACCGTATTCCACAGAAGAGTCGATTAAAGCCTTTAACCCTGGGACAACAGATTCAGCACCTTCTAAACCAAATCTCTTATCAGAAGGAAATTTAGTGGCCAAGAAAGATTCGAAGGAACAAGCCCAAATCAATCTATCCAACACCTGTCTCTTTTCATCAGCAGTGAATTCAAAAGGTTTTGGAATTTCAATTCTTTCTCTTAACCAGTCACATTGCTCTTTTGAAGGAATGTGAATATATTCCACTCCATAACTTGAACAGTATAATCTTTCACAATTGTCAATAATCTCTTTCAAGGTCAAGCTTTTCCTTCCGGAATCGGCAAATCTGGGTAAAATACCTGGACCCAAAGTGATTTGTTTTTGTAAATCAGCCTCGGTGAATCCATAGAATTCCAAGGTTAATTCTTTTGGCAATTCAGCAGAATCTCCAAAAGATATACCCAAAGGATCAATCTTGGCCTTTTGATGACCTCTGACTTGGTAAGCACGTACCAATAATTGCACTTTTAAATGAGTAACAACATCTTCACTCATAGATTCACCGCCCGGTACAAACCCAGCAGCACCACCAGAAACAGTGGGAACAATGGTTGGAGGAGCAGTGAATGCCTTGGAAGGTGATACGTTACTGTTTTCCATATTCTTGAAGTAAGCATTCCAGGAAATATGCACAGAAGTAGGATCTTGTCTCCAAGCTTCATACATCTCATCGATATAGGTCCCGTTATTGGTGGACAAGAAGCTATCAGTAGAAGTGGCCAAAGAACGGTTTAATGATAATAAGGGTCTTGGGAAACTCACCCTTGCCCGTAAGACGTTGGCACGAGGTATAGTGCTCTTGAAAGCCCTAAGCATTTTTAAATTGAAATGGTAACGACTTTAGAACTTCAATGATACAACAATTGTAAAACGGACCACTAGTCAATTGTATTACGAGAAATAAATGTTGATATTGCAGTAATATTAAATTTCTTCAATTACAAGTGGAAAAACTTTCGTGGGTTATCATAACCTTTTATATAATTTTTCTATTTCCTGGATGTAAAATGGTTTGTCCAGATTTGATTGGGTAGACTTGCTTTCTGTGAGAAGGTTGTGCAGTTAGGGACGATGTTGTCACGGGTTTCGCGAGAAATAGCGAGAGAGAGAAATGTCTTTTTTGCATTTCCTTAAATCACCGGGTGTTTTGGGTGATACCTGGCCGGAATCGATGGGAGTGTGACTTGGCAGCGATGCGGTGTTCCGTGTGGTAGTGGGCATGATGGTGTTATAAAAGTAGTTATTATAGTGCTCTCCATTCCGCATGACGTAGACTCTTTACCATAAAATGTGAGCATCTTTGAAAAGTAAGGGTGTAAGGAGGTGTACCCGGAGCGGCAAGAGATCCTTACACCAGAATTGCGATGCTTCTTTTGTTTGTGCAGTGCGTTAAATCAGCATTATGTCACAAACGTACATAAAAGGTCCCGTTTGTGGTACAGACAATTGTCCTTCGCGACTCTACCGGTCCATCGATGGACAGAGATTTTGTCAGTACGGACATGTGTTGGAAGGAGGAGTGGAATTGGGCGATGATGATGACAATTTCACCGTCACTAGACGGATGCAACTTCAGGTCAACGCCGGGGGCCAGTTGATCCATAAATCGAACGAGTTATTGAAAAGGCGACAGAAAGTTCCCAAGCTTGTGGGATCGCCTGCAAAAGAGGCGTATTTGAAATGCGTCCAGATTATTTTGAAGCATCAGTTGTCATCGATTGTTAAGGAGCTATACCGCAACAAAGACGAATTTCTGCAGCAATTGGAAAAGGTGGTGAAACTGAACTGGGTCCGATATTTGCACGCGTTTATTGAGCCATACACCATCGAGACGTATGAGACAGATAAGTACGGTAGACAAGTTGCTAAATTCAATATCAAGAGAAATAATCGCACACCCAATGTCATGGATGGGTTATTTGTCATCTTCTTCTCCATTCGAGAACTCGACTTGTACCCAATATATGCTTCTGATGTGATAGACTTGGTGACCACTGGTCGAATCCCCTTACTAAAGACGCTCCACTTACTTCCGGCCCGGATATTGCTTCAACTTCCCACACTTTTCATCCATGGTCTTGAGGCTGAAATATTCAATGGGGGGGTGTTTCGTACATACTACACCAGAGTGGGGAAGAAAATCCACCTCCACCAGCCACCGCTTGAAATCTCGTACTTTTATCCTTATATGTTCAAAACATACTTTGAAACATTGTTATTGCCAAACTCCATTGAATTATTCGTAATGACCAATAATTTGTGCAATATCATCGACCTCCAGTTGGCAACGCCGTTTGCCAAAAAGAAGAGAAAAAATGGTCCTTTAGTGCTTCTGCATTATACCCCAGACTTATTGGTCACAGCCATCATGATTATAGTGATCAAGATCCATTTCATATATTTGAATGATAAGATAGACTATACCCAGTGGTTCAACAATTTATCCAACATAAACCTTGACAATGATAAATTCGAGTTCCTAAACAAATTCGACAACGAGTCAATCTATAATCTTGTCAATTGGAGTGAAGCTAAAATCAATAATTACTGCAATTATTTGAACAATCTTGAAACAAAGCACCAGGTAAAATTAAGAGGAGATAATTTTCAGACCAACATTATGACAAAGAGACTCATGCTGATATTTACGCCCGACGAGTCATTGGTGCTGGACCAGTATCCTATAGTAGAAGAGTCAAATCTCAATCCGTTTTTAAAAAGCTATGTCAGGAATAATTTGGGGAAACCTTCGAAACGAGACATTCATATAATTGAGGACCTTTTATTCCAAAAGTTTGCCAAGATCTTGATGGTACCGGTGGCACAGATGTATGCACATTATAAGGAAGCAGAGGAGCTTATATACCAGGCGGTATCAGAGAAGAAGTAGAGTACCAAGAGAATAAATCGCGGTTGTATTTTTTAGATAAATGAATAATGAATGAAGACACACATATGGAGGAAGAGGTGGTACCAGATGCGACAAAACCCGATGATGCAGTAGTGGATGAGGCAGTAGATGAAGTAGTGCCAGATGACAAGGCTGTACCAGATATGGTAGTACTAGATGGGATAGAACCAGATGCCATAGAACCAGATGCCATAGAACCAGATGCGATAGAACCAGATGCGATAGAACCAGATGCGATAGAACCAGATGAGGCTGTACCAGATGCCATAGAACCAGATGGTGTCGTGCCAGACGTGGAAGGAAATAACTCCCTCCTGCAAGGCGAAGATGCATCAGAAGGGCCAGTATCTAAACACCCCCTCGAGCCATACACAGTATTTGATCCAGAGCAGATACGACTCGCCAGTCAGACACGACGGGTCCCCGGAAAATTGATCGATAAGCTTTGGGAACCTTTGGATGTCAGAACCGAAAGAGATTTCGATAAAATTATCGATATATCTATCAATAAATCCACTGAACGATATGGACGAAACCCTCCTGGTGAAGGCGATACAACTGTGTCACCAAAAATGGAAGAGGCCAACGAGTTGCTAACCCATACATGGGCTTCACACGAAAATTCCAAGTCTTTCAAATCTAGATTAAAAGTGACCAAATTACCGTTGAAGAAAAGCATGCATAACACCACCCCACAAAGTGATGAAAATACCCATATATTGAACTACGATATTCTAAATCTCCGCAAGAATTTCTTGGAAACTCACCTCCTGGCCGAATTGAAACAGTTGACAGAGTTAAAAAGGACGTATAATAAGATCAAAGTTAACTATGACTCGGACGTGAAATATTTGAATGATTTTAGAAAATCGGTTGATACCAACAAGCATAAAATGTCGCAGGACATTCAGGGTAAAAGTTCGGAGTTCTTACCAAGTAAAAGGAAACTTAATGGTGATATCGTGGAAAAGCTGCTTAACTTCCGATTTGATGAGAATGACGATGACGAAAGACTCAAACACTTGTTAAATAGTGTAAACGATAACCTTGAAAAGTTGGCCAAACACTCGAAACCATTGTTGGAATTTAATGAACGGCTCCAGCGGTTTCAGGGCGACTTGGACATGTTGTGATCTAACCAACATATATGTAAAAAATAGAGACCAAATATTGCTCATGCAGAGCGGAGACACTTGTCGCCGGCAGATTTTTCTTCAGGGATTTGGTACCGACTTCAGCCACTGCATCTTGAGACTGTGCAGTTTCTTTAGTCTCTTCTTTAGTCTCCTCTTTAGTCTCCTCTTTAGTCTCTTCGTTAGTCTCTTTAGTCTCTTTAGTCTCTTCGTTAGTCTCTTCGTTAGTCTCTCCTTCTTTAGTCCCTTTCATCTGCTCCGTCTTTTCTGCCTCTCTCTTTACTACATTCACCGTTATGAGTCCGTCCTTCTCCAGCTCCCACGCAGCAGTAAGCTTGGACCTCACACCCAAGTCCACATTAGTATCTCCAAGAGTTATACTTGTAATGTGCACAATAAACTTGTGTTTTGAGGACTTTTTGGCGATCTCCTGCAATAAGGCTGTACCCAATGTATTCACATCCTTCAAATCCGCCAATAGCTTTTTGGTGATTTCCTCCACTTCTGCAGCTTGGATTGGCGTTTCTGTGGACGTAAGGTCTGTTATACTGGCAATCTCAAACACCATGTTGAGAATTGTTATACGCGGTCGCGGTCGCGGTCTTGATCACCACAAGAAAAATCTACTCGGTACAAGCAGTGCTAATGAACTATTTCAGACGGTCCAAGGAACCAGACACTGACGAGGGTGGTGATACAAGCAAAAGTCCCGACGCAGAATCTTTGAGCTCGAGGGCTACTACTGTGTCTGGGTCGCAAAAAAATGGGTCTCTTGCCTCGTCTAAAGAAGCCTCCAAATACACGAAGTGCCATACTCCCTTTAACACTCCTGTCAACGCCATTAAAGAGCCCAAACAGGAGCTAACTCAAGAGGAACAGCTGAAGTATGACGCGGTGTTGGCTCATTTCACCGAATATATCAAAAAAGACATTCCTGTTAGTGATAGAGTTGGCGCCCAGACCCATGCCATATTACCAGAAGAGAAAGCGTGGTTAACCAAAGAGTGCTTTTTGAGATACTTGAGGGCCACCAAGTGGAAAACAGATGCTGCTATCAAACGAATTGAAGACACGATTGTTTGGAGAAGAACTTTCGGTGTAGTGTACATTCCAGAGGTTACGGACCCAGAAAAGAGAATCACCCAAGAGTTGGTGGAAGTGGAGAATGAAACCGGGAAGAACCTTATGATAGGTTACGATAATGATAACAGACCGTGCCTATACTTGAGAAATGGATACCAAAATACCAGTGCTTCAATAAGGCAAGTTCAACACTTGGTATTTATGTTGGAAAGAATTATCCATTTCATGCCACCAGGACAAGACACTTTGGCATTGATGACAGATTTCAAAGCAGCCCCTGAAAACTTACATTTGTCTGCCAAATTTCCTTCAATTTCGATTTCTAAGCAAGTTTTGCATATTCTCCAGCATCATTACCCAGAAAGATTAGGTAGAGGATTATTTACTAATATTCCATGGATTGGTTACACGTTTTTCAAATTGGTGGGCCCTTTTATTGATCCCTATACCAGACTGAAGACTATCTATGATCAGCCATTTGAGAACTTTGTGCCCAAAGAACAATTGGACAAAGAGTTTAATGGACTTCTTGATTTCGAATATATTCATGATGTATATTGGCCAGAAATGAACAGAATGGCTGATAGAAAGTTGAAGAACTATCTTGACAACTTCCACAAGTTAGGAGGTGAGATTGGTTTGAGTGAGTTCCATTTGAGGTCTGGGTTTGATAAGGAGGAAGAAGTTGCATGATCATTTTTGGAAGTTATATATAAAGCAGGTTTTTCCTTGATGCATTCTTCAGTTTTGTATGGTTACGACTCTGGCTGGAAACCTAGCTCGAACCAGGGTGCCAATGGCGATAAGTAATGTGCTGCAAATTAAATAGAGTTACATTTACCAATTCTTACAAGCGATCATTCAGTTTTGTTTTGTTGTGTACAAATCACATTTCTCTTAGTCATCTCCCTGCCTGTACAATTGCGTCCTGATGATTTCCCTGTTCTTTGTCCCATCTCTGCCTGTATCTTTGTTGTCCTGCCTTGCATATTTAACCTCTGTCGCATCGATAAATTTTTTCACCATGTCCGTTATAACAATCATTTCACACACTCCGAACTTGCGGGAGGAAACAACAGCAGCCGTGCAACAAGGTCTCACGGATGCTGGTGTGGTTTTCACGTCCAAGAAAACACTCTCTCCAAGAGCCTCCGACTTGTACTGCACTGTCAATGACTTTGCGACAATTGACTCTTTCATAAAACACAACTACACCAAAGAAAAGGGGATAGATGTCATTCTCCAGTCCACTGAAAACAGAAAAAACAAGAGGTTGTTCATCTTTGACATGGACTCCACCCTAATCTACCAAGAGGTGATTGAATTGATCGCTGCTTATGCCAATATCGAAGACAAAGTGGCAGAAATCACTGAACGAGCCATGAATGGAGAAATCGATTTTACTGAGTCCTTAAAACAGAGAGTGTTGCTACTTAAAGGCATCAACTCCACGTCTATCTGGGAAGAATTGAAACACAAGATCGTCATCACTCAGGGAGTGGCGGAGTTATGTAAGGTTTTAAAGAAAACCGGGTGTGTAATGGGAGTATGTTCTGGAGGCTTTATTCAATTGGCAGAACATGTAAAGGGGGTGTTGGGACTTGATTACGCGTATGCCAATGTGTTGGGGGTTGACGAAAACAACATTCTTGATGGCACGGTCGTGGGACAAACGGTAAATGCTGAGATGAAGGCCCAACTTCTTGTTGAAATTGCAGCAAAGCATAACATTGATACTGCATATGCAGTTGCAGTGGGGGATGGGGCCAACGACTTGAAGATGATGGAGGTGGCCGGGTTTGGTATCGCTTGGAACGCTAAGCCAAAAGTACAGGAGTTAGCTCCTGCACGGTTGAACACGGAGAGTATGAGAGATATTCTTTACATTATGGGATATACAGAGGAAGAAATTGAGGGGTTTAGATAGCGACTAGAAGCAGGACATTAGAGTAGGCAGCAGAGTGCAATGAAGGAAGATTACAAAAATATAGAAGCAGATAGAAACAAGAAAGACTATAAATAATAATAGCAAATTGATGCACTAGACAAAAGATACTACTCTGGCCCTCACAACGCCCATTATCCCGTTGAACAAAAGTAACTCATCCCCCTCTTGCACTTCATCCACCTGTAGCTCCCCTTCAGCTATGTAATCTTTCATTAGTAAAAAGTGCCGAGTGACCCCACAAAGACATCCACTTTTCAAGGTTGGAGTCACCCACTGGTCTCCCTTTCGTATAGCCACATTGGTAATTGACCCTTCCATAAGCTTGCCCTGTTCGTTCGCCAACAAAACTTCTTCTTTTCCGGGTCTTTTTTGGGGTAAACACCGGTTTCTGGCTTGTGTATAATGAGGTCGATGAGTTGTCTTAAAGGAGGTGAAGGGTGATGCCACAATGCTATTGGTGTCCACATACACGTCCCAAATATCGTTTGTGCTATCAGAATCATCCTTCAATCCCTCCAAAAGGTTGTCAATTGGCGCTGTTTCATGGAGTTCTACCGTAGCTTCGCCCGTAGTGGCCACAAGAAGTCTGATCTTTAATGGCTGATTTACCGGCACAGCGCTGGTTTTTATGGTATCCTTGAGTGTCTGGAACAATTCCTTAACGTTGAAATCAAGGGTGTCATTTTCATCAAGATGAAAGAAGTCGGCGGTGTACTGAAGTCGGGATACATGCTCTGGTAATAGAAAGAAATTATCAATTGTGATATTGTCTGCGGTCGTAGGAGGAGTGGCTGATAACTTTGGATCGTATCGGATGGTGGAAAGAACACTAAAGGCCAGCAAATGGGGAGTGGTGTAGTATTTGTTGTATAGTTCCTTGGCTATTGTGTGGAAATCTGAATCGCCAGGGGACATTGATATATATATATAGAATAAAATTATGGCGCACCAAAAGAGGCATCCTAAGAGGCACCAGAACAGGCATATATGTGCACTTTCCAGATCTGCATTCATTATACAATTCTTACCCGGACATCAGCTCTTTCACCTCCAATACCCTCAGCTCTTACCCCAGCTAATACGGCCTGAACCTCTTTTTCTCTCTCATACTCCGAATCTTTTCTTGATCTGCTTTGAACTTACGCAACAACTCGTTCATCTCTTCCTTCTTCCGTTCTCTCATCTGAAACCTATAGAAGTCCTCCTTTTCCTTTTTCTTCATCCGAGACTTGGCTTTTTCCGTCTCTATCTTTGCAGCTGCTAATCTCTGCTGTCCCATTATACCAGCCTTGGTTTTCCTTTGTGGACCCACTACTAGCGTAAATCCGTCTTCATCCACCAACTCCCTTTGTGATTTTAGCCCTTCCATCGAAACTTTTTCCGCCTGATCGAAATCGATAAGGGCTTCGTTGACGTCTTGCGCCAAAACTTCTATATCCAAGATTTTTGAGTGGAACTGCTTCATAAAATAACTGGTACCAAAAGAGTCGGGACTCAACGGCCATTCCACCTTCTTCCCAGTACTGCACAACTTCTTCAAGCTTTTTGTGGCCAACTGGAACGCCAGTTTATCTACAAAAGTCACAATCCCACAGTTTTTGGGTAATTTACCACTGGCTTCATCGATGTCTGACTTGATGTCAAGATCGCTTGTAAGTTTCAGCAAATCGAGATATGCATCCTCCACTGAATCGGTAAGATAACTGGCGGTATATGATTGTATTGTGGATCCTAAAGCCACTGTTTGAAAGAACTTTCTCATGACTTGGATATTGGTGGATATGGGAAGATTGCAGAAGAAGATGGCTCGGTCATCGCCGTCTCCCGTTTTCATTTCGTGCTTTTTGAACATGAGATGGTGTGTTGATGAACATCCTGGTATCCCCAATGGGATGATCTTATACCCTTTAATCTCGGTCACTGGCATATTAGATTGATTCTCTTCTCATCTACAAATTTTTTTCATGCGACATCCGAGACATTTATAGGTTGCAATTACATAAAGGAAATACCTGCTTTGGTTTGATTGAATGGGTATGGTGGACCATGATAAAATACCGACACAATTTGATTATTATGAGAGTTGATGTACATTCGGCCATATTTTTCGTAACATTAGTGTTATCTACAAATCATAACAGTGGCAGCCGTAAAAGCCGTTTCTCTTTCTAACTAATGTTCTTTTCTTCCTAATTCCCCCCTAAATCTCTCTGTTATTGTCCCCTAGATCTCTCCTTTACTCTCCCTTGTTGTCCTCTCCTCATTCTGTCCTTATTCTCTCCTCATGCTGTCCTTATTCTGTCCCTCATTCTTTTCTGCCCTCTGCTGCCTTCTCTACATCTCTCATTTTTGAGACTGAAAAAATTTAATCTGAAAGTCGTCAAAATGGACAAGGAAACGTTACTTAAAGCGTTGGAAGGCACATTAGATGCCAGAAACTTCCAGTTACGGAAGGAGAGCGAGCAACAATTGAAAGTTTTTGAGCAACAACCAGGATTCACTGCATACTTACTTGATTTGTCTTGTGATATCACTGCTCCTCCAGGTGTACAAATTGGAGCTGCCATTCTTTTCAAAAACAGAATCAGTAGTTATTGGATTGTTAATGATGATCGGCTTGCTGCATTTTCCATCAAGGAAGACGAAAAACCCATCATAAAGACCAAATTGGTGGAAACGTTGGTGAAATCCAATAAAAACTCCAGAGTAAAAAGTCAATTGGCTACCGCCATTCACACCATTGTAAACACCGAAAAGTGGGAAGATTTAAACGGAGTAATCAAAGCGTTGTTGACTTCTGGAAATGCGGATCAACTTCACTCAGGTTTGATCATTTTGTATCAATATACCAGAGCTTATAGGTGGTCCAGTTTTGACACCACCAATCCCATCTTGGAAGATATAACCACAGAATTGTTTCCTACCTTGGAGTCATTGATGGACAACTTATTGGAGGATGACTCTCCTTTCAGTGGCGAGATGTTATACCTCATTGTCAAAATCTTTAAATTCACCACTTATTCTGTGTTGCCCACATATATTCAAGACCACAATAACCTTGGGAAGTGGTGTAAGTATCAGATCGTGTTGATCAACAAACCATTTCCAGATTACGTAATGAAAGAAGACGTTGAAGAAAGAGCTACGCTACCAAGAGTTAAAGCGGTCAAATGGTGCTTTGGGAACTTACACAGGTTGTTAAGTCGTCATGGTGGTGGATTTAGTACCAGAGATAAAGAAAAAAACCCATTTGCTAAATTCTTCTTGTCTACATTTGTACCAGAGATTTTACAAGTGTACTGGAGCATTATTGAACGGTGGTCTACCAAAAGTATTTGGTTGAGTGAAAGATCTTTGTATTACACCATTTCCTTCTTGGAGCAATTGGTGGAAAATGATGCATGGAACTTAATTAGTGGGGAAATAGAAGCTATCATCAAACACATTCTATTACCCAATTTGAATGCCACGGATGAAACCGTTGAATTGTATGAAGATGATCCTGAAGAATATGTCAGAAGATTTTTCGATATCAACAGAGATAATAATACTAGTGATGTGGCCTCAATCAGTTTTATTTACAGATTATCGTCCAAGAAGTTCGATGAAACTATCACATTGCTCCTTTCAATCGTTAATGAAGTGTTTGAAAAAAGAAGAAGCAACCGTGACGATTTGGAAATTGCAAAACAAGTTGAAGGAGCTCTTCGGGTCTTGGCAACTATATCCTATAAATTGGACAAAAAGTCGTCTCCTGTCAAGGGACAAATCGACCAAATGCTTCACACCTATGTATACCCTGAATTATCGGAGGAAACTATTCTCAAAACTCCTTTTTTGACTGCTAGAGCCTGTGACACTTTGGCCATGTTTATGTACACCTACAAAGATACAAATATCTTACAGGATATCTTTGGAGGCGTGATCAATTGTTTTCAAAAGCAGGACCATTTACCTATCAGATTGACTGCCGTTGACGCTTTGCGGACTCTAGTTGACAACGATGCTGTTGCAGAACATATTGCACCACAAGTGCCTCAATTAATGGGTAATTTGATTGAAATGACTAAAACCTTTGAAAGTGACACTTTAACCAGCGTCATGGAATCATTTGTGGAAAAGTTTGCATCGAGTCTTGAACCTTATGCCTGTGATTTGGCTGCAAGGTTGTCGGAACAATTCTTGAGGACTGCTCATGAATTATTGTCTATGCAATCCAACAGTGAGAATGGAAGTGTTGATGTTGACAAAGAATATCAGGCTTCCGGTATAATAAACACAATAACCACATTGGTAGTAGCAATGGATTCCTCGCCTACTGTTTGTTCCCAATTGGAAACTATCTTGAAAGAAATGTGCATATTTGTCATCCAGAATGCTCAAATTACGTTCTTACCGGAAACCCTTGAAATAATGGAAAGTTTGATCATCAGTACTGAACAAGCATCTCCAATAACCTGGGAAATTTATCAGGTTTGTACTGAGTCGTTTGATACCTATGCACTCGAATTCTTTGATAATTTCATTAGCTATTTCGATGCTATCATCTACTATGGGTTCACTACTCAGGATATCACCATTGACAATCCCCAACTTCAAGCTTTATTGAACATCTGTTTCACAGTTTTACGTAGTGAGGTAGTTGAACCAATGTTTGCTCATTCAGCTTTCGAGTTGATAGAATTTATTGTGCTTGCTTTGAAGGACAGGTTCAAACCATTCTCCGCCAGATTCCTCACAGAGGTATTTGAAATCTTTAAGAATTTAAAGGATCAAGATGCATTTGATGGATATATGTTACATCATTTATCCATTGTCAGAATCATATTTGCTGTCAGTTATGTGGATCCTCCCACCACAATCGAATTTTTAAACCGTAATCAATTCGCTATTGATTTTTTTAAATTATGGATCGAGCATAGTGAAGATTTCCAGAGTGTCTACGGTTGCAAATTACAAATTTTGGCGTGCTTATCGTTTCTTGCAGATGGAGATTTATCTCAGATTTACGACCAGGATCTAATTGGCGAGATTACTGATCTTATGGTGTCCAACTTGGAAATGTTACCTCATGCCATCAAAACCAGACAAGAAATTCAGTCCAAAGATTATGGAGTCAAACAGTTTTTGACGGATGATGACGATGATGAGTTCAACGGAGAGTTTTTGGCCGATGAATACGATGCCGAGGCGGAATTGGAAGCCATGAAGAGGACACCAATCGATAATATCAATGTGTATGCAGTTTTTGTCGATAAGATGCAAATATTGCAACAACAGAAGCCACAATCGTACCAAGAAGTTGCTAGCAGATTCAGTGATGACCAAAAAAAAGTGGTTTCACAGGTATTTGACACGGTGGAGAAGATACGTACCCAGCAATAGACTTTCTATTCCATAGACCTTCTCCACAAAATACGTCACAAGTGTGTAGTAAATCATAAAATCATACCGCGAAATTAATATCTGATGGCAACTTCATGCAATTACTTATCACATCCTTTTTACTACTGATATTTTTTTGTAACATTTTGTGATTGCTTATATGTTTTCGGGTTTCGGATCAGGCATGTTTGGAGGGGCTTCGTTCGCCCCCATGAATACCAAGTTTGAAGACTATTTTAGGTGTTATCCTGTTTCCATGATGTCAGATAGTATTCGAAAAGATGACGCCAATTATGGTGGAAAAATCTTTTTGCCTCCTTCAGCTTTGAATAAACTAACCATGTTGCACATACGGTACCCCATGTTATTTGAATTGTTGAATGAAACTAACCAAATAAAGACCCACAGTGGTGTATTGGAATTTGTGGCAGAAGAAGGACGATGCTATATTCCTCAATGGATGATGCACACACTCGAGATTCAACCGGGACAGTTGATTCAGATATCGAATTGTGATTTACCATTGGGAAGGTTTGTTAAGATCGAGCCCCAATCCGTGGACTTTCTTGAAATATCCGATCCTAAAGCAGTGCTAGAGAATGTGTTGAGAAAGTTTTCCACTTTAACGGTGGACGATATCATAGAAATCAACTATAATGATACAATTTACGGAATAAAGGTGTTGGAGGCCAAACCTGAATCCCAGTCCAAAGGGATTTGTGTGGTCGAAACCGATTTGGAAACTGACTTTGCTCCCCCAGTTGGATACGTGGAACCTGAATATCAACCCAAATCACAAGCTCCCACAGCTAACCCTATTACCCCTGCGTCTGTGAATAAGGGAGCCGGTGCTGCCACCATGGCCAAATCTTTAAACTTCGCTAATCTTGCCAGTAGTTCTACCAACAACACTTTTTCGGGATCAGGTCAAAAACTTTCAGGAAAAGCAGTGGAACAGAAACCGGTGTCATTGAATGTGGAAGACTTAGATCCCGATGCACCTCCAGCCCCATTTCCAATCCCAGCCAACCAGCTCTTTTTTGGGTTCCCAGTGGTATTACCCACTCCAGAAAATACTGATGAAGAAGCAGAAGAAAGCAAAGAAAAGGCATTTTCGGGACAAGGTCAATCTCTTAGGCAGAGCAAAAAGAGAAAAGATAAAACAACGCTGCATACCCCTTTGAAAAACCATTCAAGAAGTCCAGACTACATAGAAATTGATTAATTATGTTTATAGGTCTATTACTCGGTAGTGGAAGGAATAAAAACATCATTATCTTGTTCCATGGCCCTCTTGGTATGGTACACAATGTCAGTGGATTCCCAAGGATAGGCAATCCAGGTATCCGGAACTGTTCTAGCAGCAAAGTAGTTACCAGTTTTCATAATTTCATCAGGTAAATCAGCTCTCTTGGGCTTTTGTTTGTCATGTAACACAAAAATTCCAAACTTGGTATCCTTTACATTTGCACCCTTAGCTTTAGCCTGTTCTTCCACATCTTTTTTCAATTCAGAAACGGCATAATGTAAAGTGGTTCTAGTATCATCCACCTCGTCAATAACTAACACATTCTTACCCACTAAATCGACTTTAGATTGATTATAATCAATCCATTGAGTTCTAACCACCTTAGTACCAATATTCTCAGCATTACTTCCAAAAGTGTCAATATCTTCATACAAAGACAAAATAATGGCCATAATTCTAACATTTGGCTGACCTGGTTCTTTCAAGAAAGATCTTAACATCCGGGCAGGAATAAACCCACCACCACCAATGGCGATGATC
The DNA here is from genome assembly GCA_030572515.1 of Yamadazyma trypodendri. Lineage (NCBI taxonomy): Eukaryota > Fungi > Ascomycota > Pichiomycetes > Serinales > Debaryomycetaceae > Yamadazyma > Yamadazyma trypodendri. The sequence continues at coordinate 27,808 of JAJMAI010000002.1, read as the reverse complement.
AAATCAGGTTTAAATTGTTTGATTTTGTCAGCACTTTCCTGACATAACTGGTGCACATTATTGTACGAGATGTACATCTTTGTTTGCTCAACCTCTTGTGGGTCCATGTTGGCTCGATTATTTGAAAGTATAGGGGATTTGGTAACCCAAGAGAAAAAAAAAAGTTTGAATCGGATTTTGGCTTGTATTTATCTGAGTTGAGAAGACCTGAGAAAACGGTTTTCCGAGGGACTTGATGAATTTGGCCATGAAAACGACTGGTTTATTTAGAGGTATATAGGAGTTAGGGAGTCAAGAAAAGAAGGGGAGAGTTGTGTGATGGACCGGAATACAGTGATGGTGTTAGCTCTATACTAAATAGACGTGAACATATTTTATTTAGTGTGTCTATTTCATCACATTAAACGGTTCCGCGGAGCAATACTTAACCATATCTACAGGTGTCCCACGGACCCCTTTTATATTTTGGCTGATAAGGTCCCCCGGTATGGGTAAAGCCGAATACGCTCACGTACATTCTCACGTGGCGTAACAAAAAAAGATGTTTAAAAAAACTTTTGCAACTTTCACTGATTATTATTATACTTGGTCAATATAAAAGTCGAAATAGTTTTAGTTGCAATATTTTAGTTTTTTATTTTTTTTATTTTGACGTCAATTGCTAACACCATATCAGCAGTTTCCACCAGCAGCCAAGCGTAGAACCGAACAATGGGAAAAACCCCTAACCTTAAGCACTGATCATGAACACTAATCACAAATCGCGGCTCTAGAAATTACTGCAATTGTCGCGAAATTTCCATCAAAAGGACAGGTATCCACTAGTTTCTTTCACTGCTGTAAAATGAAGTTCAATTTGTTTGTTACAATATGTTTGTGCACTACATCACTAGCCGCCATATTGGGTATTGACTACGGTCAACAATTCACAAAAGCAGTAATGCTTGCGCCAGGTGTCCAGTTTGAAATTCTTTTGACAGAAGAAGCCAGAAGAAAAGATTTATCCGGGGTGTCCATTAGACCAAGTAGGGCAGATGAGATCGAGAGAATATATGGATCGGCTGCACAATCTTTGTGCACGCGGTTTCCCCACCACTGTATCACTGGAGTCAAGCCTTTGTTGGGTAGATCACTCCATGACAGAGAAGTTCGTGATTACCTTACAACTCACTTTGGCCTCAAGATTGTCGAGGACAAAGACAGGGCCAATGCCATCAAGTTTGATTTGGGATTGAAAAACCAGTCTTTTGTTTTCTCACCCGAAGAGATCTTGGCTATGAGCTTGAAAGATATAAAAAAGAGAGCATTACGCCATTTAGAAGAGAACCCCAATGCCAAAAGTATCGTTGACGATGTTGCAATTTCCATTCCCCCCTTTGCTACTCAAGAAAAGAGACAGGCATACCTTGATGCCTTGGAAATTGCCGGGTTCACCAATATTTTGGGTCTTGTGGATGAAGGTACGGCTGTAGCAGTTAACGTTATTTCCAACAAAAAATTTGAACTGGCTGACTACACCGGAGTCAAAACCTACGGCATGATTTACGACATGGGTGCTGAATCCACCAAGGCTACCTTGTATTCTATTACCCCTTTCAAGAATTTGACCACGGTGTTAGAGTTGGAAAATATCGGTTATGATGAGACTTTTGGAGGTGCTGCTTTGACTCAAAGTATTTATACCATTTTGATTGAAAAGTTAGCTAGTGCGTTTGGACATGACGAGAACTTGGAACTCCCACCAAGAGCTGCTGCTAGATTATTAGAAGCCGCTGAAAAAGCAAAAACTATTCTTTCGGCTAATAGCGACTATCACGTAAGCATTGAATCTATCTTGGATGATAAGGATTTCAAAGCTGTAATTACTAGAGAAGAATTTGAGGACATCAATATGGATCAAATGGCAAGAATCACAAAGCCAATTGCTGATGCCTTGAATGGGGCAGGATTATCATTGACTGATATTCAATCTGTAACTTTAACTGGAGGATCTACTAGGGTTCCATTTGTGCAAAAACACTTGCACATGATGATAGGGGAGGATAAAATCTCCAAGACTGTGAACGCCGATGAGAGTTGTGCCCTTGGAGTTACGTTGAAAGCATTTAAACTGAAGACTCGATTTGGCATTGCCGAAAAAGATTTTAGGATCCTTGAAAAATCTTACCATAACTATGAAGTCATCGTTAATGATAAAGAGACATTGATCTTCGAAAAAGGAACAACTGCTGGGAGTACCAAGAGATTGAGTTTGGGTGATATCACTGACGACTTGACGATTCAATTGTTTGAGGATGGCAGATTTTTTAAGACGTACAACGTCGAAAAGGTCACTGAAAAAACTTCTTCTCTTACATGTAATGATGACAAGGTTTATACCAAGGAAATATTCGCCACGTTTGAGTTCGATTCCAACAAGATGTTTAACTTGAAGAAGTTGGAAGCTGTGTGTGTCAAAACAGGAAAGGAAGGATTCTTTAAGAAGCTTTTGAATGGTGATGATGCGGAAGGAGAAGTTGAAGAAGACACTGTGGAAACTGAGAGTGAAAACACCAGTGAATCTATCAACACGGATAATTCCACTGCGTCTGCGTCTGCATCTGCTAGAGCTTCTAAGAAGGTACTTAGACCCGTATCTATCAGTATCCCAAGAGCTCAGTACCCAGGTCTCAAGCCTATGTCCAAGCCTTTGAAGGAAAGAGTGGTTGATAAATTAAACTATCTCGACTCTAGAGATGCGTTCAAAATTAATTTGGATAATACCAAAAACAAGTTGGAGGCAACTTGTTATGAGTTACGTAATCTTGTTGACGACAAGGAATCCGAGATCGAAGATCAACTTAATGTCGACGACTTGAGGACTAAGATTAGTGACACCATAGATTGGCTTGAGTTTGATAGTGACGATGCCTCGATCACTGATTTTGAACAGAAAATCAAACAACTTACTATCAGAAAGGATGAGATCAATAATATCATGAAGATGGCAACAACTGATTTGTCAATTGAGGGATTGACTAAGTTATACGAAGATGGTACATCAATCATGATGAATATCCAAACCAAGATGTTGGAATTTGGTAGCCAAATCAGTGAAGTTAGGCAAAAATACGATGAAGCTGGTTTCGATTTCGACAAAGAAAACGACAGAATCAAAGTCCAGTTGTTGAGTAAAGGTGACGATAAAATATTAAGCTTGGATAGAACTTTGGCCAAGTACAAAGAATTGTTGACAGATTTGGGAGAAGTCACCCAACTTAATGGAGAGTACTTCAACAATATCAGAAAAGAAGAGCTTTTCGAGAAGTACGAAGCCATTACAGAGAGTATAGTGGACATGTTATCGGATATACTTCTTTTAGATGAGTCTCATCAGGGCAGAATCAATTTGTTCAATGACAAATATGAAAAGTTGAAGGCAAGAAAAGAGCAGAAGGAATTCAGGGAGAAGCTCAAACAAGAGAAGGCCCGAGCCGAGAAGGAAGCCCAAGAAGAGAAAGAAGAACAAGACCAGGAGGAACAGCAACAACAAGAGCACCAAAGACAAGATCAACAACAAGAAGAAACTGCATCAGAATCACAGGACCAACCCGTTTCTTCACAAACAGAAAAGGAGTCTTCCGACGAACCCGAAATCGAACACGACGAGTTATAAGTAGTGTACTAGACACAAAGACCACTTATTTATTCATTACAATCTCTCAACCCTAATCTCATCGATTTTATCTTCGCAGAAAAAGATTAACAACACAATAATGAGTGATGGTATGTATTACCCACACAATATCTTTTGAACGATACTAACGAACGACAGAAAGCCCATACGGCAATGGCCGCAGAGGTAAAAGTAATAATGACTTCGGAGCCTACTCTGCTAGAAGGGACCGAGATGATCCCCTGGGAGGTTACCCGACATTGAACGAAAGAAAGAGACAGAGAGACTACGATCCTGCCACGTCTAGAAGAGGTAATGGCAATGAAAACTACAGCGGAAATGAAAGGGGAATGTCGGGCGGTGACCAATATGGAGGATATGGTGGATATAAAGCCAATGATAATAGGAATAATTCTGTTCCTAGTGGTCCTCAGTACCCATACAATAATAGGCCCTCAGGTGCTAACCAGATGCCTCTGGTCACAGATTCGAGATTTCCTGGCTCGCTGCTGACTCCCCAAGGTAATCAGGGTGCTTATGTGGAGGGTTATAGCTCGTACCGGGCTAGAAATGAGAGACTGCCACAGGCGTACGATAAACAACCGTATCAGTATGACAAACAGCAGTACGACAAACAACTGTACGACAAACAGACATACGATAAACCGCCATACGATAAACAGTCATACGACAGACAACGGTACGACAAACAACCATACCAGCCATATGATAGACTGAGGAACAGAGGGTACGAAAATAGAGGGTACGAAAACAGAGGATATGAAAACAGAGGATATGAAAACAGAGGATATGAAAACAGAGGATACGAAAACAGAGGATATGAAAACAGAGGATATGAAAACAGAGGATATGAAAACAGAGGATTTGAAAGAGGGTACGAAAACCACTCCGATAACAGCTACAGCAACCGAAGACAAGCCCCCAACGAAGACAAAGATGTCAAGGATGCACCAGAAGCCCAGGACACTCAGAGTGTCCCAGAAAGAACTGCCTACTACACAGCCAAGCTCGAAGAATTAAAAGATTCAATTGCCTTGGAAGATATCACGGGAATCGACAGCAAATGGGGAGTAAAACCTAAGGGGTTCGAAAAAGTAACAGCCCAGAGAGCAAAGTTGTCAGGTTTATTCCCTTTGCCTGGATATCCACGACCTGTTGACCTTACTAAGCTTGAAGGTATCGTCAAAAATGGCACCATCAATGGCAGTATTTTACTTCCTGCATCCAAAATAGACCCCAATGACTCCAAGGTGGCTAAGGTTCTTGTGATCTCAGGTATCAACTTTGACAATGTCGACTACTTGAAAGTAACAGAACAGATCAATAAACTTTTAATCTCGATTGATCTTCCACAGATTCACAAAGAACAAAATATCGAAAATAAGTGGAAAACAAGAGACAATCAAAGTTTGATGATTGAATTCATAAACAACAGTGTGGCCACAGTATGTCTTTGTTTCAACGGAAACAGAATTAGTATAGATGGTGTCCCACTTCAAATGACCATTCAAAGACCTAACGACTATATTGCCCAAGGGTACATAACCGACGACCACGAGAATAACGATCCGGTGGCAGACAATGCCTACAAAGTGGTATATTTCGTGGCCCCGGAGTATGAGGAGGACCAAGTGAAAGAGGCCATCAGTCTGGTCGCACCGTTCCAGAGTATCCAATTCTTGAAAGATATAAACACAAAAGAATCGTTAGGTATAGTATTTGTCAACTACAGGGTCACAAGCTATTCCCCCGATATAGCCATCAAAGAGATTCAAGAATTTCTTTCCCAAACGGTGACATCTTCACCAATGTTTAAGCAAGGAAAGTTTGCATGTCTTGTTCCAAACTTAACCAGTATTCAAGAACGGCCATGTACCATGAAAAGTCTTCAAAAGTTTGTCAAAAACTTGGATATCTCAACTACCATTGCAGATCCCGGGTCAGATGTGGTTAAGGATGTTGTCAGGGATAACAAGAAACTGAACGTTATACAACTCATTAATGCTGTTACATCTAAAGATCTAATCGACGACGAAAACTACAATTTTATTGTACAAGACATTCGGCGAGAAGTGGACAAATTTGGACAAGTTTTGACCATAAAAGTCCCCAGACCGGCCAATGACTTTACACCTGGGTTGACCCAATTCGTGCAGCCAGGAGTAGGGAAGATTTTTGTGGAATTTGCCAATGAAACTGTAGCTTTCGATGCTATCATGGGTATATCGGGTAGATCATATAATGATCGTACTGTGATCTGTTCTTTTTACGACCCCGATGAATTCAAGAAAACCATTTCACTAGGTAAGTAGTACATTTACAGAAACCCTGTCTAGGTAAGTAGTTATTAGATGCTATTAATGGTGTAAAAACTTTTTGAGTTGTTGAGGTACTTTCAGGTCGTACCCGTGACGACAGATCAAGTCGTATAACTCTTTTGGAAGCTCAGGCACGAAACTTAAACTCAATTTAATGATTTCGTTCTCTTCAATCATGGGAAATTTTCTTAGTAGCTCCATTGGTTGTGGAGAAGCCAAAAGACTGGATCTATTGTTGATCAACTGCGCCACAATGAAAAGGATATTCATGTGGGGACCGTATGCAAATAAAAAGTCCCACAACTTCAAAACTGATTGTAATGGAGGAGTACAGGCACATAAAGTCAACACGGAAGGAAAAGCATAAATTTCAGCCTTTAAGAACTTGGACTCAAAGTAGTCACTAAGAGCAGGGTCAATGATGTTTAGTACCACGTCCACTAAAGACAAGCCTGTGTGGACCCCCTCTAGATTGGGCGTCACGTATAATGGGATTTGTTTTGTCACAAGATGATGAAGTATAGCAAACGCTTGTGGTTCTGATTTCTGACACGTATAAGCTATTGGGGCCAATAGCACATTCAATCCCTGAACGTACCCCGAGGCCAAGCCTGACGTTATGGCTAAAGCAGATAATATTCTGATTAAAGATGGTTCCAGCACCTTCAGGTGGAAATTCTTATCATGCATTAGTGTTCGGAACGTATCGTTTGTGATTTTTTGATGGATTTCGGGAGAGAGGTGTGCTGAAGCCTCAGAAACAAGTGACACATAGTTTTTGGTGGGAAATACTGGTACCCGGCAAAGTATACTCCATACGTTCTGTCTATATGGACACAGATCATAACCGGGGGGAATAGATAAGCCTTCAATTAAAACCATATACCGCAACTGGGAGAGACTGTTATCTAGGAAGATCTGCGGGGACGATAGGAACTGCTCAATGGGGTCTTTTTTGCGGCCTCTGACATTGTGAGCCACTTCCATTCCCTGTTGATAATCGATTAAGTAAACAAAACAGTGCGATAAATCAATACACATAAAAAACTGAATTTTGATCAAGCATTTTCACCAGTAGAAAAGAGTGGTATAAAAAAAGTGGTATAATGGCGTTTTTTATGTTTGGGTTTGGAAACATCTTGTATGTGGCCCTTTTATTGCTTAACGCCGTGGCAGTTTTGAGTGAGGATAGGTTTCTCAATCGATTAGGTCTAGGATCCAGTTCATCCCAATATAATCAATTTGACAGTACGGGAGGTTCTTCTGTAACGGGAAGGTTGGTCAACTTGATAAGTGCTACGAGAACAGTGCTGCGTCTTCCGTTGATTCTAATTAATGCGGTGGTGATTTTATATTTGGTACCCTTTGGTTAAGGAGAACCAGGAAGCCAAAAGAGAACAAAAAAGAAAAAGGTGTCAGTGTCTTCTAATGCAAGGGTGTCATGTCGTCAAAGCTCTCGTTTAGGTTATAACTTGGGTAGGATTATGTCTGCCTTCCCAGTTTATTCATTAGACATTAAAAATAGAATATATAAGTGTTTGTAACTTTCTACAGATCAAAATTCACTTTTGACCTCTTGCTTTATATCATCCCCTTGGTGATTCTGTAGCCTGTCCCTAGACTTTTTGAATAAGTCTTCTTGTTGTTTCAAAAGTTCTTCCTCTGTAAACCCAGAATTCTGAAATTTATTGTTCTTTTTCTCTTTACCTTTGAGTAATTCCTTCTGCTCCTCTAGTATTTTGTTGATAGCATCAAGATAATTATGGAACCCCAATTCTTCCAAAGCCTTGACCACATGATCAGAAGCTATGGTTTTCTTCGCCTCTTTTTCTGCTATATCATTGGACTGAGTGGATAATATCATGATAAATTCAATGCTACATTCAGTAATGGCTTCTCGTGCCTCTTTACTAACAGCGATATCTTTGGGTACTATTTCCGATAAGATCTTCTGAACTGTGGCTTTCGGCAACGACAAGTCCTCTCCTCCTCCTCCTGCGTATTCCGACATTTGAAAATAATTACTTTTGTTTATGATTTTTTCTGAGCTGGGAACATGTTTCCTTTTATAGTTTTTATTTTTGGTGCATCATCGCGAGAGTAGATAACGTCTTCATGGCTTTTTGGTGTGTATGTCTATAGATTTTGGTTTCAATTGGGTTCACAACAGGATATTATTTACCAACACTGAAATTCCCCACGTCGTTTGGTTCAGATGAGAGCCATTCATCCATGGCCCATCACTCCTATTCAGCTATATTCTTTTAGAACATTGTTTGTACGAGAAACTTGTTCAAAGTGTCATGGAGGGACTCTGCTTTGTCGAGAATGAGTGCGTGTTCCGTATCGTACTCTTCCACACTGAAGTTCAGGAAGTATTTGGGAAAATCGTTCTTGATCGTTTCATCAGTGATGAAATTGGACCGTAATGCCCTAATGACTTTCACCGGTTTGTCATATACCTCACCCTCCACTAAAGAACTGGGCCATTCTCCGAGGTCTTTCAACACATTTTGCTTAAGAAATTGCATAGCTGGCACTCTCAATCGCTTACCTACTTTCTCTCCGGGTTGAAGGTTAGCCATCAAGAATAGTCTAGCCAAGTTACTGGGTTCGTACTTCCTTAATACTTTCTCCGCTTGTTGCAACCACTTTGTGTTCTTATATATGCCATCGAAAGTTGATTCAAGGTCGAGGTGTGCTAGTCCCACCAATTGTCTGTAGAACCGTTCATCCAAAGGACTAGTGACGGGCGAATTTTCCACCACCACTAACTGGTCCACTAAGTCTGGACGCAATAGAGCAACTACCATGGCAACTTTGGCCCCCATCGAATGGCCCACCAATGATACTTTGTGCATGCCCTGGTTTTCTATGGTGCCAATGACATCGTGTGCCATACGTTCGTAAGTCATGGGTCCCAGTTTTTGAGAGCTCCCATGGCACCGTAGGTCAATACCGTAAGTGGGGATTCGTTTGCTGTCGGATAGTTTCGTGGCTACTGGCCGGAAAATCCTAGACAGTCCAAATAGACCATGAAGAAAGATCGCGGGAACTGCATTCGTTTGGGGCTTATTTCCTTGGTAGTATAAGAGGTGTAGCTTGCATTCATCTCTGATTTTCAAAGGCTTGACATTTTGTAGCTTTAAGGGTGCAAGATCGATTGTTGGGGCAACCCAGTCGGGCAATATTGTATCGTTTTGGGCGATTTTATAAGATAAGTATGGATTAACCGGCTGTATGTTGTGGAGCACGGATGTGCCACAGAGACGTCTACGAAACCGGGATCGAATTTCCCCTAATCTATGTCTAGCAGATATGTACATGTTTCTAGTCTAAGTGGAAATTAGTTAAGTCGCACACGCACTCTCGTTTTTTAGTTTTTTCATCTCATCACAAAAGTCCATCGCAGGTCAATTAGCTTGTGTTTGAGTTTACAAGGAAACGTTCACAATGAGCACAGAATCTCACACAAGCCCCTTGGTGGCGTCAAAGTTCGATGACGCAAGATCCTTTTTCGCATCGGTTATCATAGCATTAGATAGTCATCAGGTCAATGTGGTATCTGTAGACCTTTCCCAGTCTGATTTCAATAGATCCTTGACACTTGAACGGGACAACAAGGTGTCTGTGTTGTCATGGGTTCCTTTCCATGATGATACTCAACTTTTGGCCATAGGTTTAACTAATGGCTCAATCTTGTTATATAGTGCTGTTACAAACACCATAATAACCCGGTTGTCAACATCTTCCAATGCCTTGATAACAGACTTCAAATACTCCCCCATCACCAAAACTTTGTGGGCGTCCGATGTCACCGGTACCATATATGAGTGGGACTCCCATTACGACTTGCTCCAACACTTTTCCATCAATGATTTTCTTGAACTTGAGAGTACCCAACCAGTTTACAGCATTGCCGTCATTAACTATGAATCTCAGACCCATATATTAGCCGGTAGCCACTCCATATACCTTGTGAATGTTGCTAAAAGAGAGATAGTCAAGGCATTTCCCGGCCATATCCAACCCGTGAAGCAAATTACAGCAGTACCGTTGGAAAATGACCTTTTTATGTCCTGTGCCTGTGGTGATAGGTTCGTAAACCTTTACTCCATTGAAAAACAGTCCACAAAGTCGGTGTTTGTGACCGAGTCTCCTGTGTCGCAGATTGACATAAGCGTGGCCGACGATAAGTCGTTATTGATAGCCAGGACTGAAGCCGGCAATGTTGAAGTTTTCAACTCCTTTTTGAACGATGATATAGCTGTATTGAGTGACACAAACTCCAGAAAGAAAAAGAGACAACAGATGGCCAATGCAAGATCTCGCCATGCAGATGGGTCCATAGGGTTATCCAGACACTCAGATGACATGAAAGGTTATGTTTCTAGTAGTATACCCATTATTTCTGCAACGGTGAACCATAATTCTGTTATTTACACATGGCTAGAGAATGGCAGTGTTCCGGTATTTGATACATCTAGATGGTTAGATGAAAGTGGTCAGCCACTAATAAAAGAGGCTTTAACGGTCATTAAGAAGAAACAGAGTGTTACGGTGACCCACCATGCGTTGAATGGACATGATGTTGCTTCTTCCAAACAGTACAACGAGGGGAATGCAACGGTTAGTGACGGGTATAATTTGAACCATGTGGTGGATGACGAAGATGACGGGGAAGGTGAAACTTTGGCAGATAAGCTTTCGAAATTAGCCACAGATGCTAAAACCATAACTCCTAAAAGGACCAAAAAATCGGGTTTGGGTAACAACAATACCCTTACCACCATTCTTGCCCAATCGTTGAAGAACAATGATCACGCTTTATTGGAAACAGTGTTGTTGAACAGAGATCAACAGGTTATTCAAAATACTATTGCTAGATTAGACTCATCTTTAGCAGTGGTGTTTTTGGACAGACTTTCTGAACGACTTGCACGTCAAGCCAACAGATTCGACCAGTTGGTGTATTGGCTCAGGTGGGTAATTATCATACATGGGGGAATCTTGTCGTCTTTGCCTAGTCTTACACCCAAACTTTCAAACTTGCACGGAATTTTGAGCCGAAAAGCTGACACTCTACCCCGATTATTACAGTTGCAAAACAAAATGCAAATAATCACTGAACAGCATGATATGAACAGAACCAGCACCGGAATGGTGGATGAGAAAGATGAAGAATCCGATATCGAGTATATTGAAGAGTTGGAAGATGCAGAGGAGAATGAAGATTATTCGGAGGACATGAATGGAGTTGATTCAGCCAGAGACGATTACATTGAGAGTGACGAAGAAATGGATGAAGAGTCCGAAGAAGTTGGGCCCACTGCCGAGGATCTCGAAGTGGACGATGACGAAGAAGAAGGGTACAGTGACGAGGAAGTGGGAGCAAGTATGTCTGATGAGTAGGAAAAGCTTAGAGGTTGTGTAAGAGTAGGTTCTATGAAATGAGTGTCGTACAGTAGTCTATGAAAGAATTGGCTAAGAGCACGGATTAAATCGAGGTGCAAACACCGAATTATATAAAGGCACAAAGTAATTAGGATCATGTTCTTCTATACAATCTGCCTTCTATATTCCATAGTATAATAAAACACCTTCTGTCAAATATAAATATTTTTCGCATCAATTATCACCATGAGTTTAAGTTGGCGCTATGTCTACGTCTTCACGATAATCCTACGATTCTTCTTCGGCCTCTCCGACCTGTACATACACCCTGATGAACACTTCCAATCATTTGAAGTGCTAGCGTCCCAATTTTTTGGCTTTAATACCAACCCTCCATGGGAGTTTACATCTTCGACTCCAGCAAGAAGTTTTGGCCCTTTATACCTATTTTATGGTCCCATTCTCCAGTTCTTGAGCTATTTCAACGTGCATATAAGCCCCAGAGGTATATGGTACTTACTCCGGATTCAATTCATAGTGGTTAGTTGGTTGGTCACAGACATGTGTCTCTACAGACTATTGCCCATCAAACCTGAAAGAGTGAAAGCAGTATTTTTTACGCTGACTTCATACATCACCTTGGTATACCAGTCACATTGCTTCTCCAATAGCTTGGAAACCCCCTTGGTGCTTGTGTGTCTTTTGATCATCAGTGATTTGAGATTCGACTTGGAAACTAGAAACGTCAACACTTGTCATTACTCCAAGCTATTCTATTTTGGGATTCTAACGGCCATAGGTATATTCAACAGAATCACCTTCATTGCTTTTATCTTGCTCCCAGGCGTGTTTTTGCTTAAGTACATGTGGAGGTTCAAACTCGGTGGCGTTGTTAGTGCCGTAGCATTTGCTTTAACTAGTGGTTGTTTTATCTTGTTAGATACAGTCCAGTTTAAAGGCTCTATCCCCCACAGTTTTGACTACACAGATTACGTTATCACCCCCTTGAACAATATCATTTATAACTCCAACCACGAGAACTTGAAAATCCATGGAATCCATGCTTATTATACCCATATCTTAGTGAATTTACCTCAGATCTTAGGTCCTTTGCTTATTGTGTTTTTCTACAAAGGGTATAATAATTATTACAGAACGGTGCCGTTTGTTTCATTTGCTAGTGGAATATTGGTGTTATCGTTGGTTCCACACCAGGAGTTGAGGTTTTTGGTGCCGTTGTTGCCAGTGGCATGTTGCTGCTTGGATTTCAACAGATTTAATGGCATTGAAACAGAGAATGATGTAATCAGATCCAAAATTGCATCTAAAGTGACAAATTTAAAACCGGAAAAGGTTTATTCCTTGAGATCTACTTTGGCTAATAGTATCATATACCTGTGGTATGCTTTCAATATCACAATGTCAATAATAATGGGGGTTTTCCACCAGGGGGGTGTTGTGCCAGCATTGGACTATAGTTTTCACAATTTAGTGTCCCAGGACCAGAAATTTGTTCAGATCTGGTGGAGAACATACTCTCCTCCTTCTTGGTTATTAGGCAGCAACAGCTCCAAGACATTCCTGGTGACAGAATTCGATTCCAATATGGTCAAGGACTACAATCACGTTCTAGTTGATGCAATGGGAGCAGGTGTCAATGATGTGTATGACATTATGCACCTGCTAATAGATTCTGACCACCGGGTAATGGTTGTAGCTCCCGTGGCATCTATGAACTGTAATTTTGACACATCTAGCCTCAAAAAGATTTGGAACACTCATTTGCATCTCGATTTAGACCATTTGAACTTGGAATCGTGGGCATGTTTAACCCCAGGACTTGCAGTTTACGAGTTGGTTTGATTCCAACGTAAGTATGTATTTAGTACTAAGATCATTTATAGAAATCAAACTTATCATGTTCGGTACCCGTCTTCACTTGAGCAGTGTAGGCTTCTTCCAAATCACTTTGTAAAATCATATATCTGTTCTTTCTGACAGCTCTCAAACCGGCCTCTTGCATAATAGCTGCTATTACTGCTCCACTCAATGGGTCGTTTCTTATTATCAAAGAATCCAAGTCAGCTTCTGGGGCCAAAGCCATTTTCGATGCAATGGTGGAGAAAATTAATCTTCTCTCTCTTCTGTCCTTTAAGTTAGGGAATTCAATTTTCCTATCCAATCTCCCCGGTCTTAATAAAGCGGGATCTAATGTATCGGCTCTATTTGTGGCCATTATTACTTTAACAGTTGAGGTTTGGTCAAAACCATCCATTTGATTCAATAACTCCAATAAGATTCTCTGGACTTCTCTATCAGCGCCAGTTTGGGCATCGAATCTTTTGGTGGCAATGGCATCAATTTCATCAATGAAAATAATTGCAGGAGAATTCTCTCTTGCTAACCGGAACACATCTCTCACCATTCTTGGACCTTCACCCAAGTATTTCTGAACAAACTCGGAACCATTGATACGAATGAACGAAGCGGTAGACGAGTTGGCCACGGCTTTCACCAACATTGTCTTTCCAGTACCTGGTGGACCATATAACAAGACACCTCTGGGAGGATCGATACCGATTTGAGTGTATAAGTCACCTTGAGTTAAGGGTAATTCAACAGCTTCTCTAATCTCCTGTTTCTGCATGTCAAGACCTCCCACATCTGCGTAGGTGACATCTGGCTTCTTATCGTCACTGACTATAGATATCGACGAATCAGCTTCTGGGGGTAAAATGTCCACCAAAGCATTGGAATGACGATGTAAAGCAACTGATGAAGAAGGTTTTAACAATTCCCTGTCCAAGGTAGACAATATCCGCACCACATAGTTCGAACCTGTGGTAGATGAAACAATGCCGGTATCTTCATCTATGGGTTCTAAGAATTGCCCTATAACCAAAGGCACCGACTTGATTCTTTTCACTTCTTCTTGAGCTCTTATTAATTCTCTTTTCAAATGACGTTGTTCATCTTTGATGTAGTCTTCCTGTAACAATAACAAGTCCAACTCTTTTTCCAACTTTTTTAACTTCAAATAAACGTCTGAATTGTCATCGAATGTCAAAGCTTGTTTATTATGAAGTTTTCCAGTGGGTAAAGTTTGAGCCGACGTGGTGTCGAAAATGCCCAACTCTTCCATCGTATATGTGATAACGGAAAGGTTATACGTATAGTGTGAAGTAAAGTTACCGAATGTTATCCTCAGTGGCAATTCGAAACTGATTTGAGTGCGACCTCTTTTGTGAATTTTTATTTACCGAAATGCTCGCACAAAGTATTTACTGCGAAATGCCATAATGCCACCGCGAGATGGTGCTAATGTCTATATAAATCACCGCACGTACGCCGTAAGTATACTGGCAATGGCACCACTGGTGAGTGACATCACCGAAAGTACCATCGCGAGTTGAGTTTTGTCGAATTGAACAACCGAAACGTCCGGAGACACGAGGGCTCGATAATTGGAAACAACTGCTTGTTTGAGACTGATCCATGAGGGAGATGGTAGTTGAAACGAGTAGGGTGTATTGGGGATGTGTTTAGTGGCTTGTTGTTGGGCTTGATAGGTGAGAATAGTGTCCATTTTGCCACTTTGCTCGTTAGATAATGTAAGAATTGCCAGCTTCACCTTATCTTCGAAAGAATCCACCATTCTCCGACGTTTCCAGGGTTCCACAATGAAGGTTGCAGTGAAGAAGAGAAAGATATTGAACCCCATAAGACCCCAGGTTCCCCAAGTAGATGCTCT
Source organism: Yamadazyma trypodendri (assembly GCA_030572515.1). Lineage (NCBI taxonomy): Eukaryota > Fungi > Ascomycota > Pichiomycetes > Serinales > Debaryomycetaceae > Yamadazyma > Yamadazyma trypodendri. Next base: position 12,669 of record JAJMAI010000002.1, on the reverse strand, counting down.
TCTGATTTTATCGGACCAAATCTGCTCTTCATGGTACCGGGCAAGTATCAGCTGGGTAAGCTTAGATTGAAGTGAATCCACATTTTTCTCTGCCTCGTTGAGTTCCTGTTGGGCTGACAACTCGTTTTTTTCGTTAACATGATCATTTCTGTATAATTGAGTGAATCTTTCCAAGTCTTCTGAATTCCAGTTGTGCTTTCTTGTCAATAATTCATTGACTTCTTTCTGCAGCAATGACCTCTCTGTTATGGCGGAAGTGTACGCTTCCTTGGATGTTTTCACCCGTTCTTTTGCTTGTTTCAAAGAGGACTCCAATGAGTCAATAGAAGCTCTTAGTTGTTCAATGGCTGAATATCCTGTAACGTCATTTAATGCTCTTGTGGCTCTAAAAAGTGTGTTTTGTAACTTGTCCATATATTGCTCAAACTGCTTGGATATCGTATACCTTATCTCTTCTTTTTGTGACGGGAGGTCTTTGGCTTTAACACGAACATCTTGTTTTAGCGTCTGGACAAATGGGTTGGACACCTTGTCAAAATCCAAGTTTCGATTTCCTTCAACTATGTTCTGGTGTGTGCCTTTCAGACCCTCAGTGAGTATCGTCTCTATTTTCACATCTCTGGCAAAGGTTCTATTCTTTTCTGACCCTAAATTAGAAGACTCGATGATCTCCCTCAATTTGTCGTCTTTGTTAATGTTTGGTAGTATCCTCGGTCCATTATTTGACTGGTATCTAGCCATGCCATTCCATCGTGTTCCCGTGCTATAACCAGTTCGGCACAGTATCAATTTGAACATTTTGCAGGATGAAATATAAGGTCAAATAACAATTCCGCACCGGAAGAGAGAGATAATGTCCTTGAAACTGTACTACAACACAACAGAAGAGTAACAGACAACAACAGAACAACAGAAGCATTACTTGTTTACATAAACACTATAAAATTAGAGGTTGATTAGAAATTTTGGTCCACTAATTTTTTGACAAATTTCCAGTCTTCTCTCTCAACATAGTCCAACACAATAATACCGTTTCCTTTACCAAAGTGGTTGTCGATTTTGCCTTCTTCCATCTTTATGGCAACCTTTTCTGGCCAGCAATCAGTGTTGAAGAAATTGGCTCCGGAACCAAAGTTAATGAACAACTTAGGATCGCTATTGGTATTGTTGTATTCAATAGCATTCTTGGAGAAATCAGCCACATAATCCACCTTCTTTTCAATGTCATCAGCACTTTCTAATTCACAGAAATCTTGTACGGCAAAGCTACCACGGTCATCATTGGTGGTGTTGTACTTCCAGGAGTGAGCGTCAAATCCAAAGTTTTGGGCCTTATCTTGGTCTTTTACACCAAATCTTCTGAACAACACGGCTTTACCTTTGGCATCTCTCAAGTTAGGAATTTGGTTATTCAAGTACCATTTATCCTGGTTGTCCTTGATGTACCTGTCCCAAATACAGTTGGGGAACTCGTCTTGGTCGTTGTTCCAGTCATCCGAACCTTCTTGTTTCAAAGACACGATAACGGTTTCGGAGTCGTTCTCTCTCAAGAAATCGTAAACCTCATCAAGAACGTCAGTTAACTTCTTGGGGAAAGGCACTCTAACAGGAAACTTCCCGTGGATAACTTGTAAATCTTTGGCGGCATCACCTTCAGTTAAGAACAATTTACCAGCCCTGATGTCCAAAAATCTAACACCATGTTCCAATTGGTCGGTAACAGATTCTCCCTGACATTGAACGGATGGCAAAGCAGTGTGACAAGCAGCTGAGTTATGAGTGCCGGGAATTGACAACTTTCCAATGCTCGTGTTGTCATCAACTTGATCCATCCATCTTTTGTAATTGACCATTTTGTGTATTGTTATAAAACTAAATGAAATTCAATTATGGGGAGTTTTGACGTTTATATAATTGTCGCTTGGGGCACGAAAATTTCACTTCATTTATGCAGTAATTGAATGCTACACGCGAGCGATATTGGATGTACTGCACAGGATAGATATGTTTGCATCCCTAACACTTCAGGCTCTATCTTAGAGGTACTGAAAATTATCCCACACATCTTGGTAATCGTCATGTGATTTCGTCTCTGGCACAAAAATCACTACTGCTAGCACATACAAAAGGTTGATGCCAGTGAAAATAAAAAACACCAGCCCATTCAAGTACCCTTGTAATAACGGAAAGCAATAGGCAATGGTGATATTCGACAACCAGTTAACCACGGTGCCAAAAGATTGACCGATTCCAATGGCACTGTAGTTGGTAAATTCCGGAACCATCAAGTATACAATGGGACCCAATCCAAAAGAGTACCCCACAATGAAAAGAAAACATGCTGTGGCGGTCAAATAGTTGACATGTACTATCATCCCCATAGAAATTAAGAATGAGGTAACGGCCATGGTGAAAGCACTGAACAATAATAAAGGTTTTCTGCCAAACCGGTCAAAAAGCGGTGCCACTAAGAGTGCTGACACCACATTACACAAAGCCAAAGCACTAGTCAAGTAAAGAATGTTAGTTTTTGCGGGAACAATGTTCTGTAAAAAGATAACTCCGTAAAAGGTAATTGCATTCATGCCGCATAATTGGTTTCCACTCATAATCACCAAAATAGCCACCAACTCCTTTCTGTACTCTGTAGAAGTGAGAAATTCATACAACGATAAGGTTGAGGGATCAATAGAGCCTCTTCTTGATTTAACCCGTACCAATGGACTGAAATCTTCCGATAAGTCTTCTAATAATGGAGTGCTTTCTGCGGCTTCTGTGCTTTGTTTCACAGACAACCGTCTCCAGTGGTTGATTTCCTGTTGAACCGTGTCCTGATCCGATCTGAGGGTATTTAAGATACTGGTAGCTTCGGGGTGATTATTCTTGGTGAGAATAAGCCATTTAGGACTTTCGACTGTGGTGAATAATAGCACAAATTGGGATAATCCAATTAGCCCAGCGATGAAAAATATGTACCTCCAATTTTGATCATTTGCAAACTTTATAGATAACGTTTGACTGAACAAGATACCTATAGCAAGCGATAATTGGAGGAAGGAACCAAGAAAACCTCTATGGTTCAAAGGAGTTAATTCGTTAACTAATATGGGACTGATCACCACGGACGATCCCGCTCCCAACCCACATAGCACTCTGCCGATATTAAGAAGGGTAAACGACGTGCACAATGTCATGACAAATGAACCAACGGTGAACAAAACAGCGTTAAAAAGACAATTCATTTTGCGGCCCACTGTAGTAGATAAAGTATTTGAACCGATCAAAATCGAAGAAATCAACCCTCCCACCACAAACATGGTGGTGGCAATTGAGAGTCTCGACTCTTCAATCGGTATGCACTGTGGCAAGCCATATTTGGCCCACACAGTTTCATTATAGTGGTCGTAGGGGCCTTTTCGGTGGAAATTACACGACAATAACAGCTGGGTCCCATTCAATTCTGCTAGATGGTAGCCAAACTGCAATGTGCCAAGACACGCCACGGCGGTGGCCCAGCCCAAATGGAAGGTGACCGTATGGTTGATTCTAAGGAACTCTAACGACTTTTTACGTTGTAACATGGATAATTTGAAAGTTGTTGCAATATATCGCAACTGATAACGATTTGGAAAAAAGCGTGTGCGGCACAAATAAGATTATCTATTCAGTCCTAGACAACCGGTAAATAGTTTAACTCGTATGGTAGACAATAAATATAGGCGGAGTACTTGGGATACTCGTGCGTTATATACAATAAAGAAGAAAAATCCCACCTTGTTCCGGGTCCGGTTGCTTGCTGAGATTTTTTTTGCTGCGATGTCCCGATGGAAGCCACCGGTAGGTCTAGCAAACCGGTGAAAGATTCGGCATAATCCGTGGTATCGTATTTGGCTGATTTGGCTTATTTTCGTGGTGCGTTAGTACTGTGGTATACTACCGATGCATGTGCTATACTACCAGGTGATCTTGGGGATCCACTTTTATCTGCATTTTTATGGAGTCGTCAATAAACGATTCCATCACAATGCTGGGGATTTGATGTCCCTGCTGGAACTGGTCCGCTAATTGTTGCAGAATTTGCTTAACTTTTAGGAGAATTGCATGGCGATACCTTTTGTATAGTACTCTTGGAACCACGATGTATTCACAACTCAACGTGGATACAACGCTTCCATTGAACCGTTGAATCTTCTGGCTAACTAAATGACGAGTCCCGTGACGCCCGAGGTCCACCACCATGAACTTCGTGTCTTGGAATAATTGAATTAAAAGATTGCGTTCTTCAAGCTCTGGGATCTCATTAATGTTGCATTTTACTTTGACGTGAGGAAGCAGTAAAAGGTACTGTTGAAAATCCACTCGGGGGGTCACGGCATAACTGTCACCATATTCGTCGGTATTCTGAAGGTGATGATTATGAGACGCGTACAATACTGCCGGTTCCAAGTCCACTATGGTATTATATTCAATGCAATGAAATATCCAGTCCGGATGCACTATATCGTAGCCTTGGTCCAAATAGCTGCGACAGCTGGGGGTAGACTTCTCCGAGATCACCACACATGGCGTTTCCCCGTAACTGGCACGCATAACTACCTCTCCCCCGAACTTCTTAATTAGTTTCTTGAGATCACTGACTTTGATTCGAACATTTTCCACCTTATCTAGTTTATCCGAAAGAACGACAAATCGGAAGTTCTTGAATAGATTAACGGTGCCAGAGGAAAGATCTAGCTTGAAACTTGTCTCCAAAACAGATCGGGTTTTTGCGGCTCTTCGGTCAACAGTCACATCTTGCGTGTCATGTAAGTTTGCAGTACGATCTTTCCGCATATGTTCATATTCCTGGTACAGAATACACTCGTCAAACGGTTTATCATGTCGTATACTACGACAGTATAAATTGCGTAGCGTCGTTTCGGTGGCATATGTATCATCAGTTCTTTGGTCATAACTCCTGGCTTTGATCTCCAAAACCATGGAATTCTCGGGGTTGATATAGTGTAATGGCTTCTTCTTACCAAATAAAACATTACCTGGACACTGGTGGTTAATTTTATCTTCAAAAAAATCATTAAGTTGTCTGAATTCTTCGTTGGTGAATCCATTGGCTACCGTACAGAAGCTTCTCCATATCTTATCTTCTATATCGTACAATCCACACATGTAACTATTCTTTCTACCGGGGAGAATACCAACAATTGTAACATCCAAATTCTCTCCAAACAGATCCAAGTACTCGGGCTTTACTTTGATCCAAGAATTGTCTCTTTCACCAAAATGGTAACTGGAGAGTACATTTTTTACCATGACCCCTTCACTTCTGTCAACTATAACACCTTTGACTGCATTGTTGATCAGTTCGGGGCTACTGCAAAGATTATACTCTAGGATTTCTAATTTATGTGGCACATTCTTGACAGCTTTACTCAATGCTTCTTTTCTCTGCTTCAACGACAATTTCACCAAACATGTGTCGTTAATTTGTAGACAATCAAACACAAGGAATAAGGGCGAACACCCTTGGTCAGAATAAACATCATTAGTCCTGAACTGAGTCACAGCTTCTTGAATAGCAGCTGATTTCAAAGTGCCAAAAGGTAAAATGCATTGCCTTACGTTATCATAAGCCACCATTTCCCCGTCCAAAATGATTTTCTTGATGCTAGGATGGAAACAGTTTCTTAAATGCCTGCTCAAAGAGCCTGTCTCAAAGTTCTCTCCATACACCAACGTATAGTCTCGTATTCTTCTTGTGTAATACTTGAAACTTCCGTTATCGTAATGAAGCACCATCCTATCACCATCCACTTTCTCCTCTATATAAAATTCTGACATGTTCTCACATAACTTTTCGTAACTAATGGTCAACTTATGTGCAGCTTGGGGCTGGAACGGGTATCCCACCTGTGGAACAAGGAGACTGGATTCAACGGAGTCGTGTGCACTAAAATACCGAAAGGTTTTGCACAAGTCATTACATACCACGTACAATCGATAAGACGCAGGGTTCCAGGCCTCAAAGAATAACTTGTCCACAAACCCCAAGTTGGAGTTTCGTAAAATGATGTTCAAAAACCATCGGACTTCATCAATTGCCAAGTTATCCAACACCGGTTTCAAAATCTTGATTCTGTCGTCGTTCTTAGTAACAGTGGCTAAATGGTCCAACACGTCATTGATTTCGTTGACGGTGTAGGTTTTCAGGGATTTGTGGTTGATTCCACGCTTATTACTGATGACCTTGGCTATTTTCGACGGAAGGTCCAATCTTTCGGTGGTTTGTAGTTTCTGGTAATTATGATGATTGATTTTCCACTCTTTTAAGAACTTCTCTTCACTGGACCGCTTTGGAATGGCGTACAACTTCAAAATGAACGCAATTAACTCCGTCAGCTTCATGAAGTACAATCGCCGATCTTTATTTGGGAGTACCAACCGCACCGTGGGATATATATCAGGGCCAATATGGGTCTTATAGCTTTTAATAAAGCGGGAGATTATATCATATTTCTTGGAAGTGACGGTGAATGGTGGCTGCACCGTTGCTCTATTGACCCCATCAACCTTATTTAGTAGTTCTGATACCACGTATGAGAACCCAGGGTCCTGGAGGTTGGTCAATTGGGGTAGAGATTCCAAGAATGACATTTTACTCCTGGTACATTTATCTGCAAACTTGGTTTACAATTCCGCGAAAGCCACATTAAGCAAGAAGCTGCAACACAAGAGGTTCAAGGTCTTGCGACAGTAAACTGGTCCCTACAGACGACGCACACTATTTGTATTACGTCATTAAATGTTGACGACAAGAAGAGCAAAAGTAAAATATGAAATTGGCCCAAGAAAAGCAAGATCAATTAGACGTTGCACAGTAACACTGCCGAATGGTTGTTATGTTGTAGCGACGGTATATAGGTACTGCCAAGTGAGCTGTGTACATGTTCTGTGGCGTTGATGAGGCAGTATTGTAAGCAGCACTGAACGTCACATATCTGCTTCATGCAGCCCCAAACAGGCTGTATTGAATTTATGTACTGCGCATCTTCCACCCCACCTCCACCCTCCTGATGCGATACGGTTGCAACCCACTCCCCACCGCGATCCGTGTGCCAATATCTGCACAGTTGCTGCCATAACGTTGCTGTCTGAATATCGCAAAACGTCTGCTGTGCATACACGTTCAGTTATTCTTATCTCGTCAAAGTAAGAAAACCCTTTCCAGTGCATACTATACACCGCACTCTTACACCTCCAGGAACTCTCCCACCTTCCCTGATATCCTTATTTTTTGCGACCTCTTTTTTTGTCCAGATCTCTTCCGTTTTTAGCTCTGCCCTTCGCCGCTCGGGTTTCCCAATTTCTTTTTTTGGGATTATTCCTACCGGGCTGTGGATTTTTTGGTGCTATAAGGATTTATTTAAAAGGTACTTCGCTTCTTCTGGTTAATTTACTACCATGCATATCCCGTTGTTCTCCAGAAAGCCCAAAGTTGGTGCCAGTACTAAGAAGCCTCCTGTCCTTCCTCCTGTCAATACCAAAATCGATGATTACAAACGGCCTGCTAAGCCTGCGTTTGAACTGTTGAGTGACAGTTCAAAGTCCAGTAAATCCAATGTCAACCTTAGTGACAAATCCAACCGCAGCACCAGCTCTTTTTCCAATACCAATAGCATATTTAACAACAGTGAAGAGAATCTTGAGGATGGCCGATTTTCAGGAATCAATTCCGGAGGGGCCGCAGGTCTTGCAACTGGGGCCCCAGGTCTTGGCTTGACGTCCACCGGTAACAGGTCTAGATCTAATTCCAACAGATACCCACAACCACCCAATATCAACACTGCTTTGGGAGCCAAGTCGAGAACTAGGTCTAGATCAGCTTCCACTAACTATGATGACCCTCCCAGTTCACCTTCATCGTTATCTAAAAGACAGATTAGCGACAGGGTCAGAAACACGCCTTCGTCGTTTGTTCGTCATTCTCGAGTCTATTCCAACGATTTTGATCTGCATTCCGTCAATTCTGACTTTTCCACTATTAACGCTAATCCAAGCAAGAATGTCAACAGTTTTTCCAATTTTTTGTCGGCTAACAAGTCTGTACCCCCCGAATTGTTGCCAATTGTCAACTTGTTCAACTGCCACAACTTCAGAAATTACTATAATGGGACGCTTTTGATGTTTGACGAACGGAAAGGATGGTTAGAAGTCAATGCTAAATTGACGGGTAACGAATTGAGTCTCTGGGATTTGGACGATGAAGATTTCAACCCTAAATACTACAACCTATTCGACTGTGACATTTCATTGGAATCTAAAAACTTAATCATCAAATTTTCTGATGATTTAAGTGAAAGTTATTACAGCTTGGTTCTTAAAGCCACTGATGTGGCAGACTTTAAAAATTGGGTTACTTCCTTTTACCTATCCAGCTATGAAAAATTATCCTTGAACGAAAGTTTCACGGCTGTGATTTTGAGTCTTATTGGTCCTAGATTATCTGATATCCATACCTTATTATCCAAAAAGAAGTACGTAAAGTACGATTGGTGTAACATTAGATTACCTCAAATAAACCACAAATGGATCAAATGTTACTTGGCAATCTACCCTTCCACATCCAAGAAATATGGTAAGATTGAAATTTATACCTCCGAGAAGTTGACCAAGAAGACCTTGATTTGTTACATTTCCAAGGTCACTAATGTGTGTAATTTGTTCCCCGAAAACGTCAATATGATTGAGTTTAATTCCATCATGAAATTGAATGGGAATGTCTATGTTAACAGTAAGTTTGAGCACTTATTCACCAATACCGGTGTCCAATTGAAAGACTCGGCCACTTTACCACCCCCAACCAAAACCCATGAAAGAACCACGTCTCAGTCGTCATTCTTCAGTCAGTCTTCATCTCCACCATCTTCTCCAAAAGTGAAGTCCAACCACAACTTCATCAAAACCAATTACATCTATTTGATGCCCCAATCACATCCGGGAGTACAAGAAATCGAAACTATGATCAGAAATTATATTCCGATCATAGATGCTTTCAAATTGTACGGTAGACCCAAGCAAATCAACTCCAACAAATTCGACAAAGGCTCATTGTTGTTTGGATTACCTTCATTACCTCATTATGAATATTTGTCATTTCAAGACTCCAGAGAGGTGGTGGAACTCCATATTCAAGACCCGAAGGTGGACAATTGGACTTTGAGCACTTGGTTCAACGAGTTCAAGCTGTTAATTGAATACAAAATGGCCAACGAGAATTATAAGGGAAGTGGTAACGTGCTGTTGTTATATAAGTCCTTGGAATTGGACGATAGTGATCTTATTTCCATCAGTTCGGTGCCAGAAATCTTGTTTCCTCAGTATAGTGGAGAATTAAGCCCTTCCCCTGTGGGTTCTCCTATAAGGAGAGGAGTTTCTCCATTACCTAAGCCGGTGTCAGGCTTATCCCCATCTCCTTACACTCTGTCCCCATCTCCTACCGCTGGTGCTGTGCCCGGTGAGGTGTTATCTTACACGCTCCAGACTCCACAGAATCCATTACCCAATTATGGATCTGCTACACTATCACCCGGTTCGGTGCATTCGTACCGGTTTGAAAGCAACTATTCCAATATCGATGGACTTACCAAACCGATGCAAAAGTTGGGTAAGTTTGACGAACTTGACGACCCCATCAACTTACCGATCAAGCAGCACACCTGAATATGGTTTATAGATTTCGTTATGCATTTGTAATATAGATTTGATAAAGAGAGGTGAAAACCTGACGCAGGACTCAACTCTTCTAAGGAGAATATCTGGAGTAAGGAGGCGGGTATCGAGTTATTTTGAATATGAATTACTAGCCACCTAACTAGGTATTTTTGGTGCGCTTTGCGCTAGGACTGGAAGGACCCATTGGCTTTCTTCGAGGCTACACCTTTTTCATAACCCGTTCCCCAAGAATCCTCGTTGCCCTTCTCTCTTCTCTGATAACACTTGTTTTCGCATTCAGCGTCTCAACAGAAAGTGCCGTAAACAAACCGTGTAAAGTGTTTATGTCATCATTTATGTCAATGACTTTTGCGAAGATAGGAATTTCAAGGAGCTCTGAACTTTTTTCCCATTCTTCATCAAGGATCAACTTGATCAAGATGGTTGTCTTTACATCAGATATCATGAAAACAATAACACCGAGTTGAATACAATGCTTTAAACATTGATCCGTGAGTGAGCGAAAATATCCTGCAATACCTTCTGTTTTCATCTCTTCTTGACTCATTAGCTCTTTATCCTTGACAAACTTGTGTACTCCGTGATGTTTAAATTCAACGAAAAATCTGGATGACTTTCCCTCTTTCCCAACGTGAATATCAGGTGTGATAGGATGCTTCTTTATAGCATGAATACTGCAGCCATTCGCACAGACATCTAAACCAGTCAACTCAAATAATTGGGTAGCGGGCGCCACAACACAGTTTTGGAAGAGCATCTGACGATCAGCTTCTGCATGACTTTCTCTCCACTTGTGTACCCCTGATAACATACCAATGCCCAAAGAGACCCACGGTTTTAAGTTAAAATTTTTTTCGTTTACGGTCTTGTCTTCAAATACATCACAAAGGTTTTCAAGGAGATTGTTGAACCATTCATCATGTTCAGTACCTGAGCGGTTCACAAGTTTGTACTCTTCGAATTCTTCAGTCTGAATACTCTTAGAACCACGGGGAAGCCGCTTTGGCTCCATCTCCTTCATCGGTGAATTTATTTTTAAAGGAAGACTGAAGTAGTACGGGTACCAACGAGAAAAGCTTTCTTTACTCACTACGTTCCCTGGTGACTGCAAAAAATGACTCAAATACCTGACCAAAGCACCTTTGGAATCTGGATTGTTTTTTAAGATCTTCCAAACTTCTGTTTCACTCAATTCCTTAATGGTACGCTTTTGGCTCATATCCTTGAACAATTTTAGCTGGAGTTCCTCTTCCAACTCCTCCTCCCTCTCTATCTTCCTCCGTTGCCTGCTCTTGGCCATAATCAATATATGTTTGTGATTTTTGCGACATTGTTTTTGCACCCACTTGAGACTGAGTATTGGTAAGTACACATCTACTCACAAATAACTGCTGACACCCAGGGCCCAACCATTTGAATAGGCTCTCTGTGTCACTACAAGATGTTCTTCGGCAAGCTTCTCGTATACACCTTTCAGTTTGTCAGCATTATTAGCAATTGTAGGATTTTCTTGATTATATTACCATTCCAATTGGTCCCTTTTAGGCCTTTGTCATTTTTTTTTAGTAAGGTATGAATGAGTATTCCTCGAGGGTAATAATACTTTCTTTATTATCAACTGGGTGTCCGACAAGTTTACAGTAACTCAAATCTTTGAGAATACTATGTTGCTTACAAACACCTAACGGCCCAGGAGAGAATTCAAATGAACATTCAATTCCAATCTCTCCCATTTTCCGAAGTTGACCAACGCCCTCTTTAAAAATTTTTCGTGGCATCTTAACACGATATTCATCAACCCAATCGTAAACTAAAAAAAAACCAGTCCAAAGAATTTTCCGATGCTTACGTGTCAATGTCAAGTATCCGAAATTGTGTAGACAGGGAACATTGATCCTCTCAGAAAATGGTACGTGGTTGTTATAGCCCAAAATTTTCTTATAGCACTCAATCTCTTCCAAGAATTCTTCTGCAGCTCCCATGCATGTTCCCCTAATTTCATAATCATAATATGGGTCTTTTGTTTCTCCATAGATCCGAAGACAAAGCAATTGGTGGGGATCATCTGATTTTGTGGTAATGGTGGGAAACTGTTTCCAAAATTTTGATTGTTTAATACATAAATGATTTATGAGACTTTCGTCACATTCGAACTCAATGTCCGCAAAGTGAGCAAGCTTTGAGCAATCTGCGATGTGTTTGATGTAGAGGTCACATGGCCCTTGATAGCGTCTCCCTTGATCAGTCCTCAAAGCCGTGTCATCTGGCACAATCATATCTTCTAAAATTTTGGCTGCAAATTTCTGTTTAAACCGCTCATCTGGAGGTCGGGTGTCTTGTCGATGATACACTGCAGCCAAGGCCGATTGGATCGTGGGACTAGTATCGTACAAAGTAATCACCCTTGTCTTAATAGGAACACACTTACATCTATTGGGTAATTGTTGCCATTTCTTATTGTCAAAATCCAATTGTATTAAAATAGACGTTTTGGTATCACTCACCATACAAATATTCGTCCCCCAAAAGATAAACTCTCGGTATACTTCAAGGAGCAAACTTTTTAACTTTTCCCGTACCTCTGGTACCATGTCTTCAGAATTCATCAATTTCCTGTCTTTAACGAAATAATTCAAACCAAGGTTTGTATTTTTCACGAAAAAGTTGCGGTAGCTTCCATCAGGATAAGCAATGGACCCACCGCCATAAGAAGTTAGCCAATACGCATAACAATCGATATTGCGCGGGAATAGTATGTCCCGTTTAGTGCATTCATTCGCCGTGCCAACAAGTTCCGTGGGTGCAAAAGTAAACAACTTCGGTATACGGCCCCCTTTCCTTAAATAGCATTTTTTGGTCGGTAGCATCTCATCAAAGGCCTTCTGAAACCAGTCGTCGGTTATTTCCCCTGTTACAAGAAAATCCAAATTGTGGGTGTCC